>OY720171.1:21100489-21700489 GCA_963082885.1 Parascotia fuliginaria | reverse complement strand
GATTTGTGATAATCATGAAGTCAAACCACGTTTGTAAGCCTCTCAGTATAATTGTTGGAACATTGGACACTCGCGTGGAGAATTGTTAATAGGTTTGGGCATTCCAAGTTTTAGTATTATATAGATATCGTAGAATGTTTTTATAACTTATTGTTGTATATTTTATGGCACTTATGCATCTATGGTCTTTTTATAGTTTTTGGGATACGTATGATGCAATAGATATTTGGTTAAAGTAAGTGCTGTATCGAAACAAATGTACTAAAAATGGCTTGTATTTTATAAGAATTAAAAATCTAAAACTGGGCATTACGAAGTACGAACCAGATGGGTTAAGAGAAGTGGTAAAGATGAAATGACTGTATGCGTGTATGTAATTGTAGGTACATAATTATAATGAAGGTATTTCTCATCTTTAGATGGTGGCTAAGCATGTAGCAACAAGGAAGTAAATTGATATGTACCTATATACTGCGTATAGCTACAACATATAGTTCGTGCTTTTTAAATAGACTGCTCTGAAGCTAAATCTAATTAAGTGGCGGATTTTTGGATGAAATTATGATAAGTTATGAAGGACTACTTATTAAGCAATAAACTTAACTTCTGAGCGACCGAGTCAATATTGCACTTATAGTAGATTGGCACGCAAGACTGCTGACGTCAAGCTTATAAGGAACACGGGGAACACCCGTGCAATGTAAACTTAATGTAATGTATTACAAACATTTCACTAAACAACTTTCAAAATGGCCGCTATAATTTTTTTATTTTCCTGATACATTATTATTATCAGGATTTAGATCATTAATTTTACAGATCCTTAATTTTATAATTTTTATTAAATAACTTATTAATGTTCATTAAATACTAATAATAAATGAAAGACTTGAAATTGTGCCTTCTGAGTTATAATGAGCCTATTAAAAAATAAGTTAAAAAACGTGATACTATTGTTTTGATCATTATTTTACCCTAGATAAAAAACAACAATTTGATGAATACAAACCAAAACAAACGTTTTTAACTTGATATCACAATATATTTGCAAAATAATTATCGATTATAGATGTACAATGAGTGATCTGATAACCATGTCTGAAGTAAATTTACCCTCGTGCTAAAGCAGTAAATCTTTCTTCTTTCTGTCACCCTGACACGATATCTTAGTTTTAGTTAAATACCTAACAAACATTAAATACAGTTATTATAAAGAATACTATTAAAGAATAAATTACCCTTGACACTGGCGAAAACAATGCATATTTGTTAACTTATTTGCCACAAATACAGGAAGAGAAACAACATAGCCCATTCTCTAGCCCCGACATTATGTACTTGATAAAGAACATTAGTTCTGTCGACTGTAGTTGTCTACAAATAAATAAATCATTATTATTGTTGGTATAAGCAATTTATTAGGTGACTGTTAATGTAATTTATAGAAGTTTATTTGTCAGTAGTAACAACGACGCAATAAAATCGTATATAATTGAATTAAACAGTGGCCTTTTCACGCGCCTTGTGCTTTGTGTAGCGATAATCTTCTAATATTTTTTTATTCAAAGGTCTCAGTTATATTGAAAGAGATATTAATATGATTAACTCCAAGACGATTGCAACGCTTACGTGACATGATTATGTACTCGTAGGTATATAGTAGTAATTCATTGCTTTATTTGCCTTATCATTCAAACAGCAGCAATCTGGTATTTTTATTGAATCATAGAAAGTTATTTTTCCTTTATGTTAAAACTTTGCTTATTGTACATGTGCCCCGAAAAGAACGTGTTAGCTTGTTGGTTTTGGTATAGGTATAATATACAAGTTTTAAGCACGGGATTCCGACAATGTGTGTCCGGAGAAGTAGTACCTACTTACTTTTTAAATTTGTAGCTTTTATGTTTACCGAGACCACTACTATATGTTCAATGAAAGAACATCATGACGAAATCTTATCATTTGAAATACAAATCTATTAATGCTAAACCGCTTTGAACAAAAGAGATTAAGGTGGTTCCGACGAAATTTCGACGAAATCCGCTACTTTCATCTCGATAATTGAGTAGATTCTAATGCTATTTATTATTTTTTTTTTTGCCAACAATATACTTTGATTCATGAACTTTAGAATAGTAGAAGAATTATTTACAATAATTGATTATATAACTTATACCAACGATATTAAAACAACGTGATTTCACTTATTTTGAAATATTACTTTGTAATTACTATAGTTATAAATATAAAAGTTATATTGAATCAACCGGAATAAACCAAATGTCAACTCTGTAGGTTTATTTCATTTATTAGGATAATGTTTCAATAGTTATTGATAATTTGGCTGAATCAGCGTCGCAGGGGCTCTGCGCGGGCGACGGGAGGCAGAACGGCAGAGCGGCGCAAGCCCTTCTGACGGACGGACGTATGCGGTTTTTTTAAAAATTATTTACGTAATTCAATAATTGCAAATTTAATAATATAAAAAAAAAAATTGTGTGGATAGATTTAGTGTTGCAAATAAATTAGATTAGTTATTTAGATTTTTTTAGTGTATTAAATACGTAGGTATTTACCTACATTTATTATTATTTTTCATCAAAATGACTAAAATTTCACGACTGAAACAAATACAAATGCAAAGGATTCAATAATAGAATATCCTGTAAGTAGGTATATACCTACCTTCATATTTTTAGTAAAATACCTTCTTTGAGATACTTACCTAGGATATCCTTTAATTATGTTTAGTTCCACGTAAACTAGGTAGCAGGTGGTGAGCCTATTGTCGCTCGTGATAAGATCAAGGCAACACCAGGCCTCAAGAAACAGTAAATTCCTGCTGTTATATACCCTAGGGGTATGAATATGAGCTTGCTACAATATTGTCTATGTCTACTATCATTTCGAACTAGGTGTGTGGTAGGTGGGCACATGAGTAAAATATCTAACTTGGATATTTACTCATGTGGCAAGGGCGCTTTCCGATTCCGACCGACGCGACGCGACGACGACGACGGCGACGCCGGCGTAGGTACGAGGTGCTTCGGTCGGAACACGAACGTCGGCGTCGGTCGTACAACTAGCATAGAACTCAAATTACAATGATTATACGTGACATGCGTCGGTTTGCGACCTAGTTAGGTACCTACACAAAACAACCATACACGCTGCTGTTAGCTACCTAACTATCTACGTTATCTTGCACGAGCATAAATACCTATACATTCTATATATACATACGGTGTGTACTTGAATATTCTATCGGTAAGTAATACCGATAAAATATTCAAGTATTTACCTCGTTAGATTTTTTTTCATGAGCTGATAAAATCAGTGATAAGATACTAGGCTAAAGTAAATACCTACCCTTCTACTTTCAATGCATCTTATTTTGATTTATTTATTTGATTGCAAGAAAGGAAGAAAAAAGGCTTTACAAAACGTCTTAGTCTCTAACCAAACTAAAATATTTGAAGACTGTGAAATTATCACAATTAGGTAAATTAAAAATCCTACTCTCTGTTCCTTTATTATCGTACTATATGAATTTTTAATCCTAAAATTAAATAATATATTGTTGAGTGCCTACTGGACATAACAAAACTAATACCGTATTTTTCGAGTAATAGGTGTATGTAGAAAGTAATAGACCCGGCACGGTGGCACAATATAAAGAATTCTACTCTTTTTTTGTACAGTCTTTACCTAACTAGGTAAAGGCAAAAGAATTATGGTTTAGCACTCTATGTATGTATGTATGTATGTATCTTTATTATATTATATTATAAGTGTATGTACTGTAAAACTACCCCGTGACGTCGTCCGCATGGATCCGTTACTTAGCGATAATATTACATTAGTTCTACTTTACCGATTTTGCATTATATTATACATTTACAATACTACAATATGTACGTACATACAAATATATGTATGTACACATATATTTGTATGTACATATTGAAGTAATCTATACTTATAATGAATCTCTAGCGAGGTAATTTTCACGGTACATCCAAATCACTCAAACAGTGGGTACAATGCGTCTACTTTGGCAATTGTTCGTGTTACTTATTTTGCTAAGGGTACATGATATTGTGTACCTTACGTACGGGCACTTACTAGAAGATAATCAACATTTATTTATTTATTGAAAAAGTATTTACAATATCATTACAGATAAAAACCCAATACGATATCATAAAAAACCTAAAATTAAAAACACTAATTACTAAATAAATATATCTACTTATCCAATACTATACATTTTTGTGCAACATCCTTGAATTTTGATAGGGTACATTGAAAATATCAATTTCTATAGAAATAATGATATACACATAGGAATGATGACGCTTTGTTTAAAGCATGTGTAACTGAAAATCCTTATCAGCTCCGTCATTTGAATTCAGTTTTGCTGGTGAATGGTGCTGTTTCAAATTCAGTGCAGTGGTGGCCATACAGAGTAAAGATACTGTGGGAGAAAAAGGAAATAAAGAGGACCGAGGAGGTAACTATGCCTTCGGACCACTGACTTTCAGACAAAACTTACACTTTACGTCGTTATGTACATCTCCAGCCAAACCGCTTCACCTCCATTACCAACTTTAGGTCATCGGCAAACAAGAGAGGGGTAGAGCTATTGACGACTGCAGGCAGGTCGTTCACCATCAAAATGAAGAGCAAAGGTCCCAAGTTGCTACCTTGACTCACGCCGGATCTCGTGAAGTAAGGTTCAGAGATATACCCATTACAGTCCACGTACTGGCATCTGTCCCGTAAATAGCTAGCAAAGAAAGTCAGGGTATGCGGGGTGCATCCCACGCTTGCTAACTTCGTCAACAGGACATCATTATCAACGGTGTCGAAAGCCTTTTTGAAGTCGAAATATGCTACGTCCACTTGCCCCCCAGCATCCACCGCCGGCATCAGGCATGTCATCATCTGCAGCAAATTACCTGTCGTCCCTCGTCCTGGGCGGAATCCATGCTGCGCGTCAGACAGCTGACTGCTTATCTGCACGTATAGGGAGCTATGGATCGCCGCCTCGAACACCTTTGCCGGGGTACACAGGACCGCTACAGGCCTGTAATCGCTGGGCTCTGAGCCTCCCTTACCCTTGGGTACCGGCACAACACGGGTCAGTTTCCAACTATCAGGAAACACAGCGGTCTCGATACATACGTTAAACAGATGTAGCAACGGTTCGGCTAGTACCTCGCGACAGTCCCTAAATAGGTAGGAGGGTATACCATCCGGGCCCACCGAGCGCTTGGGCTGCAGGCGGGCGAGCGCTCGCCGCACGTCGACGAGGCTGAGCGGCGCGAGGTGCACCCGCAAGCCGGGCGCCGGCGACGGCGCCGCGCTGGCCGCTGCTACGCTTAGCACGGCGGGTTCCGGATTATACACAGACTGAAAAAAAGTCGCAAACGCCCGCGCACTTTCAGAATCCGATAACTCTCGTTCGTTTATTATTAACTTACGCTGTCTCGAGTTACCTTTCTTTGATCTTACATAGTCCCAGAACGCACGCGGCTCCTTTGCTAGGTGACTTTGTACGAAGTCACAGTACTGGTCATGTGCTCGTTCGATCTCCGCCTTCACTCTCGCGCGGCACTCAGAGAACGCCTCATAATCACTATGCCTTTTACTAGTTTTGTACTGTTTGTGCAATTTGTGCTTAAGCTTAATATCAGCAATGATACCATGCGTATACCATACAGGGTAGTTGTACCTCGTATTTGCTCGTATTAGGTCCCGCTTATTCTAAAAGATCTACTTCCGTAAAATTTTTGCTAGCTATACAATATACAGAACGATTTACTGAAGTTATATTTGTGATATCCAGATGAACCGAAAATAAATAAGGAAAATGAAAATATGTTAATTCATATAGGTTAATTAAATTAACACTTATGAACGTCAAAGTTTACAAAATGTCAGCAAATTAACCTACAACCAGTTCGCTGACAAAGTAGAGCCATGAGAAGAACTGGCAAGAAACTCAGGCCACTCATTTTAATCGCCAGGTTATTACAATTTTTGTAAGTTACAGTTTCAAGTAGCATGCAAAGTGACACAGGCAATACACTTAACTCTATAGGTAATTAAATACTTACAGCTTTCTATGTTGCAAAGAAAAAATTAAAAGTAAAATGCGTGCTTTACAGGCTGCCTCAATTTGCATATTGCTACAAAAGTACGAAAAGTCAGGGAGAAGTCAAGGGGAGTCAAGGGAAAGCCAGGGAGAAGCGAGGGAGAAGTGAAGAGAAAGTGAGGGGAATGTGAGAGGAAAGTGAGAGGAAAGTGAGAGGAAAGTGAGGAAAGTGACGGGGAAGTTAGGGGAAGTGAGGGAGAAGTGATGTGGAAGTGCGGGAGAAGTGAGGGGGAAGTTAGGGGAAGTTAGAAGTGAGGGGAAGTGAGTGGAAGTGAGGGGAAGTGAGTGGAAGTGAGGGGAAAGTGAGGGGGAAGTGAGGAGGAAGTGAGGAGTGAGGGAAAAGTGAGGAGTAAATGAGGAGGAAGTGAGAGGAAAGTGAAGGGGAAGTAAGGGAGATGGGAGAGGAATGGAGGGGGAAGGGGGGACAAGGCAGGCGCTCTCGAATGCAGGGAAAGGGATAAGAAGTGATAAGAAGGGAGAAGAAAATGAGGGGAACGAAGGAGAAGAAATGGGGAAGTGCTAGAGAAGAGAGGAGAAAGCGAGGAGGCAAGGTAGAGAGAAGTGGAGGAAAGAGCAAGAGATGCTCGAGGAGAGGCAAGGGATGCTGAAGGAGGTGAAGAGGAGAAGAGGGAGGTGAGGAGAGAAGCGGAAACTGTGGAGAGTGGAGAAAAAGGGCGATAGGGAATGAGGGGAAGGGAAAAGTTATTGTAGTGAATATTTGCCTTTGTGTATTGTATTTTTTTTTTTTACGAGGGATATCTTTAGGTAGGTGAAAGAGGGTTTGTATGAATGGGAGATTAAAAATACTATGGAAAACAGTATTTAAACAATATAAAAATGTCTATTGGAAAAATCAATATTCACGCGAGCGAAGCCGCGGGCAAAAGCTATCTATATACATAAAAGCAAAAGGTCACTCACTCACTCATCACGAAATCTCAGAAACAACAAGTGCTAGGAATCTCAAACTTTGCATGATCGTTCCTATTAGGATATAGGTGCTCACTTAGACGGGATTTTGCAAAATCCATCCTCTATGGGTGTATAAAGGGGTGACAAAGTTTGTATGAAACTTCTATAGTTTTTATAGTAGGATTACCAAATTACTAGAAAATACTCTTTTTTTAATATTCAGAAACTACCCTTATTAAGTGAGCAAATAAGAGTCGAAGTTTGTGTGAAAGTGGTTCATCAGTTTTAGCGGTAGCGGGTTTAAATGAGATTCGCCATAGAGATGGATAATACTGATATTTATTACTGATACAATGTACGGTTGCCGTAAAATCAGGCACCCATCTGAATTTTCACGCGAAGGAATTCGCGGGCAACAGCTAGTCTATAATATGTATGTATTTACAAAAAAAAAAGTATATAAGTAGTATATCAGTTGTTTAGTACCCATAACACAAGCAAATATAATTGCTTAATTTGGGGCTAAGATGGCTCTTTGTGAATGTGGTAGAATATTATTATTATATTATAGTTATATGGTGCATTTTATGCTTTTTGTTTAATTATCTCAATTTTGGCATATGTGTGGATTGGTTCCTTTTTGCATAAGTAGGTCCAATTGTTTTTTTATGCTTATTAGTTTAAAGTGTAAGTTAAACTTACTTGTGATTTTTATTATTAGTATCTACATTTGTTTTTATTATAAAGTGGTTTGTAAGTCAATTTAAATTTTATAAAAACCATGTTTTAAATTTATAATAATTGATGCGATACCTATAATCTTGTTTTAAGGGAAGTTTTGTGTTAGTTGTAAGTTTAAAAAATGAGTGTATTTTAATAACTTTTAACTTCAGTTTGATCGATAATGATCTAATACTTTATAATTCTGTTGCGTTAAAATGCCGTTAAACTATAAGGTTTTAAGTTTAACCGCGTTTAAGCGTAACAATGAATCAAGTTTTGTACTCTTATTTAAACACATTTATAGACTACCAGACTTAAAAGCAGTGAACGGACGTTAACCACGTTTAACATGAGGTAGTTCCACAAGTATTAATGATAAGCTAAATTGACATTATGTGCTATACCGACATTTTAGTTACAATTAAGTTCTTTTGTTTTTTAGGTTTTTAACAAACAATATTTTTTATGAAATAGAGACACTAAAATGCCGTTACGCTAAGCGTAGTGGCATTTTAGCCGCTGATCTATTAGATTTTTGTAACACCAATGGTATACTAAAACGCAAAAAAACGTTTTATTATAAAATTTAATTATATTTACAAACTGACAGGAGAATAAATTGAAAGTATTTCATTTGATCTATATCTTGGTACCTTTAAATCTCAAATAATTGTTGTCATTTGTAAGTGACAACGGTTTCAATTTTTGCCGCGTTTTTTGAGTGTTTACTCAAAACTCGACTTTGGCAGTTAACGGCATTTTAGTTATACCACGGTAGAGCTGGATTTTGAGTTTATTGGTTTAACCCACAGTAGTTATTTTTATTTCTACTACATATTTAACAAACGTCATGATTCTAAACACTCATCTTTGCTTTCGCTACTATATAAATAATAAATATATAAATAATATATACTAAAAAATATACATACTTACTAAACGAAATAATAAAAGATACTAAAAAAATAATTCATTATTTTCGCGTCTATCAGATTTTAGCTCTGCGGTTTCAGACAAGTAAGGTCATTGTCTTATAGTTGTGCTACTGCTACTTGACGCTAGAGGGCGGACTCGCACGCAATGTTTTTTTCGGGTGAGGCGCGGGGTGGTGAGGAAGCGAAACGCTCAAGGTCATATGTGACGGAACGCCCTTAACGTTCAACTTTGTGCATGAGAAAACCCTTTATAAAGTATGCAGTGGACTATAATAATAATGAGCTACTGACTGTTTTCCCAATACAACAATTTGCTGATTTGTTTACACTCACAAGTTGTAACATTGTCACATTAACCTCAACGTTTATGAGTAGTAAGTTTAAGAGGTACTTAAAGTCAATAGGTAGTAAATTAACTTCATTATATTTAGTACTTCTAGTAACTTGTGGTTTACCGTATTTTTGAATTACAACCATACTATTTCCTTACTTCACCTTCGAGACTTAGTTGAGTATGTTGATGTTGTTGTTTTCTTGGCTTCAGTCATATTATTCTTTCGTAGCGTTACAATGTGATAGAATAGTAGAAAGTCTAAAGTAATGACTGTAATGAGCTACACATTTCTGTCGGTACGTATTGCAACAGGTAGCAGGGTACATAAAGCATAAAATATTGTGAATTTTCTTGCGATTAGGCATGCTACATTTACTGAAATTAATTATAGTAGATATATATAGATTTTATAACATTATATAATTTCTTTTAATATATTTTAAATTTCTCCTAATTTTTATTCAAAGAAATTTGATATCTTCTTCATTTTACTTCTGATTAAATTCGTTGCGAGATCCAAATCAAATAGGTTTATTGCCATTACACAAAACATAAAAAAATTATAAGTGCATTGCATTAAAAGCCTTTATCCATTAGGCCTTAAGGTCTACAAACGTAAGGCAAGGCTCGTTCTCCCTGCAGCACGTATAGACAGTATTTTTGCGAGTACGCTCACACTCAAGTTCGCTTCCGGCTCAAAGCACCGCAGGAATTATCTATAGGTCCTTATGCCACGTTGATAGATAAGCATCATCCTTGATAGAGTTCAATGACACTTGGGTAGTAGAGGTTTTCGCAACCGATAGTAAAAATCATTAATCTTTAGGTAACTGTTGATAATAGTATTTAAATATAGGTATTTAAGGCCATCATTTCGACCAAAAGACTAAAGAAAGAACCACTGCTATTCGGCAAAGGAAATCATAGCTGGAAAGGTTTTCCTCAAACATTTTCAGAGAGATTTTGTCATAGCCGCCACATTTCATACGCGGATCGGTGTCGCAGTTAAGGCAGTACACAACCTCATATAGCAATCCTATTATAACCTTACTTTATATCTATCCTTGTTTTTAATAGTACAAAAGAAAAAGACAAAACACAAAGTTATATTAAAATAATGCTGCTATATGAGGTGTTAGGCCCCGGGATGTTACTGCTCGTTACGTGTTGGTTTATTTTTTAATTTATTTCAATGTGATGGATTGACCGTCATCATAAAGTGTCGTCTGACAACAATGAAGTGTAAAATGTTAACATCATTAGTTTACGACAGTCTCCTACTATACATAGGAGTAGGTAAGCCTCTCTCAAAACGCACCATCATTTTTTATTTTCGTCTGTATGAATCAAGAAAGTTTAAATTAAATATGTATAAAAGTCAGCTCATTTATTAGGTAAGTATAGCGAAATTACTTCATTTCTAGATTATTACCGAATTTAAAGCTCTCGAAAATAGTTATCTAAACATTTACCCAATAGCCGACAACATAAACTATTTGTATGTACATACCGAATCACAGTATCAAATTAATAATAGGGCTTCGTTTCATACCGACACCGATCGTGTACAAAGGGTATTTAATTACAGGGTGCGTGTTAGGCTTTAAGTATCCGATTGCTGCAACGATCCTCACGTTGAAAGGGTCATTTCATAGCTTATTCTAGAAACTAAAAGATACAAGCACAGTGCAGCATTAGCGTGCATTGCTACCAACAAAGCTGTGCCTTCTTCTTTAACCGATTCACGAATTTAATTTAATATTTAAATAAATTCAAATTTTCTAGATAAATGAAAAACATCAATTCGCCAAGAGGCCTGCTCAGGCTGTTCTTCAGGTTGATGTTCGTCTTTTAGAACTTTCTTTGTCTTGTCTCTGTATCATCTTGTAAAACTGATTGGTAGAGAATGCTTTGTGCATTAAGTTCGCCTATATATTTGACTTCCTCTGTGGTTCTGAAGTACCTACTGTGTGCGGACTGCCACGCAGAGGTCGCGGGTTCGTTTCCCGCACAGTGCAAATATTTGTGTGCATGAACACGTCTATTTGCATTGGTCTGGGTGTTTCTATATATAATATGTATAGTATTTCCAAAAAAAGTATTTAAGTAAGTATCCGCATTCTAGAACTCATAACACAAGCCATAATATATGCTTACTTTGGGTCTAGATCAGATAGGCACTGTGGTTGTCGAGTTATTATTATTATTATTGTATGAAGTTATAAATAAACCTCGCGAGCAGACAAACCAAACTAGGTATATCGATCGCAGTAATCCGGAAACGCAATCGAAAATTTTCTCGTGGCCGTACAAAGCTCCGCACTTGTTGTGCATACAAATGTATTGACTATAGTGTAATCGACCGCACAACTCACTGCCAAGGTTGTACGTACTCATTCTATGCTAATGTATCGCTAAATTAGGATTCAGGCTTTGATTTATTGCACTTGTTTAGAAGTTTTACATTTATTTTTACAACATAGAGACACGCATTTTCTCTGAATGGGAAGGCGAAGGCGTAGCTGTCGTGTAGTATCTATGTTTTACTAACTAGCACATTGGACATTTGTAGACTCTATTAAAGTGGTCTTTAGGTTAAATTTACACAAACGACAAAATATTTGTTTGTCCACTGAACTGGACTACACTTTGTGTGAACCAGAAAATCATGTCGAGTCTGGGTGTTGACTCTGAGTTCAATGGTATATTTGTCTTTCATAACATAAGACTTTTCAAAGTCGAAATGGCCCAGTGGATAAGGCACTCGTAAACACGAGGTAGTGGATTCAAACTCGAGCAAGTGGTTTTTCAAATAATATGTACTTTCTAAATTTATGGACGTTTCTGATTGACGGTGAAGGAAAACATCATAACGAAACCTGGATTTAAAGGATTGAAAATGCGAGTCCCCTTGAGCAAGCGTGGTGATTAAAACTCATGCCTTCTCTATTATGAGAAGAGACCTTTGCCCTGCAGTGGGACAGTAAAACAGGCTGGTATTATTAACATAAGAATTCTTCATTAAAAAGTAGCATTATAAATTTCGATAATCCGGGATAATAATCCTCACCTTCATATTTAAAGCAACTTAACTTGTAATGTTTCCTAAACATCACATTAATAAACATTTCAACACCCTTTAACGCATACATTCCGTCCCGAAACCGGTAAAATAGTTCAAACTGTATATGGCCACAACTTCCTCATTAATTGACCCGATATAGATTAACTTTGAACGAGTAGTGGTAATGAACGGATGTGGTATCCGCCATCTTTCAAGATGTCTACCCAATTTAGAATTTTGGATGAAGTTAGCTTAGTTTTTTTCTACTTTGTTCCTCTCCTTCTTTCTAATCGATAAATTTACCAGAATTTATTTTGCTATCAAATAACATAAGTATCAATCTAATCTTGTATTTGTTGCAGTCTAAGGTTAATGTGAAACAATTTTCATTAATTTTCCAACATTAAAAACCATAAAGTATTAAAATTACAAGGGTTAAAGGGCATTGGTGTATTAAGACTAGCTTTAACAGATAGAGGTTAAAACATTGCTGTACAATATAATATAATGTTACGCAAACTTTACAAAGAAAACTTGTCTGAGTAATTGCAAGAGTCATGATTGCACATTAGTAAATAACAATTTTATGTCTATTAAAAACATTGTTTAGTTATATGGAAAAGGAAAAATAAGTACTTTTAATACTATTATATAACTCATTTACTAAACACAAAATCTTAAAGTGTAGGGATCAATCCGAACCAAGTTAGAGTGGCGCTGCAAGTACGTATATAAAAAAGTTTAGTGTCAGTAAGACGTATGAGACTGTACCAGTCACAAAGGCACATAGGTACGATGTAGAACATTATTAGATGCGCTGACATGCATACAATACAAAGAAAAGCAGCAATGTTTTATTTTAGAAACCATTTCAGAAATATTGTATAAGAAATTGTAGATATACTAATAACTATGTGAGTAAAGTACATCAGGCATGTGTTCCTAGGTATAGGTGTGTTATCTGTTCCGCTATATTTAATTGCTCCCATGTAATACAGTTTTTACACATGAAAGTTATGGCTTCTACTGTTCCGTGTTACTTCTGGTGCGTATAATATTCACAGTTCAGTTTCCTCGTTGTATAAACGCATTCCTTTAGTTCCGCCATGGTGCGGTTTGTTTGGAAACATGTCAAGTACAAATTTATAGACCATGTTTACACAATACTGTTTTTGGTTTCTGAACTGGAAGCTGCCTGGTTTAGGTTTATGGAGAAAGGATTAATATATCAAAATTATGGAGTATTGTAGTGTATTGTATTGAAAGCTTTTGTTTTGCCGAAGCTCTTGTGGTAGAATGACAATGTTCCAGACCTTGAATAATTCAGTGAATTCAATTGTAAACAAATTGAATTCATTGATTGCAGAAGTGAGTTAATATTTTCAATTCTTTTAGTTATTTGATTTTTCATAATACTATCTGATAATTTTAAAGAATTAAAAAAAAATAAGTCTGATGTTTTTTATTACGTGGTGTCAACAAGCAAAGGCATTACGGATTTTACCGATAGTGTTTTTTGCATAATTCTTAGTGTTCTTTTTATTAATTGATTTCAAATTATATTTAAAAAAGGTTAACTTATACCTTTGACATTTTCATCAATGCGGCAGTATTGTGTGGGTTACACATATCGTTGTTAGTGGCCAGCTGTACGCTTTAATAGGGTCGATTGCTATAATAACTGCCCACGATCGTAGCGTAACAGCGTAACTATTTGTGATTTGACGGAAACTATTTGATAAATGTGACGGTAATTTGAACTATTGTTTGTGTTGTACAAATATACCTACAAAGTAATATTAATTTAAAGTCTGAGAGATATTTCTCTCGTAAATTTAACAGGTTTTTTTTGGTAGGTATGTTAGTTTGACAGTTCTTTATATATTGCTTGAAGAATGATACCGCTTGGAAAAGCCGCACAAGAAAGTTTTATATACAAGTTAAATGTGGGTGAAATTTAATGATCATTAGTTCAATAGAATTGACAAAGCTAAACAAAATGTAGATTAATTAACACGTCAACTTTGTTGTCAAATCAAATAAATTTAAACAAACAGTTTTGTAGAATATTTACATTAGGTTAACCGACAAGATTGTCAACGTGATAATAATGTTGTGACAAGCTTGAAACAAATAAATTTAATTAAACAAGAGATATGACAGCTGATTAGTTAATTACTACTTTCTTATGGTATCACATATATATAGTGGTTTTATTGCCTATAAAGACACAAAAACTATAATGAAATATGTAGCCGCCATAGTGGCAGTCACCATGCTGCGATGGCATTTGGGATAGTGTCTACAACTCCTGGGCCCCACTGACTGCTTACCATTAAACTGATTGCTGTCGTTACAATCGGTAGTAGATCCACGTCGGTTTTAGCATGAATGGGCCGGATCGATCGTGGAAGTACTACCCTCTTATAGAAGATCGACGTAAAAGAAGTAGTATCTGTACTACTGCATTTCGTTCAGTGAGTGAGAGTGCCGCTGACCCGATTTTCCCCTTTCCTCTTTCCTCACCTTCCTCATTACCTTCTCCTACCCCATTGTCAACAGTTTAATTCGACGACTTTTGTTATTGTAGCTACCACTGCCTGAATTCCACTGACTGCTTAAGCGGGGTGAAGACACTTTAAGCTAATAGAAAAAAAATGCTAGGCTAATGTTGTGTTGAAATTTTTTATACATTTGTACACTGTGTGGGAAACCTGAATTTCTAAAAAGTCTGAAATTGCTAATTCAACGTTTCTGCTTATGCTTTCTCTTTTTAAAACAAGTCTTTGTCATGAAACAATGGGCTGTTACTTACTTTACCGTTCATGCACTATTATGATAAACAGTACCTAATAAAATATAGATAAGTAGGTATATTATAATAACACTTACCACCACAGATGAAACATCAAGATTATGACGAAACAGAGAACCGTACCTTTTCAACTGAAGTAAGCACTCGTCGCTGATTTCGCCCATTGCCTCAATAATCACGCAAATTTTTACTATTTTACGTTTTTGGCAGTGTTTACAATCCACCTAGTTTGCATAGTACCAAATATTTGAACAAAACATAATAGCAAAGTTCAGTGGTAGGCGTTTTTTTATTGTTAAGCCTTAGTAATAACCTTAAACTAAATAGGTATGTTGTTTGACCAAAATAAGAATGTTACACGATTTTTTATTGCCATCATCGTATAAACCAAACCTATTAATACCTATTATAAATACGAAAGTTTGTGTGTGTGTGTGTGTGTGTGTTTGTTACCAATCAGCGCCTAAACGGCTGAACCGATTTCGATGAAAAAGAAAGAAAAACATTTATTGTGTAATAACGACATAGGCTACTTTTCATCCCAAAAAACGGTGTGGTTCCTGAAAACTTTATTTATATTTGGTAAGACCATCAAAAGTTTTACCGTTACATTTTACTTCTATAACGGGGTGCTAGGTAACAGCATAAAATAAATAAATATTGTTCTCAGAATAGGGCCGTTGGGGCGTCATTTTATTTGAATCACATGGTAATGCTCAATTTCTTAACAAAAGAAGAAAACTTTGGTATTTCCTAAGAGGATCTGTAAAATATTCGACGTGGCAACTTTTGAGAATAATAAAATAAGTAAAGTGATTAAATAGAATTTCAAACCTAAGTAATTACGTGATGCAAACAATATTCATTCAAGTAGCAATATTTCGAACATGTAATGATAAATTTTACGATACTGTTATTGTCCGCGTGTCCACTACCAAGAACCAAGTGGCTCTACAAAATTATACAAATCAAGTAGGTTTATTGCTTTTCTGGAAATCACTATACATCAACCAACTATACCCAAGCTATATTGAATCCCATATGCTATAAGTACTTACTTCTACTGTACAGCCTTGATCAATGTAAGTGTGAAATCTCAAAGGAAATCTCTTACTTCACTCAAATTTGGAAATAAAGTGTCATGAAAGTTAATGATGCAAGAAAAATAATTAATTGATGTATTGGCAAATTAATTGAACTGCATTCCTTAGTTAATATTACACGTATCGTCCGGTTAACGTTAGTTTTTAAACTTAGCTGTTCATGAGAGATTAGTTAGGGTTGACACAACATTATCATAAGATGCAACTTTGAATGAGGCGGTATTGAGAATAGAATTTGAGTTCTTAGGTTGCAGCATTTTTTTCTTTATTTCAATATGTTTAACAAGACAACTTTTGTTGATTTTAGATAGTAATCTCACAAATTAGAAAGATGACTTTTCTTCGAGAGGCAAAGATTGCCACTACATCTAAACTGTGAAGTTTAATTTCATTCAACAAGCTTAATGATACGTAGAGCATTTCTCTATATTTTCTCTACTCTGGAAATATATTGCGCTAGTCTAGTGCTAGTGCTAGACTTCACTTTCACCATTCATATGAAATAATTTTATTATTATTTAAATATAAATAAATTAGATTAATCCTGACGCTCTCTCTTCCCAAATAAGGAACGACGGTAGCCCTAAGCTATGTTCTAATGAGATGTCTATAAAAATTTAAGTACATATCAGTATTGAGACACGCTAGCAAGCGGAAATGACAGCGACAACTAAATAAAGACATGCCAATAAATATACAAATATAAAATGTGTGTTCGTACAAGACGTAAACCAATAAAAATGTCTGTTAAATATTTAATGGGCTAGATACACCAATAATAATATAATATAATAATATAATAATATTCTACCACATTCACACAGCGCCATCTAGCCCCAAATTAAGCAATTATATTTGCTTGTGTTATGGGTACTAAACAACTGATATACTACTTAAATATATATTTTTTTTGTAAATACATACATATTATAAATAAATTACACCCAGACACAGAACAAACAATCATACTCATCACACAAAGATTTGTCCTGGGTGGGAATCGAACCCACGACCTCTGGCTTAGCAGTCAGGGTCACTAACCACTAGACCAACAGGCCAGTCAAATCAACCAATCGATAGATAACGACCGAAATTAGAGAGTATTAATGTCACGGTAGACAACGGCTTCTCAGAGCATTGTAGAAGTCTACACTGTAAGCTATAAAAAACCTTTTTGTTTTGTTTGTTTCGTACTGTATACATATGTTCAAAGCTTGGTAGCTTTGAACATATGGATACAGTACGAAGTGCCTGAGTTCGATTCAAAGTCCATTAAAACGTCGTGACAAATCATTTCACAAGGTCGACAAAGTGTTTTTTTTCTTGGTAGACGAGCTAACAACCTACGTGATGGTAAGCGGTAACTGTCGCTCATGAATGACCCAGAGTCTAGCATTGCTCCTGCAATATCAGGGGCTCTATTTACCGTGAAGGGAGTCGGGTAGGTGAAATTGTGATTGAGGATGTTGGAATATAAAAATATATACGTTCCACTTAAGTGGTTTAAAGTCTTTCAATAAGAACCTTTTCACAAATAACTGCACGGTTACAAGTCAGTATCCCGCAGTATTCCGTCTCTATTGAGCGAGAGTGAACACACACCTCTCCTATTAAATAATAACTAATAATATACAAATTAGTTCATGAACTCACGTCTTTCATTGGTCCTAATACCCAATAGAGGAAGGTTAAGAAAAAGGAAAGGAGGAAACTTGGGCCTCCGACACTCTCACTCACCGAACGAAACGCAATAGTAAGAGTACTATTACTCTTACGTCGATCTTCTATGACGGTGTACCTTCCCAGTCAAACCGGCCCATTCATGCTGAAACCAGCGTGGATCTACTACTGTAAATCGTACCGTAATGCAGGCACTCATACATACCAATTTGCTTTAATAACATTTGGTGGGCTCCACCCAAGTGCTGAGCTGACTGCTTACTATCAGACAGATGAGTTATTAAAGTATTAACAATAATAACTTCCGCACTGGGTACAAAATCAAACAAATCGAAGTTAAATACCGTCAGTGATGATTATCTAAGTAATAATCAATTATGTTATTAAAGCATGATTTACAGCGTTTTTAGTTGAATAATTGGTTGCTTAATAGACAATGCTTTAATTAGTGTCGGATAGGCATTTTAACTACTTTGTATTATTCAGTAAATACTTATTATTCAATAAGGCAATTTAGGCAAATTAAGCCGTCAGCGGGTGATATTTATGTATGGTAATGAATTTTCTCTTTGTTTTAGAGTTCAGCTCTTAAAATATTCTCTGTCCTTTTTAATCTTTGGTACGGCTTGACTTTAAGGTTTTATTGACATTGTGTGTTGTATGAAAGTTCACAATGGTTCACTTCAGTTCAGTTCACACGATTCCTCATCCTGTTTATCCTTGTAAAATGGACTTTATAGTTTCAAGTGGAGAAGTAACTAAATAATCATAATTATGATTTTGTAATCTGTCTAAATAAATAATATTAAGTCGCCATTAATTTATACCAAAGTAATTGATACTTAAGTAAATTATTATAATTGTTATTAAAAAGATAGTGAGTCTTTAAGCAGCTATTAAATTTCATTTACTCCGGGTGCATACAGTAGAAAGCTACAATTTCATTGAGATCGAATCCCACAGTGCGCAAGCGCAAGATTTCGCCCGCCTACTGGGAACCGACAAAAACAATGGTGCGCGCAAAAACTTGGGATTATTGTTCGACAGATGCGACGAGCGGCGGATGCGCTTGCGACGGCCATACCTAACCACCACGCGGGATGTGTTCAGTAGTGCAAGTTTGTTATGTCTTTGAAACATACTTGACTCGGGACTACATTTAGTAAAGTAGACGTCTTGAAGGTCAATCTATCATCAGATAACGTTAATTAGTTACGACTGTTAAAAAATCTTAAATAAGTCAACGTAGCCATTATCCCATAAAATTTCATAGAAATATTATAAAATTTACCTAAATGTAAATTGTGAAAATTGCCGTGCTATTAATTAATAATTAATTAGTAAGTATAAATAATTAAACCTTTTACCTTTTTTTTAAATGTCATATTGTTCCTAAACTACTGAGAATGTCTTGTGTAAATGCGTGTCGTTTATACAGCACATTGTATAGCACATGAGTGTCGCCCATGTTTTAATAAAAACTTTATTGACAATTGTTTCAAATTATAACGTCATATTGTTTGTTTCGAAATACTTTCTTGTATAAATTGTAATTGGCGAAGGTTATTGCGAAAAGTAACTGTTTATATTATTTAATTTAGAAGTGTATTGTTTTAAAATATCTTATGGCCGACGAGCAACCTGTATACCTGAAATTAGATGATAGCTTTTTTCCTTCAAACTTCAGAAGAAATACTAATTATTTTTTGGATCTCCATCTTTTTCAGTTCTCTATTTCAATCATCTCTTGGTCGGCCAAGACCTTGTTGTTTACTTCTCATTGTCACTGCAATGTTTAGAAACAGAAACACAGTACCTACATGTCCATGAATTATGGTAATAAACACTTAAAATCAGGGGTAACAGATACTTGTTATTACCTACAATTCCAAGACTCAAGCCATATTCCAAGTCTCTTAATATGGCTATATTAAGAGACTTCGAATATGGCTATATTAAGAGACTTCGAATATGACTATATTAAGAGACTTGGAATTGCAGTAATCTTTTCACGGAGCTATCACATTTTCTGTTCAGTTTATTCAGTTCTGTTTTCCTTTTCTTTTTATTCATTACATACGGTACTGACCAGGGCTTGAACCCTCAATATGCATAAGAGTACCGTAAAAATTAGCCAATCACGACCGTTTACCATAATTTCACTTACTTTCTTTTATTACCATCTGGGGCGTTGCGATCCCAATCTCACGACCTTTACTTATCCGCTATTATAGGTATACGAGTATATTAACGAAACGAGGCTGGCAGACATTGTAGTGCAGTATCACAAGCATTGTTTGATTATAAATTGTAGTATAGGTCGATTTAATGTATTATTGATACTTAAATTATAATTTTATATAGCTGCGCCGTTAAAGAAATTATTGGGATTTTCAATGACGTTCAGTTATGTTATGTACATTGTTGTTATATTAGTACTAGCTTTCCGCAGCGCGGTTTCACCTGCGTCTTTGCTTACTACTCTGCTCCCGTCGCCAGTAGCGTGATGTTACATAACCTTCCTAAGAAACTGTGCAATCATACGCAAAAAGAATTATTTAAATCCGTTCCAGAGATTAGCGCGTTCAAACAAACAAACGAACTTATCCGCTTTATTTAATAGTACTTAAAGATATCTATGATTGTCTAACCTAACTAAAATACCATAAAATATGTCAATATCGCATGAAAGAAAGTGCTGACCAAAAGCTATCAAAAAAGTTTTTATCCAATGCGGTAACACGCCTATAGTATACTCACTCAAAAAAATCGATCATGTATTGTTGTAAATAGGCGAAGTTCCATCACGTTCCGGGTCACACACAATAGTGTCCCAGGTACTTCAATGTTCTGAGAAGGCTCATCCGGCGCCTAACAAGGGATGAAACATGTGCAAGTGCAGTACGAAATTAGATCTGTATTGTAAAACCGCTGATCTGTTTAAAACGGTTGGTAAATGTGTGGTCTTTTGGAATAAGTTGTGGTTAATTTTGGCTTGTATGAGTTAGAGCAGTGATTTCTTAGTTTCTTCTTTGAGGTTCCTAATAGAAGTTCAGTTTTTCAATATGAAGGAATTGGTCTTTAGTTTGGTATAATAACAGCGTTAGTAGCACAACGACATGAACATAGGCCCTATCCAGTCATCTTGAGGACATTGTCATTTAAATGTTTATTCGGTAAAATAAATTCTGAAAATCTTTACCAGCGTGTTTGTATGTATGTATAGGTGTTCGTTTCAGACAAAGGAAACACAATAGTATTACCCTAAAAGGGCATAAATGAATTGAAAGAATCTGCTTTAGTTTGAGCGGTCAAATTAACTGTACCTGTATCTCTTTCCTAAGTGTTATCTAAACAAATTATACATTAATATATTTTTTAGTAAACTACTACGTTTATTTGCAGGGCTCGCCATGCTAAAACACGTGGCGGTGTCGCCGCACCGCGCGCGTGCTGATTCCGTCAGCCTCGCGTCATCAGCGTCTTGCTGCAGCCTCGGCAGTCTAGAGCACAGGCATGACTCCGTAGGCGATCTGTCGCATAGAACGGTGAGTACCTTAACCTGTTATATTTAATCATTTAACTGATAGTGATCCTGTAGTCGTGGTCTTAAAAATTCTAAAAATTAGACAATTTTCTGTTGCTATCAGTGAAAATTTGCAATTGGTTAACTCATGATTACCAAGTTTCTTATGTGTATTTGGTAACTATATTTCCTGTAGCTATACATATATTAAACTGGTTTTGCACAGGTGCAATTACATTCGCGTATGTATTTCGATCCCTAAAAATGTAGCTTTCTCTGCTCTTAAAAGTAGATATCACTGAAAAACATATTATGCATCATCGACAGAAACTAAAGTACAATTAATGAAAATGAAAATGAAAAATGAAAACATGTTTATTGGAATAAAAAATAAATGGCAACATAGAATTGAATCCCCTGGTATCTGAGCTAGCGTGAGATGTGTTTCAGAAACCAGTGTTTTCCCCCTTAGACATGGGTATAAATTGTTTAAAAAAAAACTTATAATAATTAACAGTTAAAAAGTAAAAAAAATAATGAATACTAATAATAAATTAATGACTAATGTAGATACCTCACACAAAAATTAAGTAAGTTTCACAATAGTATATTAACAAAATATGATTGTAGATACTTTTCAAAAGTATCAATCATTGTTTAACAGCAGGGCAAGCAAAGGCCTCTTTTTCCCACAACAAAGGAAAATTGATTACCACGCTTGTTCAAGGCAGATTGGCAATTTCTGACATAAGTTTACCAAGATGAAGCAAACGGACATTATATAATTTGATATTATTATAGTTGCACGAAGTGAAGAACGAACATGTTATAACATTTTTTTCTAAGAATAAAGTATTTAATAGCTGTATGAGTTTTATTATATATATAAAAACAGTTTTTTTTTGTTTCTTGGTTTCATCAAAAGGTTTACTCTTAACTTGTTGAGGTATTATTGTTATTATCAAAATAAATTAGTCTACATAATTAAGTACACATTCGTTAGCTACGGCCTCCGCTACGGAGCTAACCAACACTCGATGTTATTAAAAAAAAACTACTTCGACCCGAGGAAGATTTTGTGTGCTAAATCTTTGTTATATTTTATTAAAATTATTGGATATTTAATAGCAGACATTTTGTAATTATTGTTATTATTTATTTTGTAATTTACACATTCTTATGTGTTAATACAATTAACCAAAATGAATAAATGTTTATGATTTGACTTTGATTTATAGACCAGTATTTATTGACAGCGTTTTCTTTAATATTAATAATATTATATTCTACCACATTCACACAGCGCCATTTAGCCCCAAATGAAGCAATTATATTTGCTTGTGTTATGGGTACTAAACAACTGATATAAGTACTACTTACATACATTTTTTTTTGTAAATACATACATATTATAGATAAATTACACCCAGACACAGAACAAACAATCATGCTCATCACACAAAGGTTTGTCCTGGGTGGGAATCGAACCCACGACCTCCGGCTTAGCAGTCAGGGTCACTAACCACTAGACCAACAGGCCAGTCAAAGGTCTTCCACTGTATATCAATCTAAATAAAGTTAAAAAAGCTTTTTAAGTCACATTTCTTTAGTCATTTATAGATTTTCATAATCTAGACCGGACGCAAGACCAAAATGTTTTCGCGGGAAACGAAAGCGCATACCAGAATAAAAAGTAGGTGTTTCTCTGCACAAGTAATAGACAACTGATGTTATTTATCACATTGCTACACGCACAATAACACATTTGTCGTCTATTAGCAATTCATGCTCATCGTAATTCAGGAATGCCAATATATTTCATTCAGTCCAAGAAAGAAAATTTATAGAGTATCTGAGGAATTAATTTGTTCCTTGATTGCTTACACTACTAACATATATTTGCAATGTTGTTGAAATATTTATTTATGTTGTAAAAGTAAAAATACATACATACAGTAAAGGCATGGGCAGTGACCACCACGCTTGCTCACGGTGGATTGATACTATGTACAGGATCTTAAAATATATATGTTTAAAAATAAAATGTAGATGAAATAGAAGAAGTGAGAAAGTTTGTGAACAACTAAACTTACCACTTACCATTAGGTGTACCCTTAGCTCGTTGCCTCTCGATTTAACGATATGCAACCTTTTTTTGTTTTTGTCCAGAACATCAAAAATATTCAAACTGCAATATTAATGTTTAATATGTGTAATCATCAAGAGAAAATATTTTAGTCAGATAGTTTTCGAAGAACTGCACTGATTCCATCTGATTTCCAGTCATTATTTCTCAATTAATTAAATACCAAGTAGCGTCTTATCATAGCATAGTTTCTCCAAGATTTTCTATCGACCTTGCGAACTATGACTTTGTTGCGCAACCCATGATTACACACGTCCATCATGATATATTGCTCTAATAAAGTAAAATAACTGCGATACCACCATGCGTGCACATCATCATCGGATTTCACTTTCTTGCTAGTAATGGCGGCGTTTCCTATGGTTCCCATACGATAATGACATGGGAACTGAAACTACTCGTCTTCTAAGTAACGACAGGAAGCATTTTGTGCGGTTATCAGTAATTGTATTTGAATATGTAAACACGCTATTTCCTATATTGAAATACGATATGATAAAAATGATAGATTTTTTTTCAAGAATAAAGTCAAGGTTTAATGTATCTATGTAGAGTGTCCGCGTTAATACCCAGTTTAGTAATACATGAGCAATCGTGTGTAATTCCCATACGTCTGCTCATATCAAACTTGCGCAAATACGGACGGCGGTCTTGCGCGATGTCACATTAATTAGCTGCAATTTTATAATAAAACAATATTTATTTTTAACATTATTATTTATGTTTTTCACACACTCACTCATATATTTTATTACAAAAAATAAATTGTTGTCTGCGTCGCAGATGGTTTGACACGTCCTTTGTTCTTTTATACGCATACATCAAGGTCTTCTAACTGTTTCGGCTAAGATAAAACCAAAATTTTTCGACATAATCCCTGGGAACTGTTTACAATGGGACAGTTTCGACATTGGGTTCAGTCATTACCGCGCTTCTAATTAGACGCGACACTGAGTTAGATGGCCGATGGTGATATGGAGATGTTTTCTCGATTGTTCGCCACTGTGAATTCTACGTTGGATACTTATTGTTTCATGATCAAGAAAGTCGTGAGATCGCCAAAAGTTGTCTGGTGGCCGACATTTTGGATCATTACCGTCTTTTAAAAGCAACTTATGAGTCGTTAAATTTAACTTAATTGTGCCCGAGACGTGTTGTTATTCAAAATAATTTGAAATTTTTCTCATCATTCCCTCGAAATTCTAATTGTTCGTGTGCAATTCACATGATAACATTGAAGGTGAGAAACTATTTAGAATTAGTGAGAAACTCTTGAATATTATTAATATAAAAAAAACTCTTAAAAGGGTTTCAGGAATCTTTCGAACGAAGCAATAATAATTCTGTTATTAATTTATTAATAATCTTGACAGAAATATCTTTGATGTTACCGTCTGTTCCTCTAAGAGTTTACGTAATTTCTAACTTAATTAGGTTTGCCTTATAATTATTAGAAATATTCTTTGATAAACTCAATAACGGCCGGAAATGTGACCGATAAGGAAATAAATAAATGTGTTACCGTTGTACTTACGACAGTTTTATATGCAGGTACTACCAGCCACTTAGTTAAAACGATTGTTCCGTTAAGGAATTTCTTATCGTCGCGATTTTTGAATTTGTTTTTCAAATTTATTTTTTTGTTGTGTTTAAACTGAAATTCACACAACATACTTACCTACGAAAGCACGTAAAAAAAAATCTTACAATAGACTCAATATTTTTTGACGCTGCGCTCGCAGTTCAACGAATTTAAAAATTAGAATAAGTTGATATTAGCACAGATTTTGCACGTTCAGTTTATAGAATAGTGTTGACCCTATTAGTCGATTATCCTTTACCATACTTGTAATTTATTGTTTGTATCATGTGCATTTGTTTTGAATGCGTGTTTATGATACGTTCCCCAGACGGAGTGGTGACCATGTGTAGTCTGTTTATAGCTTTAGTAGACACCTACTTTGTTGTAATTTACATTTAACATATGCTTTTTAAATCTATGTTAACTGATTGCGATATGTATTGTCGTATTGTTTATTATTTTAGTGGGCCAGTGAAGGGATTTAAAACTAATATTGGTTAATTTGATTGTAAAAAAAACATATAAAGTAGGGTTTTCAAATATTTAAGAAATAAATTTTGTAATCATTTTTAAAATGCTATATTTATTTTGATGTATTATTTTTCTAACCTAATCAGTTCTCAACCAATGTAGAGTAGATGTCTATTTATAATTTGATCAAAAATAGCTTATGTTACTGAAAGAAAAATCAATATGGCGTCTGGTAATTATTATCTATTAACTGTGTAGTTCCGTACAATATAGAACAATAGATCACCACGCCCCTTCCGTGGTTCTCATATTGTTTTCTATAAATAATAGATGCACTCTTACGGTACATTAATGACTTGTAATTAAGGCGTAAGAAAACTTAAAGGAAATGTCTGTAAAAGAAACGAAGGATTTCCTTATTTATGGAGAATATGATGTAAGTAATTCTTCTTGAACTTTACACAAATAATAAAGTTTTATTAATGAAAGTGCAAATATCTTGTATTTTATCAATGGTTGCCTTTTTATATTAATAATTTATTTATAGTTTGCGCGAAGAAATACCTTTAGTAAGTTTTATTAAGATGTTTTTTAAGTAGCTTGATAAAAGCATAGGTTTTTTTTATTATACATAATATTTTAAATACTAGATACCTACTATTTAATTGTCATGTGGAAGTTTGAGATTTTTGTTCTTAGAATTTCATTACGTTTATTATTTTTTTATATTAAATACGCAGGAAAAATCTCTTCTATACTTACAAAGAAAAAGCTATTGTATTAGCAAATAATTTTTTATAAATTTAATTATATGTTGTAGATATCATAACTTTAGTTTGTGTTAGTGTCGGCAAGTTATTTTATAGAAAATTCATTTTTTATTTGTGTCTGCATTTTTTTAACTTCTAGTATTTTGTAAGACTAAATTCAAGTGTGAATTCACTTCATCCAGCACAGTCGGTACTCGCAGCTCCGTAGTGACGTGCCCACATGTCGTGTTGGCGCGAATCGTGGGAACGCATCGTAAGCGCACTAGTGGCTAAAAGTAAATTTAAGTGTATACTGTATAATCTATGGGCCCAACGCCTCGTCAAGTATTTAGCGGGAATATTAATGACACGACATCTTGTTTAATTATGCATGTCTTACAACCTAATTTTGTTCGGTTTAATTTTGTTAATGACGTTTATTGGTGTCACCTTGAAGATGTCCACTTAGGAATATAAGCCTTTTCTAAGGGAAGCAGTTTGCCACGACTATCATTATTAGCAGACAAATAGATAGCTACAGTAGTTAAGTCGAAATTTTAGTGTATTGCTTCGAATTTTTCTTACATTTTATTGTTACACGCTTTAAAAGATTGTACCTTGTATAGAGATAGTTGGGGAAGCATTTACCTAGGTACTCATAATACAATGAAATGAATACAGCTTTAATGTTTTTACGAATTTTATACTGAGTCTACGAAATTATTAAAATTACTAAGTAGTTAAGGTAAATTTTCATACCAAAAATGACAAATATTACCTTTTCTTTACCTGAAGGGTAGGCAGAGGTGAAGGTAAGGTATCCTATTCATCAATATACTATATAAACAGTTAGCGTAATGCAATGTAGGTACAACTGGACCTAAACTCTCTCTAATGTTATCCTTATCACAGAACTTATATAATAATGGCGAAGAAGGAAAGCTATTCATACTTCCTTAATTTTCCCAACAAGTTTATGAAATTCCATAAACAAGTGCAGCATTCTATAAAGCTAAAGTAACCTACATCCTGGACAGTTTCACCAGGTAGAAAGCGCCATTAATGATAATGAACGGAAGTAACATCTACGGTTGTGACGTATGATGGCCACAGACGTTACCGTGTGCTGCGATTACAAATACTCTTGCGTAATAGAATAATAATTCACCAAATTTTTTGTCAATTTATAAATTTGTTGCAATTACATGTGTTATCAGATAATAGTGCTGAGTAATGTGAAACAAAAGTAAAAGTCAGTAAGTTTCATCTAGGTTGGATTTTACTGTGACTCCTGTACTTAACCAAAAATTAACACTGAAGAACACAAAGCTATATTTGTATGACATTGGCGAGTCTCGGGGACTGCTAAACCTGCTTATATCTACAATAATTTATGACAGAAGCATTTGAGCTTTAGGAAATAACTCCCATTGTTCTTGTCAATTTTTTTTATACATCTTTGGTGGCAAGCAAGCTTACCTGATAGTAAGTAATCTATAACCTATAGATATCGCTGTGTTTTTCAAGCATCACACAAGTAATAATGCTTAGAAAACACAATCAAGCCGTTGCCGACCACGGAGAAGGGGATGAGAGGAAAATAGAAACGTAAGAGGACCGAAATTCGGGCTGTCGGCGCTCTCACTCACCGAGCTAAACAAACACATCAGCATAAAAACTAGGTAATATTCTTACGTTGGTCTGCTATGAGAGGGTACTACTTCCCCAGTCAATCCGGCCCATTCATGCTGAAACTCACGTGGATCTACTACCATCTACTACCAATTGAACGATGATAGTAAATTAATAAATGAATATTTCTTTCTTTCTTTACAAAGTACATAGTATAAGAGATATCTGGCGCAGTCATAAGAAGGTCGCAGGAAAACCATCCAATAAAGCATACTGGCTGATGATCATCATTCTGGCTGTTACGAGTAGACATTGCGTCACTCGGGAATCGATTGAGTCGAGAAGAGATAGAGTGGTTCCAAAAATCTATACTCGAGACCACACCATCTCTATCCAGTTAATTTTATCAAGTGGTTAGTAGTCAACTTAGTGTCTAGTGTCAGGATTTGTTAAGATCGCCCATCATTTATTATAGAAGCATCCGTTAGGTATATTTTAGTTTATATATTTAGCTATACAATTACAGATTTTACAAAGTGCATGGTCGGGCATGCGCTCTGCATTGCCCGGGTGAGGTCTAGTACCTAAATTTATTTTATATGCTGAAGGGCTTTCTTTGTTTGTTAAATAGTGTTGGGAGGTTTTGAATTTAGGCAAGAGAATCAACAGCTCTTACCTTAGTACGCACTATATTTTTACGTCATAATTAAAAATCTTTATAATTACTGGTTTTTCTCTTACTATAAATCAGCCGAAAAACGTCCACTGCTGGACATAGGCCTTCCCTATTTTTTGCCACCTTCGCCTTTATTTATTACTAGCTTTCTTCGGCGCGATTTTACCAGCCTTAAGTTACATCTTTGGTTACTGCTGCGTACTCATCGCTCCTAGCGTGATGTTATATGACCTATAAACTTCTTCATGAACTGGGCTATTAAATGCTAAAAGAATTATTCAAGTCCAACTGGCAGTTGCAGAGATCAGCGCGTTCAAACAAAAAAACTCTTCCGCTTTATGTATAATTATACTTATAAAACTTCAGTAGAAATTGTCTAAACGATAGCGAAAACCGTATCAAAATCCGTTTGCTTTTAGAGGCAGTTTTCGGTATGCAGCTACGAAATGCTGGAATAACATACCACCCCCTATAAAACAATACACGGCTTGTTCGACCTTCAAAACTAAGATCAAATCATATTTGCTACAACATCAAAAGCATTATGAAAATATTCGAGCAAATACATCTGCCATATAACTGCGTGCTGAGACGTTTCTAATTTATGAGTTGGAGTTTGTATCATTGTTAATTTTGTGTTTTTGTAAAATCTTTATTGATAATAAGATAAATCATACTATAATAATAATATTATATCAAAAATATATATACCTACATATTTATTTATTACTTCTGGTGTACTTCGACTAGACTTATATACTTTCTTTATATATAATTATATATTCCGATGGCTTGAAAATTTTGATGTAATTGAGCGTATGACACTTGTGGGTTGCAGCTGAAAATCAGCGTTGGGGGTCTATTTTAGGCTAACCTAACACAATGCTGAGCTGTACGCCCATTTGGCACATAACAAATTAATGTTATACATGTACCTATCCTAAATCATAAGGTAACAATAACAAATAAGAAGTAAAATATTTTACTTCTTATTTGTTATTGTTTTATTGCTTTCAGCACTATATTGTATGCGTGTTATATTTATTTTGTGCCAATAAATGATTTTTATTCTTTATTCTTTTATTCTTAAAAGTTAGCCAGTAAACAAACAAAAAAAAAACATTGACTTTGCATTTTAGAGATGAATAGAGGTTTATACCAAAGAGGTTATATTACATTACATAAACAATAAACAGACAGATCTCGTTGCAGTTCAGTTGTTATGATGAGAGCGGGTAACTTGATACCTTACGTCTGTGTTTTAAGATGTTACTGGCTCGCTTGAAACTTAGTACTTATGTTACACTGATTAAGATGAGAGGATTATTGATACTGTGTTTTGTTGCAGCTTCCTTGGAAATAGACTGTATAAAATAAGTACTACCTAATATTAGTATTAATTATGTAGTTCATCCGTAGATATTTTTTTTACCACTTTCACACTGCGCCATCTAGTCCCAAATTAAGTAATTATATTTGCTTGTGTTATGGGTACTAAACAACTGATTTATACGTACGAATATATTTTTTGAAAATAAATAAATATTATAGATAAATTACACCCAGACACAGAACAAACAATCATGCTCAACATACAAAGATTTGGCCTGGGTGGGAATCGAACCCACGACCTCCGGCTTAGCAGTCAGGGTCACTAACCACTAGACCATCAGGCCAGTTGAAATGTTCGAAAGGTATGAATCTGCCAAATTTCTGCTTCATAGTAATTTAGTCTGGGGGCGACTTATTATAATTTAAATTTTCTTATGTATCATCATCAAGTACTATACTACTGTATAACTTTGTATACACTACATTTAATCTAATTTGGAATCAATATAATAGTTCAAATCATCATCCTCCGTATCAATGCCCGCACCATTTTTATACGGCATGGCTTTTAATCAAACCTTTGAGACTTATATATTTTATTAATGCTAAATCCAGATTTATCAATCGCAACAAAAAGGTTCTTTACATTCCTCGTATTTATACCCACCGACTGCTAAAAATTCCGCAGCTAACATTACTATTCTGTAATCCAAACCAATACAGGATATACGGCGGCTTAGCTAACGCCGGCGCCGTCTCTAGATATGGAGTATTATATCGAAGTGGACAATGGATACTGTAGTAGGTATGGTATGAATACATATGATACGTGACCTTTCTATACAATAATCTGTTGGTATGACGATGTGCGACGAATTAATGAGTGCCATCGACACTGACTGCAGGTGAAGCTATATATGTTTGAATTAAGTGTGCATTATTCAACTGATAGTTACCAAATATTGTAGATTTTGTCCATAAACTTTAAGCTTCGAAATCGGGGGATTAAAGATTAAAGTATACAATAGGTTGCTACCTTATTCGTCCCAGGAAATATGTAAAGAAACTTAAACGTGTATTTTTTAAAAAGGAGAGTATGAAATTGCTTTTGCTTAAAGTATTGCGATCATAAGTGAAAGATCTTTGGCGATTTCAGGGTGTAGATCTCTATCTTCGACTGCCTCTGTGGTTCGGTGATACTGTACGGATTACCACGCAGAGGTCTCGGGTTTGATCCCCGGGTCAGCTAAAGTGATATTGGGTTTTTCTGTCGACAAATTCTCAGTATTAGTCCGGAGTCTGAAATTGTGCTCGTTATATGGTAACAGATAAACACCTCTGCCTACCCCATATATAAGTCTTGAAGTTATGTATGTATTTATGGCTACGAGCCCATGTATCTCTCTCTTTACCCTTACATTAATATAAAAAAAATACATATAAACTTATAGAGCTGCATGTTTTGTGCGAGTTCAATTCGTGCGAATCATCCAATAAGCCAAACTATCTGGTCTATCGCAGTATTGCCTACTTCTTGAGAGATAACAACGACAGTACCTTTAGTTAATACCTATTTTTTTTTTTACTTATTTGCGCTAAATAACACACATATTCTACCAAATTACTAATATTGATCATTTGCAGTAAAATTGTTACCAATCAACACCATTCACATTAAAATTCTCTACATCTCAATGTAGCGTTAAAGACATTATTAAAACATCGCTAAACTAAGTTCCGTCCATGACTCATGTACTAATGCCAATAAAGAACATACGGTACTAATACTACTGTTGTATACTATAGTGCATAGTACGACGTATCGCGGGCGTCACTCTATGACATCATCCAAAGGGCACTGACGCATTTTATGTTTGCATGTATGTAATCAGCGACTTGTTTTGTTATAAAATAAACGTATAATAATTAATTTTATTTTTATACTAATATTAATAATTGAAAAACAAGAATATTATCCGACGATCAGAATTAATATGTAAAGTATCTTGGTTCTTTTCATTATAATTATGTTTAGGTTTTTATTTTTAAGATTACCTGATAATTTCGGATTTTATTTTATTGAATTCTGTAACACTACGCCATTTTATTTGTGCAAAATATATGTTTTTTCTTTCTTTCTTCCTTTTATTGTTGGGAGCTGGTAAATATATTATTTATTTTGTCTTAAAAGATAAAATTGATAACTAATACCTACCTTAATCGCTGCACAAAACAATCATTAGTCGCATAATGTACTTTTACGTTTGTAAGAAAGGCTAAATATTTATTAGTACTGAGGCCAAGCTCTGGATTAGATTAAGGCTTGTAACAACTAACATCAGATATTATGACTTATACCATGAATCAGATGCAGCTGCTGCAACGATGATTCCGTGTCAATTGACATGAGGAAAATCATGCCAAGGTCATGGAAGGTTGTTTGACCTCCTTGCAATCAGTTGATGACAATTGTTGGGTTAATCACGTTATTTATACTTAGTATTATTTAAGTTTTGTAGCCAATGGTATCTAACAAACAGATAGTTCTAGTAGCTGGCCACGACATATTTTTTATATAGATGCCAAGAGAAATAAAACACTATCTAGGTAGCATTGCTTATACTCTTTTAGTAATTACTTATTATTATTATTATATAAGTTTTTATTAAATGAATTAAAATCATAAAAAAGTGTTTTAAGTCTGGATGTAATTGTTTGTAAAATACCTGGCCATACATGCCTAGAAAACAAACGTATTGCCATTAAAAAGAGTAAAAATAACATTTGATAATAGGTAATTCAAAAATATAAATGGCCAGTATAGAACGGATATGATACGGTAAGCATTACATGTCACATTCATACATTAGGTATGTTGTATCAAAAGAACAATAGAATATTTCGATACATAGAGTTGTTTTTTTATAGGTAATTTTGTTTATAAGCTGAGGTTGATTTTATTTAATAATATTATATAAATTTGGAAATATAAAGCAGCTCAAAGAACATCAGCAGCACTTCTTTTTCATTAAGAATAGAATATTCTTTAGTGCACACCACATATATTTAGTCTATGCTAGTGCTAAGCAAGTACTCTGTTTTGTTCTGTCTGTCCATTGCTTTGTTCCACTTGTCTGCCTTATATCAGCAGTATCAGCATCACACATCATTGTAACAGAAATACCTTATCTGCTACTAAGTTGTAGTACTATTATTGTGAATATAAAAAACTAGCTTCCTTTAGCATTATAGCTCTGTTCTCACTGTCAGTAGCGTGATGTTACATAGCCTATAACCTTCCTCAAGATCTGGGCTATCAAACGCTAAAAGATACACTCAAATCCGACTGGTAGTTCTAGGGATTAGCGCGTTCAAACAAACATACTCTTCCGCTTTATATAATAGTTTATATAGATAATTGACCTGAACATCTGAACCAATGAGATCTATCCTTACATAATGACTTGACCCGGCTAAGACTATTCGATAACCAATTAATATGTTCTTAGCAGATTAAATTAAATTGCACTTCACGGTCGTACGTCGATAACCTGTGACCGCCGCGCTTGCGCATGTTTATGTAACGCTATCGATTCAATTGTAGTGCCGCACGATGATGTGCAATTGGGACAAGGGATGTGCATTTATATCGATAGTTTGTGTTTTTTTTTTAATTCTCATATTACTGTAATAACAACTGCCTTTATGTAGGTTTTTAGAGTTCGATGTAAAATAATTATGGCAATAAGTATTGGTACTTCTATGTCAGCTCTAGAGATTGCGTGTTAATCCACAGAGTGATAGGACAGGCCGATGAACCAGGATCACAGCTAACCTATGTGTTGCTTGACCTACAGTTACCGCTTATAATTAAGCAGGTCCATCGTTTATAAGAGTGTCTGTTATGCAGTCTTCTTATTTTGCGTATGCGAGTCTTAGAAAACACAATCATTATGTATCATGCTTAAAAATGTAAGAGTTCTTTTTTAATAGCTGTAGTTATACAACTATTAAAAAAATTTGCTCGGCCAAAGTATGTCAAGTACAATGAACCTAATAATTATTATATTTAAAATACAATAATAACTAATAATTGAGGAAACTTGTTGCAAGCAATTTAAGTTATTTTATAGTTACTATTACTAATTGCATTTGCGGCCTAAGCTTTCCTTAATAATAAAAAAATAATCTGTTCCACAGACCCTACAATTTTTGGCTATAACAGCCGGCATATAACAGCCAAAAATTGATGGAATCAAGTGGTATGTAGGGAGCACCTCCTTTCCTACTTCACATTAAAATAATAAAACCCTTCGATTAATTTTGACTGGCCTGTTGGTCTAGTGGTTAGTGACCCTGACTGCTAAGCCGGAGGTCGTGGGTTCAATTCCCACCCAGGACAAACCTTTGTGTGATGAGCATGATTGTTTGTTCTGTGTCTGGGTGTAATTTATCTATAATATGTATGTATTTACAAAAAAAAAAGAAAGTATATAAGTAGTATATCAGTTGTTTAGTACCCATAACACAAGCAAATATAATTGCTTAATTTGGGGCTAAATGGCGCTGTGTGAATGTGGTAGAATATAAAAAAAAAAAAATAATAATTATGAGTCTTTCTTAAAGTTTAAGTATAGAGTATTTTACGCTATTATCAATGGCATAAATGAACGTTTGCTTTGGAAAAATCTTGTACGTGACTGTATCAAATCGGGTGTAGGTATAGCCATTTTTTATAATATTTATAGTTTTATTGTCATGGACTTCTTTAAAGAATACCTGATTTTATTTAATAACTTAAATGGCCTGGAAACCTCTAGGCCGCTTACCGAAATAAAACTACCAATTTTGCTCACATTTATTTAGGGGTCAATTAGTTGTATCTAATCAATTAACAGAACCAATATTATATAATTCATATATATTTGCGAAATATGTTATTTTAGTATAAGAGTATTATTTAATAATGTCTCATGGTTGGTTTATTTCGGCCATGCTTGTTTTGGTACGGCTATTGTGTATTGTGTAAATGTGTCGATTTGTATGTTAAACCCCATTATGTTGGTAACTTGTTACCGCGAATAATTTTATAGGAAATATAACTAGAAGGATTCTTTTCATGCTTCATCATAATTTTAAAAACGTTGACTTCTGGATATGATTGAGTTTGTTTTAAGCATCTCCGCTTTGTTCTAATACTTTACTAATAATATCATGTCATCATCTTAAAGATATATCTTCTTGGACTTTGTTGTCTTCTCGACTATTCGTAATATTAATTTTCATAATGATTAATGATTGACTAGCTGTTCTAACTGTCTGCGTGAATGTCTCATCCCTTATTTCAACCCTTTCAAGCCATTTTCTTGCGATATAAGGTAGCCTATGTTGTTCCCAAAGGTTAATTATATCTCTACCAAATTTAATTAAAATCGGATAAGTGGTGTAGGTGTGAAAGCGTAAAAGACAGACAGACAGAGTTACTTTCACATTTATAGTATTAGTATGAATCAGTGATACTGATAACATGCTTATTATAACTATAGCTATTGTTTAATACAACAAGTTTTATATTATAAATTTTATCGACATCGATATATTCGGTGCCATCCCTCCCGGATACCGGATGAAGGGCCACTAGCCCTATATTTTGAGACCACAGGGCCAATTGATCCCAATGAACAACCGGAAGCTGATCATTGTACCCGGATATGCACTTGTCGCTGCGCACGCGCATAAAGTGCTACTCTACCGTGACATTCTATTATATTTTTTTTGTACAAATATTAATTTTGTTTTGTAGTCTTTGTATACGTAATATTTATTGTTGAATAGTGACATTGCAATCGTATTATTTATTATTAGTTTATATTTTTTTATTGTACTAAATTTATAGATACTGGAATATCGATATAAATTTTACAACTTTACCCTTACTAGAGAGGCAATCTTTTCGTAAATAGTGCTGAATGAACATGATGTTCCTCTCTTGATGACGCGTGGACCTCAAAAGCATCACAATCTTTTACTTATATTTTTAAACTAGCTTTCTGCGGCGCGGTTTCACCGGCGTCTTTGCTTACTGGTCTGCTCCCGTCGTCAGTAGCATGATGTTACATAGCCTAAAACCTTCCTCAAGAACTGGGCTATCATACGCAAATGAAAGAATTTTTCAAATCCGACTTATAGTTTGAAATGAAATGAAATGAAATATATGTTTATTCATTTAAGTTAATTAAATTAACACTTATGAACGTCAAAGTTTACAAAATGTCAGCAAATTAACCTACAGCCAGTTCGCTGACGAAGTAGAGCCATGAGAAGAACTGGCAAGAAACTCAGGCCACTCTTTTTAATCGCCAGGTTATTACAATTTTTGTAAGTTTCAAAGATTGGTGTGTTCAAACAAACAAAACTCTTCCACCTTATATAATAGTATAAATAATATCAAAAATGCAGTATTCCGTGTTTACAAAATGTAGTTAGAATATATTTTAATAATATTTATGAGTAAATGCAGTATTTTAAGACACGGTCTATCTACCGCGAGGAATGTCACCAATCGAAGCAGGAGAGGCATTGAACCATGCTAGACTACTCGCCTATATATGGACACCAATTGTTTTTTCTTAAGTAATTACTATTTGTTTTTTTTTGGAATACAGACTTGTTTTAGCAATTGTTGTTTTTATTGTGATTCGAGTCTTTAATTGATTTAGAATATCGTGAGAAAACCTAGACGATAATATTTTTTGTACGATATAGAAACAAGTATCGGCCTACCGATTGTAAGTGTAGTGTGATAGTAAAGTATAAATAATAATAATAATAATAATAATAATTTATTCATAAAAAGTTACAGATCAACTTACACTTATACTAAATCTGTTTAAGTTTACTTAATATAATTTTTGAACTCTGGTACCCAAGGTAAGATTTAACTTGTGTTTTGGGTACCAGGCTCTCACACAATGTTTAAATACACAACAGATATAAGTACAGCATTACATAATATTTATTGGTATGTGTTTGTGTGTGCGTATGTGTGTGCGTGTGTGTGTGTGTGTGTGTGTGTGTGTGTGTGTGTGTGTGTGTGTGTGTGTGTGTGTGTGTGTGTGTGTTTGTGTGTTGTAAATTTGTGTAATTATACATATAATCCGTGTGTGATAAACTGATAACTATGCGTTGTAGTTTTTCAGAGTAGCGATAATTTAAGCATATCCTCTGTTTGTACATAACTTTTATTCACAAGCCAATTTGATGTCACTTTCTTACATTGAGATCTAAGTAGTGGATAGATCATGCAATTGCTATTGACCAAGTTATATAGATGGCAGCTCACTACTTTATAATGGCGTGCAGCCAGCATGGTCCTAAATCTTGGCGTATTACATATCTTGTACCCACGTCGTTTGTTAATGTAATCGCTGTCATATTCAAGTAACGCGTGTTTTTTGAGTACAATTTCAAGTACAAACAGCTGTCTTACAGTAAGTATTTGGCATTCTTTATAGAGTTGGGTGGTAGAGTATCTAAAAGGCTTGAATAACATTACCTTTAGTACTGCTCTCTGCGCCCGTTCTAGGGGTAAAATGTGAGTTTTAGCAGCTCCACCCCAAACGGACACACAGTAAGTTAAAACAGACTGACAGAGAGCATAGTACACTCTTTTCAAAGTACAGTCGTCCGCAGGGTGGCGTAATTTTTTAAATATATAAATCGTCTTGCGGATGCGTCCTATAAGACAGTCGATTTGTGGTTTCCACGTCATGAGATTATCAATGTACACGCCAAGATATTTTATATGACTAGATCTAGTTAGAGTAGAACAGCCACATGGTGAGGATGGGACGTATGGTGAGCAGATGTGGGCTTTGAGTGTGAACATGTCATGAGTTGGCTGGGTGGCGGATGTGAGGGAGAACGTGAGATAAAAGGTTTTACTAAGATTCAGTGTCAGTAGGCTTGTTGACAGCCACTGCATCACTTGAAGAAGGGCATATTCTGCTCGGTAAAAAACTTCAGACCAGCTTTGTCCACGAATCAGTAACGCAGTGTCATCAGCATACGCATAGATGGAGCAGCTGGGGAGTGAGAGTTTGCACAGAGAGTTTATGTAGAGTAGAAAGAGCGTAGGGCCTAACACTGAACCCTGAGGGACACCGTAATAAAGAGGAGCACTATCACTCACTAAATTATCTATTTTTACACATTGTTGCCTGTCAGTTAAGTAATCCTTAAATATCCGGTGGGCATACCCACGAATACCCATTCTCTCCATTTTTAGCAGAAGGTGAGGGACAGAGACGGTGTCAAAAGCTTTAGTGAGATCAAGAAAGATGCCTAGGCATTTTTCCCTGTTGTCAAGACTCTCCACTATGTCATCGACAAGAGACGCCACAGCGTTCTCTGTTGATCTACCAGCTCTAAAACCGTACTGATTAGGCGCTAAAATATTGTTACTTGACAAATAATTTTGCAGTCGAGTATTCAGTAGCCTCTCTAAGATCTTTGACAAGGTGGGTAATACGGATATTGGTCTATAGTTATTGACACTGTCTCTGTCCCCACTCTTGTAGATAGGATGAACAATGGCTCTTTTAAGGCATTTGGGAAAGATTCCCGTTGACATGGAAATATTACACACGTGTGTAATTACTGGGACTAAAATGTTTGAGCACTTTTGCAGTAGATGAGTTGGAATAATATCCCACCCAACAGCCACATCCCTACGTAACCCTTGAATAATTCTACTCACCTCTACATCATCCGTTTGCATCAATACAAAAGAGTTAGTAATAGCATCATCATCAGGTACAAATGTGTTGTTATATATTTGTGAGTTCTGTTTAATCTTTTCTGCTAGATAACTGCCCATTTCAGAAAAGTACTCATTAATTTTATTGATTGATGTCATTTTGTCAAGATCCCCGTTCAAAAGCTCCTTAGATGAAATTTTTGATGAATCAGACTGGATAATACTTTTTATAACTTTCCAGGTAGCTTTGGGATTGTTCTTAGCTTTCTCAAACTCATGAATTTCATACGCACGCTTAAGCCTTTTCAGTAGTTTATTACAAAAATTACGGTATTTAATGTAAGTTAATTTTAGGATATAATTATTAGGTTCAGTCTTTAAATTTCGTCCCATGGAGTCTCTATTACGGATACAACGTAATAAGCCTGCGGTGATCCACGGCTTTATAATTCTACGTTTGCAGGAGATGCGTAAAGGTTTTGAATGAGACTTTATAATAGAGGTTAAAGTTGTAACCAAAATCTCAGCAGCTGTATCGGGATTTGTTGTATTAAATATTTCATTAAAGTCAGTGTTTGAGACTTGTGAAAATACGGCAGGGTAATCTACTTTAATGATATTTGTGAGCCTGGTTGCAAATCTTTGTTTTAGTTCAATGTTTAGAAGAACTGGGAAGTGATCGGTTAATAATGTTTCAATTATCAGTGTGGTAGCTTTTAGGTTTGACTTTAAGAATATATGGTCAAGGCAGTTTTTATCCCGAGTAGGAAGAGTGTGTGTAGGTAGCAGACCATGGGAAACTGTCATATCAAGATATGTATGTGCTTGAGAGGTTAAGTTATCTGGCATAATATTTATGTTAATATCACCAATTAAGACTATATTCTTCCAACTAGACAGTGATGTGAGTGCTATGTCTAAACCATTAAGAAAACCATCAATATTATGTTTACACGGAGGGCGGTACAGTGCGACTATTAACAGATCGAGTGCTTCTATCTTGCAGACTAGACAATTTGCATCTGGAATGTGAGTCTCGCAGACACTATGAGAAATATTTGTTGATACATAGACAACTATGCCATCATTCTGATTTCGGTTGTTTTTAGTGCAGTAGTTCTTGTGCGTGTCCAACGTTGGAATGTTTGCTGTTTTGTTTAACCAGCATTCCGAGAGGACTATTATTTCCGGAAGGACGCCCATTGTACTTAAAAGTACCAAAAACTCATCAAAATTGCAGTTGATGCTGCGAATATTGATATGCAGTATCTTTATAGTATTATTATGGTCATTTAACATACTATCACATTGCTCAGGACTACATACATGGGACCGCATTAAACCGAATGCATCTACTTCATTTGAAAGATAATTTTGGTCAAACATTTTTGTTTTATAAATTGTACGGTATAACAGTTGAATAGGTGGTATTTCGACTTGGTATAGCAATTTACAATAAAATATAAGATACATTTTATTCCTGTGGCAGTTACCATTTGGCTTAAGTGATTCATTAATTGTTTTTTAACGACTTGCATGGTAAGGTAATTGTATGAAAAATGCGTTTGTTTTGTATTAAGAGACTGTAGTCTGTGTTGTTGACGAGAATGTATATTTATTGAGTATTTGTAAATAGGTGAGATGTAATTTAATACTTTAGGTAGACAAGAGATATATAAATACTTATAAGAGTTTAGTGTGTGTTGTTGAGGTGAATGTGTATAATATATCGAGTATTTGTAAATAGTTAACATGCAATATGTAGGTTTAGGTAGATATGTGATAGATAAATAATAATAAGAGTGTAGAGTGTATTTTTGAAGAGAATGTGTATATATTGAGTATTTGTAAATAGTTAACTTGTCATTTAAAACCTTTAATAAATTTCTATAACATATTTTTCTTTTTTTTATGGGAAGTAACCAAACGTGATATACATAAATATAGTAAGTGTATGAATAATGTTTGTGTTTAGAATTATAAGATTGTAATGTGTGTTGTTGAGGAGAATGTGTATACATTGAGAATTTGTAAAAAATTAACATGTAATATATAACTTTTGATATATCTCTAAAGCATATTTTAGTATTTTGCATGACAAACAACCAAACGTAATATACATAAATGTTTGTTAATTCGTACAGATAAATTTTAAACAAAGCCTTTGGACATATTGTATTTTTAAGGTATTTGACGATTTTTTTTATTAGAGTATTAACATTATAACTTTGATAGCTTAGAGAGACAGCCCATTGAGTTAATAACAATAGCTTCCATACCTTCTTGCTTGCGAAGAAAAATCTTATTGTTGTAAGCCCAGCAAAACTTGTAGTTATGTGAACTGGCAAACTTGCGTGCTTCAAAGAATAGTTGTCTCTGGCTAGTTGGCAAATGCTCAGCCACATAAATCGGTTTTGCTTCGCCTGTTATACCGATGTGGCTAGTATTCAGCTTTTCCATAGGTGCTTTTCCTTTGTTGAAGTTTCGGCTGGCATCGAGTATATTGGTTTTTAAGGGTACTGTCAGCAGTTCGGCAACGATGGGCCTGTTTGTACCTTTCTTCCCCGGTATACGATGTATGTCGCGTAAATCCGATGGCTTCAGGGGCACCTTCAAAGTATTACAAACGTTGAGCATCGTTGTAGTAAGGTCAGAGGTTGTTTCGTTTTCCTTCCATGGGATATTTCTTAATTCCAGGGAAGCTGATCTTGTGCTTTGCTGTAGATCAAGGACCTTTCTTTCCAGATCCATGATATATGCACGCTGCTCAAGTCGCTCTTTTTCCAATCTCTCTACAGTCTTCTTCATGTCTTCATATGCCAAATTTATATATTCAATAGATTTTTCTATCTCATTATTTGTCCTTTGGATCTCCTTATTTTGCAATTTAACTTCGTTAATGTCATCAGTTAATTTATGTAGTAGGGTATCCTGATCTTCCTTCCATGACGTTAACAAGCGCATTATTTTAGTTTCAAACGCTTTAAAGTCACCTTGATGTTCAGGTGAGTAGTCTGGTCGAAAGCGCTTGGAGCGAGAAGTTATGTTAGTCGATTCGGACTCCCTTTCTATGTTTGAAATATCAGGTGAGGACATAACACGTTGAGTCTCTTTCGCTTGAGCTGCGGTTGGCGAGCGAGTTACTCTCGGCATTTTTGTGTGACCACGACGTATGAGGTAGTATTAAAATAATAACGCACAATCAGAGTGTAATAAGCGTAGCGCACAGTAATCAGGTTGCAGTCCGTTTCGCAGATCCACCGCACGCACTACGCGTAGCGCACAGTACTGTGTAGCAGTAGTGAGTAGGGGGGGAGTAGTTCGGAGCTCGTAGCACGCCGCCGCTCGTAGTAGACGGTAATTTCGTTTGCTACGCTAATGTTTCGATGGTCGAGTGGCTTAGCACAAGGTCTCCGACGCAAGTGCCTCGAGTTCTAATTCCTGTTGACCGTCCAGTCAATACATATATATTTGGCCTTTGTCTTCTTCAGAACTCAAAAAAATACAACTATCCCTTTCTGGGGGCGGAGTCTCGCCGTAAAAACACTGTACGAGTAAACGAGAATTTAATTTCTGTACTAGGACCAATGGAAATTTAGTAAAACAATTAAATTAAACAGGGTCAAGAGCACACGCGACACACGTCCACTTCCAATGACCGCCAGGAGCGAGCAATACTTATCTATGGTAGAATATGGCTGTGTTCTCTAGGCTAACGGTATGGTTTCGTTACCTAGCAACCGTCGTTATTTTGGTCATATTAACAAAACTTTTCTAGCAACTATCTCGTTATCAGCCGCGATGAAAGAGGAGAAATCGAAGGATAATGAAAGAAATGAATAAGGGAGTTAATATAAAACGTCCGAGTAATTTGTCCTAACAAAAGAAAAATAAGATATTAAAATGACTTTGACATTAAAATTAAAAATTATAAATTTAAAAATAGAACAACGTGGGTGTCAAAATATTCTTTAAAATTACTTATTTTTCCGTATCTACGCTGAAAAACAATTGAGATTATGGTCAGCAAAAACGTTAATTTGGTGTTTTTGTCGCGAAACTTGTTGCTAGCGTAACAAAAACACTGCGCTATAAAATTTTAATAAGTTACTTTAAAATGTTTTTATTATTATAAATAGATACATAGGTACTTAAATATAATTAGATATTTAATTTGGTCGTTTATATTGTATGCTGGTAAGTGTGGGTGTTTACATTAGTTGCTACTAGATACGCAATGATAGAAACAGCGTCGTCATACAAGATGACTCGATGTGGTAACTTAGTACCTACTGGCTGGTCAAAGTGCTGACATGCATGATCTTTAATAAAAGAATAACGCTAGGTATTTTCTAAAAATAGCAGGAGATACTTGGGTATTCCTTTGTTTAATAGAGTAGAAGATATCTTTCGAATGATGACGAAAATATACTCGTAGGTACTTTTAGCTCAAGTAAAAGCTACTCAAATGTGCTATTGTGTAAAATAGCGATACTCATGCTCCCTCACCGCGAGTATTCACTTGTAATATAACATTCCAAATTCAAAATAGTATTGTAATGTACCTAATGCTGAAATTCGTGCCAAACGTTATATTACAGGTGAATGTTCGCGGTGAGGGAACAGCTTCAGAGAAGCCTTACTGTTCTTAAATACTATTAATTCAACTAGGTACTCATGTACACGCAAATAAAACTCAATCCAAACACCAATTACAAGGGCCTCATCGCATCTTCATTCTCAATTAGCTAGAAGTACCCGTTAATCAAGTCCAGAATCGCGATATGACATCTGTTACTGTGTTGGCAAAGATACGGGTAATTAACTGCGGTAATAGATGTAGTTTTAAGACAACTTTGAATAAAATATCTGTGTTTTAAGCTGTATTAATATGAAAATGGTGTTAAAACGTCTTTTTCGTTATAGAATTTGTGTGCACGAGGGTTTAGTTAGTTCCTAACTATCAATGTGACTTCTAAGGCAAATGTATTTTCAAGTTTACTTTTTACAATGTTGCGAGAAAATTTAAAAAAGTAGGCAAAACTTTTATTCAAACAATGTTTTAAATTTACAGAACCTTATAAAATAATTTATTCGGACATTAGACCCATGAAACTATTATTCTAGCATCATTGAATAAATTGTAAAAATATATTTTAATAAAATATTAATTAGATTATAATAAACAATTATATAAATAATAATAATTCTAATTTAATTATTTTTAATTATATTACTAATTTATTTTAAATATGTACATATTGTGGTTACTTAATTATTTAATTAATGTAACATCATTATGTTTATAATTGTATCATCAATGATTTTTAATTTAATAAAATTATATATTATTTTAATACAGCGTATATTATTAAACTGCTTATGCAAAAAATGACTTAAAAATGTAGTGTAATGTAGCTCAGTGTTTAAAAATGATATTAATTAGATGTTTTCTAAAAATATTCTTTACCACTGTTATACATATTTTAAATTGTACCGACAATAATAGTTATGGCTTGGATTTAAAATGAAGTATCATCCACGTAAACTTAAAACAAAACCCTATCCTTTTTTTTGCGTATTATTTGAACCAGCTTACCTGGTATGAATTAATAAATTATTATTTTTTCCTTTTGAGTTACAACATAAAAAAGGTGTGATAAACTTTTCTTGGGAAACAAGGTGCATAGCATCAATATGTCGTATTAGCAAATGAATGTTATTTACCTATCATTTGTAAATGACCTGTTAATATTAATACAGCGATGATCTGTCCAAATTTAGCAATAAATTTTAGTATTCGAGATGTGTCCGCATGCATCGACATTTAGGCATTCTGGGAACTCTATCATTACTTAAGGTGAGTGGTTGCGACAGTATAGTTCTGAGAAGCGGTGACGTTTAGAGGTCGATCGCCACGATCATTCCGCATGCGGATACTTGGACATTAGGCTGCGCTTGCATGCCGCATGCCGCTGTAATTGTAGTGGTGGCAGCATTCTAATTATTTGTAGTTGTTATTAGTTTGACACTTTTTGTATTAATAGTGTTAATTTTTTTAAGTGCGATGATGTAATAGGCTGAACTATAAGTATAAATAAGGTACGACATTTATGGTTTAAGTGAAATTGCTATTTTATAATTGACAAATCAAACCCATTTATTCATTTGGGTTAATTGAATTAACACTTATAAACATTAAAAATTACAAAAATGTGAGGTATAGTTAATATAAGTTTATAAAAATATTAACTTTTCTTTTGTAATCTGTTCTAACTTATCAAAATAACTGCTATTTTTACTAATAGTTATGTTTACTCAGATACCTCAATTCCCCCACTTTGTCAGATAGAAATTCAGTAATAATTAATGACAACAACAATATAACAACTTCATAAGATGCTTTTTAATGTCTGCTTAAAAGACTTGGATTCTAATCAGAAGGAAACATGGACTGTCTAAAGAGTTTCTTCGCTTTACACAGTATCATCACATTCTAACATTAAACAGTCCGTCACACTACGGTACAAATATCCATCGTACATAATGATGAGTCACCGTGTTTCTTCCTTATACGTCGATTAACTAAATCAAGCCAAATTAAGACGTGACACGATTACTCACACTGTTTATCATAATATCTACGTACCGAATATGTTTTAATACTTAATTGTCTTTGGAATATATTCATTGTTTTTACTGAGTAACTGACTAAAATAGCAGTTTTAGTCGAATAGTAAAGTACCTACCGTACTTATCTAACTCTATTTGGAAAATTTATTCAGTGATTTTAATATGTAATTATTACCTACATATATGGTATTGTTGGTACATAAATGTATATAATTTTTGCAGAAAAGACGAGTTACCTACTTGTTAGTTTCCTACCTATTTATTTAGATTTTAGACTATGATCATTGGTCATGTGTTCTTCAGTCTATAATTATGAGGTATAATAGAGTTTACTGAGCCCATATCTTCTCGAGGGTGACGGAGGATCCGAAGTCCAAATACTAAAAGTGTATTTTTCTGCTAAATAAACGTACTTACGGGTAGTAACCTTATTTACCTATAATTAAATTGCCCTTTAAGTATGATACTAAATAAATAGGTATCAATAATAATCTGTCTACGCGCCAGGCGCCGTACGCACGCGCCATATTAAATATAATTATTCATTATTTACTTAAAGGTAAATATCAAGGCAACAATATGAATTAATTTATTTATAAGTTGTACAGTTGACAGTCGCTAAGTTTTTTAGAAGGATTAAGGAAATACTTATACCAAAGGGAAACTAAAATATTAGTTTAGTACTAGCAGGTATTTTAATTAAAAATCTCATTAATTATCTAACAGCCTTAAAAGTTGAGTATTGAAATAACTGTGTTATCTCTCGAACTATTAAATAAATGGAAAATATCCACCTGCACGTAACTTAACAAAAGGCATCGTGTTAAACTGCTAGTATGGTGGCCTCCATTATGGCGGCTGGTAATGGGTAGTGGAAGGGAATGAGGGCAGTGAGGAAAGAGGAATGGGGAAAATTGGGCCTCCGGCGCTCTCACTCACCGAACGAAACCCAGTAGGTAGTACGGATACAACTACTCTTACGTCGATCTTCTATGAGAGGGTAGTACTTACCCGGTCGATCCGGCCAGTACTACAGTAGTTTGGACATAGTACGATTCAAAGTATAGTAGTTATATTAACTTAGTAAAAGTACTGTGCATATTGTTTATTAAAGAGATAGCCACTTACACATCTTTTGCCAGTAAGGAAGCTTTTCTCAAGGTTTTTGTTTTAGTTACCACACGTGGCGTATTAGAGTCTGCAGTAATACGACATTTATAGCAAAGATTACGCTGTTGCATTACCCTTAGTCACCTTTTATGGCACCCATGAGACTCAACTCATGTGTGCCATGAAATCCATCTCTATGGACTGGACCGAAGTATTATTATTAATATTGCACCACCTGATACGTGTTCTGAGAGAGCCCGCAAACAGTTAAGTACATTAGCAGTAAAAACGTAAGTAGTCTACTTACCTGATCCGTTTATTAACTCGGCGAAGTAGACCTTCATAAATTCGTAATTGCACCGATATCGTGGCAATTAATTAAGCAGATCGAAAGTTACTGTAAATTTAAGCATACAAACAGTCGTAAGATTTAAACACAAATTTATACACTATGCAAATCTTATCTTTACGCCAATTAACTTAAGATGCAAATTACCTTAATGACGTACGGGTTTTACGACCTTGTTGTATTTTGTATCATGTGCGATATTATGGTTTGTACGTAATGATTTATAATTTCAATACAATTAACGTTCGCGGATATACAGACGGACAGACACAAGGTCGTTTATGAAGAACGTACTCGTAGCTCAACAATGTGTTACCGAGCAAAGTCGGGTAGCGATAGCAAGGCCAAGGGCGGAATAGAAAGTATTTAGATACTCTACGTAGCTGCGTAGAAGAATAAATAGGTATGCAAGTATTAAGGTTCTAAAGTTACCTAATTTTATTGTGAGAACTTTAGTTTAAACACATTCATTGCACGCAATACTTAGACATGCATTTATAAAAACTCAATAAGTTTATAGATGTTATAAGTACTTTAAAGTTTCTACGGATCCAGCAATTAAGCAATTCGCAAGCAGGCGATTATTATTTTGCCTTTTGATTAATTTTTTCTTGACTAGTTAACAAATCCTGTGTCAATCCTGTGTGTGTGGATTTGTACACCCAGACTAGAAACAAATAAGTGTTATGTCGTATGGGAATAGAATTTTGGAACTCCGTGCACAGCAGTCCCACCACAAACAGTCAGCCATTATTTCTGACTTTATCCTCAACTGACATACGTAAAAGAAAGACTCATTAATCTCTTTGTAAATTAAGACTGATTATGAGCAGGTTAAGAGAGATTTATTTAACATTAACTGGGAATCTGTATTCTCTCCCAGAGAAATTCCAGAATTCTATTGTTTTTTAAGGAAAATAATTTCCAAAAATGTACCGATTCGACGTTGCACCGAATCGTCTTATCCACCTTGGTTCAATAAAGCATTGATTAATCTCCTAAAAGAGAAAGAAAAAGTCCGTAAAAGATTTAAAAAATACAAAAACCCCCGTGATGAGATCGAATTTCATTTATTGCGAGGTCGTTGCCATAAGCTCTTCGATGAATGTTACAGAAATTATAAGGCGACCATAGAATCTAATATCCCCGAAAATCCAAAATTATTCTGGAATTATATCAAAAGTAAACGTGGTGGACATTCTCTGTATCCCATTTATGTACGTTCCTATCCCCTAATAACAATATCATATCCAAACCACAATTTACTGAATTGAATATCGAACGTGAAATAAAAAAACTTAATACCTTAAAAGGCGCCGGGCCTGATACTATACCTCCCTACTTTGTCAAACGCTGCGGTCGTTCTATTGTACTACCTTTGACTCAAATTTTTAATCGTTCGGTTTCTGAAGGAATTTTTCCTGATGAATGGAAAAAGGCACGTATAATGCCCGTTTTTAAAAAAGGAGATCACGCCAATGTGAAAAATTACCGTCCAATATCAATACTTTCATGTTTTTCAAAATTGTTTGAGTCTCTTCTGTATCCCATCATAACAAATTTAGTAAATAATAGTATTTCCGACTACCAACATGGATTTCGTAACGGCCGTTCCGTACTCTCAAACTTAGTCCCCTTTATTTCAGATATATCTCAAACAGTTGATTCCGGTTTACAGGTAGATGCAATTTATACCGATTTCAGCGCTTTAGCGCTTTTGATAAAGTTAACCACCAAATCCTTATGCAAAAATTGGAAGTGTACGGTGCGGCAGGAACGCTACTGAATTGGTTCAGATCTTATTTGCATGGTAGACCCCAGAGTGTAGTCGTCAATGGATATGAATCCCAAACTTATTTCGTTGAATCTGGCGTCCCTCAAGGATCCCATCTGGGACCGGTTCTCTTTTTAATATTTATTAACGATTTATCTTATCGCATTAAACATTGTAAAATTTCTCTATTCGCTGATGATCTAAAAATTTTTCGTACAGTTAAGTCATTTACAGATTCAAACTTGATACAAGACGACATTAATGAGATTCTGGATTGGTGTAATTTGAACCACATGACTCTCAACGTTGACAAATGTTACCATATTAAATATACCAAGAAAAAAAAACCGCTTGTGACAAACTACGAGATTGCTGGCAAGTCTCTAACTGAAGTTGAGGAAATTCGAGATCTGGGCGTCATCATTGACAAAAAGTTAACGTTTGTGTCACATATAGATAAGGCAATATCCAAAGGTGCTCAAATGCTCGGCTTTCTAAGAAGAAATACTGTCGGCTTTGGCAATGTTAACACAAAAATACTTTTGTATAACGCACTCGTGCGCAGCAGTCTCGAATATGGTAGTGTTGTATGGTCTCCATCCTATGTTGTTCATTCCCAACGAATTGAGAGCATTCAGCGGAAGTTCACAAGACATTTAGCATTCTCATGCAGCGGCTTCTCTCATAGAAATCCATACGACCAACGCTTATCTAAATTTAGAATGACCACCCTTCATGATCGTAGACGTATTCAAGACTTATGTTTTCTTCACAAATTGCTCAATAACCAAATACAATGTAGCCATCTACTACAGAAAGTATCTCTAGCAATCCCCTATCATCTTCCAAGACACAAAACAAAAAAAATATTTCATACCCCTTTTTCAAAAACTAACTTAGGCCAACGGTCTCCTATTAACAGAACACTGGACTTGTACAATTTTATGCAAACTCGCGATCCAAGCATTGACATCTTTCACGATTCATTTAATAAATTTAAGTCCAAATTAAAAAAAAATATCTAATAGTAACTAACAATGTATATATTTAATATTATATACTTATAGTAAAATTATGCTATGTATCGGCAAATGTTATGTACACCATCAGTGTCATGTGTATCAGAATTATACTGGTAATAATGTTGCAATAATTGTTATAATACATATGATGTGGTTGTACTAATAAATAAATAAATAAATAAATAAATTGTCGACAGCCCTACGCACACTAGGTCTAGTAATGAATAAATAATTATGTGTGTGCACTGCATGTTATCGTGGATTATAACAGGAAGGAATAGAATGCTACAGAGTTTCCGTGAGAACAATTCAATTCAAGGAAGCATTAGAGGAAAGCGACAAAGACTTATGTTTTATTATCTGTGTGCTGTAATACTTTTTGAATATTTAAAATGTCCTCCAAAATGTCATTTCAAAATTACTTACAAAACTTCGGTATTCTCGGTTTTTGTCATCTATAATATCCATAGATTTTAAATGCAAACAAAGTTTTTTATTAAATATCTACTGTTCTAAACTACGTACATCAGTATAATCTGTATTTGACAGTGTCCATAAAAAAATAATTATTTTAAGTGGCAATGTTAAAGTTTCTACGTTTATTTTAGCATTTATTTCGACTTAAAATTAAAATAATCCTCTCTTTTTATTGAATTCCAGGTAAGTGCTATACAACAGCTATAAGATGATCTTATTCGTATTTCGGTAAGTAATAGTCTAATTATATAAAGGGAAACAAACATGTTTGAACGGGCTAATCTCTGGCACTACCAGTCCGATTCGAATAATTATTTTTGCGTTTGATAGCACAGTTTTTGAGGAAGGTTATAGGCTATGTAACATCACACTATTGGTGACGGGAGTAGAGCAGCAACTAAAGATGTAACTTAACGCGGGTGAAATCGCGCTGCAAGAAGCTAGTGATAAATATAATACCGACTTTATACTGCTTAAAGACAACTATCGCTGCAAATTTCTTATCCTTGACAAATATTGATCGATGAAAGCATGTTGAAAGTGATCTTGGCGTATTGGGATCAGGATATCCACAAATTAAACTATGGCGTAATAAACTTAATATCCGTAGTAATTATGAGGGTAGTAGTAGTATACTTGACACGGTCAGTCTGCAGCAGAGTGACTGAACTTAATTAATCTTATCTGCACCATTGATGGTGCATGTCAATGGTGCATACGGTACGACGAGACTTCTGCGTCGTAGGACATGTTTAAGTACATCTGCTTCTAAGGAAGTCATTTTAGTTCAATGCTGGGATGTTTAACTGCGTTTTACCGACCTAGGCGCAGCCGGCTACAGCCAGTAATTTGAGACTGATGGATTTTGTGATAATGTCTTCCACTCATGAACTCAGCACTATCAGGCAGAATGGAGTAATTTTTGTTTCTTTTCTTTTTATTTTAAATTTAACGCTCGCATTAGGGAACAAGCCCTGTGTCGCGCTGGAATTTACAAACATACATTTAACGCACGAAAACATCGTGAGGAAACCTAAACTTAAAAGTCTGAAATTGCCAATTCGCCTTGAGCAAGCGTGGTGATTAATGCTCATACCTTCTCTATATGAGAAGAGGCTTTTGCCCTGCAGTGGGACCGTAAACAAGCTGGTAATATTAATTCTCTTTTAATTAATACACAGCGATTTAAAAGATTACACGAAAGTCAAAAAACAGACGATACATTTAAAGGCTCATTATAAAAGGCACTCGGCAACCTCGCAGCGCTACGTAGGCGCGTCGTGGGCGCAAGGCTTGTATCTCCTTTGCCAAACTTGTTAACATGTCGGTATGACCCAAGAAACAGCTGTGCGTTCTGTTTACTTTGCTTCGTGATAATATCTGCGAGGTTGTTAATGCCTTTTTGGGTTTCAAGGTAGGAGAAACGTTAAAGAATTATTCTAATAGCTTTTGATCGCGGATTTTCTTTCGTTGGTTATTAAAAATGTTTACAAGATTTGTTTATAGTTTTACTCTTCAATAGCTTGTCCACAACAAAGTGATTTTTACTATTATAATAAATTGCCTGTATTTTTCTTTACATTTGCAATGCGATATCAAACGCTATGCGTGCATTTGCATTACAGGGTATATTTATAAAATTTATATTGTGATTATTTCTAGTAGGTACTACATACTACGTACGCGTACCTACCTAGCTTTATACGTAGCTTTACGTCTTTTATCCCTTAAGAAGTAGGCACAGGTATATAACCACCCGCTTATCGTATTTCTTTTAGTTTAGGTCGTATGAAACACGGAGCAAGTCTGTTCCCATTTATCGAGCACAATTCTAGACTCAGAGCTAATACTGAGAATTTTTCGACAGAAAAATTTCTAAGTTTTGTTAAAAGCAATGATATTCTATTTGACAGATATTTTATACACTCACAAAACAACAGAAAAAAGTGTTTCGCGCAGCAGCCGTTGCACACATCAACATACGTTGTACACATTCCTCATTAATGTATGAATGAAGAATGTGTATAACGCAGGCTAAAGGCAATACGTCCCAATTAGGACGTTTTCGGGTCATCAAGATTACGCGTTCATAACATATCTGTTAAATATTTAGAATATCATTGGTTAAAAGTCTCAGATTTGAATAGCTGTCATAACTTAAATCTATCATGATTGAAATCAAAGCGATCATTTAAACAAACACGCTCCACCAAATATGATGTTTATTAATTCCGGAACTGCGGTATCATGCAACATCACAGCACTTCCTGGTCTTTCGGAGGGTGCACACTATTGTATGCTAATAGTTACTTGTTGCGATACTAGAATCTCGCTTTTATGGGCTGCAGTTTGTTTGTTAGTATTGACCGCTTTGATGGTGATTTAAATATAAATATTTTCTTTGAAATATCGTGTAATAGTCCAGATGCAACTTCGAGAATGTGCTTGATCGGACGCTATTTGAGGTAGTGGAATAATTTTGATGATATTTTAACATCATTCTAAGCCCAAGCATCTACACTTTTACTGGTCCCAAATCGCCCTCATTTACATAATAAAATGTGTCTAATTATGGCATAGCTTGCTTAGTGTTGAGACTAAGAAAAATTGAATTTGTAAATTGAAATTTAGTTTTTAATAACACCACGAAATGCATTTAACTCTCAAAACGAAATTAAACAACTTAAATTCTTTTAATTAGTCCTTGATGATTTACCATCAAGTATATAATTAATTAATGATATAAATATCTATTTAACAAATTATTATGTATTTATTTGGTTGGTTATAATTTAACTTGTACTCATATTGGTTGTTTCCCATGTTGTAAATCATACAAACAATCATATATGAGTTGTAATTATCTGATAATTAACGATAAAAATTTACATTTAAATACATTATACCCTAAAAGTATACTCTTTAATAAATCTGATACAAGTTCCGATCATTTTCACGATACGGCTGACATAAGTTCGACATGAAACATGAATACTTACAAGTTGAACCAGGTCATTGCGTACGCGCCGCTACGTCACACCCACTTCGCAAGTGCGCATACTGCGCATGCGCCAAACATCATACAACCGCGCCGAATTACCGACAGATTAACATCGCTTGGCTTGCATCTTTTGAAGGAGACTAATTAATAATAGTCCTATCCGTACTACCGTAATAATTTGCTTTTTTGTAAAATGAGAGGTACTTTCTTATTACCACTAGCTAGTATTATGCTTTTGCAGTGCTAAGGCCTCTTTTCATACAAAGAAAGCATGAACATTGATCACCACACTTGCTCAAGGCGGATCAGTCAAAAACCTGATATTTGTATTTATTTGAAATAAGACATATAACTACTTTTGTTTATAAAAAAACCACTTTTTTCAAGATGCTTCGTTTTAGTAAGAGTTTTGTTTCGAACTAACCTCGTGGTTAAAAAGCCAGTTCGATATCCGCTAGGCCATCGCTCCTGTCTTTACTTTAATGAACCTCAGTATGTTATCAGGGCAAAAAATTAAAAAGTAAAAGCGTGCATCTTAATGACGTCATAGTTCTCATCAGAGCCATCTTTAACGCTGTTATAAATCATTAACAGAGTGGTGCAATAATTATGGCTTCTGAGAAAAGGTCGCGCGCAGGTCGACTGTCGGTAGGCGTAGTTCGTGACATCGCATCGTTGCATCTTGCTACTTTGTGGACATGCTGTATAGATGTTAAGCTCAGGGTTGTCAAGCAGTTAATTATTTTAAAATAATTTGTAAAAACGGACTTTCAAGTTGGGCTTGAAGTTAAGCAATAATTTGTAGGGAAAATCTTACTGTATCCATGGACAATGATACAATAGCTGATGGATGCTGGTGAACTATGCGCATGCTAAGTTGCTTAATTTATGTTTAAGTCCTAAATAGCCTCTGGACTCGAATTCGGTAAGATTCTATTCCGGGTCTTTAAGACCCGTAGCGTAAAGTAACGTAATGTTATGTTATGTTTTGAAAGCAGCAGCTCTATGAAATAAAGAAAGGCAAAAAGTGGATGGTTAAAACACCTCTACCAACCTCTTTGGAGATAAAAAGCGTGAAGCTATGTATGAATGTATGTATGTTTTTCCAGAGAAGAAAGTAAAAACTATCTGAATTCATTATTAATTTAGTGTATAATAATGATATATTGTTTCCTACTGATATATATTGTTTTTGACATTTAAATATATCTGATACGCCTTTAAGAGTAATATCCTTTAGCGATAATGCTTCCTTTCTAATGTGATATTAAAACTATCTCTTTTCTGAAGTTGCGAAGTTGCTGTTTTCTTCGATAACATGTCTTAAACTACCATTTTCTCAGTTATATCCTATATTAAAGCTATCGTAGACCTCCCCCAAATATGACTACTTTGATCGGTCAAGACCACCATCATCCATTAGTTGGCCGTCACCTTTACCTATCAGTTTTTTGGTTCACCTTATGAGGGGTCTACTTACTAAAAGGTGTTTATTCAGAGGTAATTATACCAATTCAAAATAAAACACCTAAAAAATTAATTTCATTATCATGCTATTGATTTTATTTGAAAGTTATTCTTATGCTTAGGTAAATACGGCGCCAGTTGCTTGAAAAAGTAGTCGAAAATTGGACTTTCCGCTTACGCTTCCTTCGAGCCAGCCGCGGCATAAGAAAATCTTTCAAATAAATCCTGAAACAAAATATAGCATGATAATAAAATTTATTTTTAGGTGTATATTTACTTTTGAATTTGTATATCTCTAAAAAGCACCCATTACTATTGTATGCAATGAAACTTAATTATATCACACAGTGCACATACTCATAATTCGTGGTAAAAAGTTCATGGTAGACCTGCAGAAAATAAATTATCGCTATCATTTATAATATCTAAACTGATTAAAACTGAATCCTTAACAACCGAGTGCTTCATTTACCACAAATAGACGTCGTTGGCAACCCTGAGTATTAGTGCGTTCAAAGACAATGGAGCTTTGAACCTCTTCTCAAGTTACGGCAACATAACGATCGCTTTTGAGATGCATGGATGCGCGTGCGCAGATAGCTGACTACTGTATACTGGCGCCATGTTTCGTTCTTTTTTGTAACATGTCTTTATTAAATAGTCTCGTTAGTGTTTCATAATTTAATATCTTTTGTTTATTTTTGGTAGAAAATAGTTAATTAGTAATATGAGTTATATAGTCCTTAATTAGGCGTATTTATAGGTAACTTAACAGATAAAAAAGTATAGAGATAAAATTAAGCATAGTTATTTGTTTATATACCTGCTCATCAAGTCACGAAGAGGTTCTGTGTGTTTGAACATCAGTAATTCCAATGAACAAATGCAACATAAATTTAACCTGGTTTATGTACCAAAGTAACGGAATCGAAGATTAAAAAGTTTAATACAGAGCAGACAATATTAACGTTGATAATATTACTTTTAAATTTGTCAAAAATTGTATACAAACAAAATAAGAACAGAGAACAGGCCAAAAATCCGCAGTTAAAAAAGGATATTCTTGTTATATTTACAAATAAAAAAATAAAGAATGTTAATTCATTTGGGACGATAAGTTCAAAGACACAGTGTGTAATTGTTTTGTACTCAGAATTGTCTGGCACTTTTTTATAAAACCCTCGTTGTTAAGCCGACAGATTAGATTATAAAATGCAACTTTGTGTCATTGATAAATTGTATATCGCTTGTCCTGAAGTTTATCATCGAAGTTAAAGTCAAAGCATTCATTTCATGTGGATCATATACATGATACTTACGAACGTCATAATTACAAAAACAATATATGCCAGCCAATTAACCTACAGCCAGTTCGCTGACGAAGTAGAGCCGTGAGAAGTACTGGCAAGAAACTCGGGCCACTGTTTTTATTCGCCAGATAATTATAAATTACAATTTTGGTCTGAGTTACAAATTTTAACATTCAACGCATCACTGCAGCAGAACATAGGTTAGGTACGATTACTGAGTTTGTTAGTAACCGTAGTCACTCAGTCAGGTAGTACGTACGTAAGTACGCTTCCACCCGGTACCTGGTACTCCCTTATAGCAGCCTTTTACGTCACCCAAGGAAAGGGATGGGGAAATTCAATATTCTAGACTAAAAAAAATGTAGGAAATCATTTTTATGCAGATCGAGCTGCTTTCAAAAAGTTGATGGATGACATTTAAAGACTGATCAACAAAAATTAAGGTAATCACCTGTTAAATCTCATTTAAAGTACCAAATTTTATGTGAAGTACCTAAAAGTATGGATAATTTAGTTCAATTAGTTTAAACTAGTTATCCATGCTTTCAGCATGCTTTTAGGTACTTCACATGAGATTTAACAGGTGATTAGTTATTTTTCGTTGATCAGCATTTCAGAGGATAAGTCAAATTGTCATTAATAATGAATGACAATTGACTTAGGATCTTAAACTTGTCTAAAATTTTCATTAAGTTTACAGTTAAATCCACATTTATAACTAGCATAATGCACACAATGGGCTATACAATAAGTTTATCAATCGCTAAATGTTAACACAACATACAATTGAACAGCCGTCTGTGCGAGGACCGGTCACGAAGTCAACATGACTAGTGTTGGGGCTGAGAGTCCCGGAGAATATGGTATTATTGGGTCGAAGAATTTAAAGTCGTTGCATATTTTAATACACGGATATTGATACCATACAAGTTATTTTTAGCTGGAACTGTCAGCTTATGTATAAAAAGTGATAAAAGCTTTTATGATAATAACACTTGTCTAAATGTTAAAACTCTAGTTAACTCGATACTTAAGTTTTCTAGTTTTCTTTTTTTTAGTTATGCTGTGTTGATAAATAAAGGTGTATAGTCAATCTCATTTGCTAAGTTAGCTTTAGTGTTTACGCTGCCGCTTCATGATAAGCTTTTGCATACTTCGCTCTAAAGACTCGTCATCATAATAATAACAATTAGAAAAAAGTATTTGAGTTACCGAATAAAGCAATGCAGAAATTATTACAACTTCTGTCCTTTCCTCCTATATTGGACTTTATACCATCATTTTAACAACATTACACGGAACTTAGTGGTCAATAATTTGATCTCGTTGTGTTATTATTTATAACATAATTATTAGCAACTACAATTGCGTCAATACATACGTAATGAACTTATGAATAATTCATAATACTATTATCATTGTTATGACACATAGTATAGTATATAATTTTGTAATATATTTGTTATACCTAATTAATTATTGTCTCAATTTTAAAATACATGATAATGATCATCAGCATAAAGTCGTTAACTAACGTAAACAGCATGAAGGACATAAGCCACCGCGCTAAGAAGACGGATTCTTGACCGCAGTAAGATGACATTCAGTACGCAAGAAAAGTAGCAAGCAACTAAAATCACCAAATAAGAAGCAGCAGGTTACCTTTTACGACGACTATAGGAAGAAATAGGGTGATTCCATATTCCAGGCTACATGAATTATTTTGTTCTATAACAGTACCGGATTCTTGTTGCTATAAAAATACTTCAGTGTTACTAAAGATGTTGGAGCTTGGGCAAAAACGTACCAATTCCGGACTGATAATTACATCACTATTATCTCCCAAACCCTTGGTTGCGCGTGCGCCTGTTGCCGATGCATGCGCCTGCATCGTTTAGCGCACTGCCGTCAAATCTTTGTACACACATTACATAGTGCATGTACTTATCATTAGTTATACAAGTATATTTACTAAACATTTTATCTAACATTATTGTTGACTGAAGCAGCTGGTAGCTTGCGGCTTCGGTCTTATTAATTTTAAACGTAGAATTTTTGAGCTGGTGTATCTATAGAAAATTTTGTAGACACTGCTTCTTAACTGTATATAGGCGGTAACTATTTATTTTCGAGGTACAAGTTTCATCATCATATCATTACATTAATATACGAGAAAAATTTTATGCGAGTGCAATATTATATAAAATTAACAGTTTATATAATACCTACATAGAAACATTTATCACAGTTCACATGTTGCCTTTACCTTTTGTAGCAATATGCAAATTGAGGCTGCCTGTAAAGCACACATTTTACTTTTTAATTTTTCTTTACAACATAGAAAGCTGTAAGTAATTAAGTATCTATAGAGTTAAGTGAATTGCATGCGTCACTTTGCATGCTACTTGAAACTGTAACTTACAAAAATTGTAATAACCTGGCGATTAAAAAGAGTGGTCTGAGTTTCTTGCCAGTTCTTCTCATGGCTCTACTTCGTCAGCGAACTGGCTGTAGGTTAATATGCTGACATTTTGTAAACTTTGACGTTCATAAGTGTTAATTTAATTAACTTATATGAATAAACATATTTCATTTCATTTCATTTCAATACCATTTCACTATCGAGTGTTTTCGTGAGGTCGTTCGTCTTTGAACGTGTTTGCGCACCATTAGTCTCACTTTCGACCATCTGTTCTGAGTCTCTTAATTGCGTAAGTGTTCTGCGACCAATCGGTAAGCCGTTTTAATTTGACGCCGTTGAGGTTTAGACTTGCCAATTTGGAAATTGATATATGGGTTTTTGGAGTTCAAATCTATACTTAGATATTCATTGCTTTTAGACATAAAGTTCTTTGTATTGATGACTAGCTTCCCGCGGCGCGATTTTACTTATATCCGCGTCTGTACTTACTGCTCTACTCCCGTCGTCAGTAACGTAATGTTACATAGCCTTATAACCTTTCTCAAGAACTGGACTATCATACGCAAAAAGAATGATTAACATCCGACTGATAGTTCCAGAGATTAGCGCGTTGAAACAAACAAACTTTTCTGCTTTGTATAATATAATAGTATAGATATAGATGACACAAAGTTTTGTTTTTCGAAACTACAACTTTGCAAAGTACTGCAAAGGCATTTAAACTTATGTAATATTATTATTATATATCAACATTTAAGCCAAAAATGTCTTCTGCTGGATGTAGACCTCATTCATACTTTACCAGTCCTGAGCTGTTCTTACCTAACTTGTAAAAGTGTTGCCTGCGTTGGGCCATACACGTGGTATACATATATTTATACATTTTATTGACATTATTTTACCTATTGTGTATTACACACACTTATACTTATTTACATATAATTTGTTTCGATGTACAAACTCCACAAAATAAAACATTAGTCAAGTTTGTGACGTTCATAGTTTTTATGTGTAATAAAAACATTACTAAAAAATAAAGTCTTTGAGATCTTAAGATGGCACGCATCATTACCATTCTGTCGGCTGTAAGCTCGTAGTTTTATATACCTTTTATCTTTTTTCTTAGTAAATTTATTTTCTGATTCAACTAATTAAAAATTGTTCGGAACTAAGCGTTATTTGACTAATTCTAAATACCAGTGACAGATGGTGACTAGATCTTTGGAATAGGCATTTAAACAGTGGACGTCTTTAGGAGAATGTAATGATTTTACACATTTTAAATATCCTCACTTAGGACTGTATGGTATACTCTCAAAAGTAGATCTACCTATAAATAAATAATATCGAAATATCTAAATACTGCCCCCTGTGTTCACTCTGAGAACTAAACTCTAATACAGTATTTTAGGCTGTCGGTTCGAAATAAACTGTCATGTTTTCTTTGTGTCAGCGTTTCGTAGAGCGATAGATTGAAAATTTCTTAGATAATTTCGGTTTTCACGGAAGATGGTTGTCATTTAATAATATAATAATAATAATATTCTTCCACATTCACACAGCGCCATCTAGCCCCAAATTAAGCAATTATATTTAATTTTGCTTGTGTTATGGGTACTAAACAACTGATATACTACTTATATACATTTTTTTTTTGTAAATACATACATATTATAGATAAATTACACACAGACACAGAACAAACAATCATGCTCATCACACAAAGGTTTATCCTGGGTGGGAATCGAACCCACGACCTCCGGCTTAGCAGTTAGGGTCACTAACCACTAGACCAACAGGCCAGTCAATTTAATTATATCCGCATTTTTTCTATTTTATCATTGTAATATACCATTATTATCATCAACAAGAATATTATTCTACACTTGACGCTGGCAGAAATAGCTGACACAATCGTCGGCTCTGTTGCCAAAAAAAAAGGAGAAGAAGAAGAAGAAAAAGAAAATTTCTTATTTTCTAGCGACTGTAACTGTATAAACAATAATGTAATAAAGATATAACCCGGTTCTTACAGAGCGGCTAATAAATAGTATTAATGTCTAATAGAAAACAACTCGATAGGGAACGATGGCGAAACGGTTGATACTGATCAGTAGAATTTGTTCAATTGATTTATTATTTACTAGTTTGATATTACTGATGTGTTCCTAATATAAATTGTATTACTTTTAATTTTATACACTAAAGAAGTACCTAGTAGCCAGTTAAGCAATCGGATGCTTAGGACATGGCAAAACTTTGTGATCGTTTATTATTAAACTTAGCGTAAAGAATAAAATTGTATACTTAACGAAAAATACGTAAGTCTGAAATTACCAATCCGGCTTGAGCAAGCGTGGTGATTAATGCTCATACCTTCTCTATATGAGAAGAGGCCTTTGCCTTGCAGTGGGACAATAAACAAACTGGTATTATTATTATTGTCATTTATTATAACAAAAAAAAAACGTAAATTAGAATTTGCTTATCAATAAAATCTTATTAAATAGTTCTATTGAGGAAAACTATTGAACTGATAATCTTTGCTCTAATTTAGGCACTGGTAATATTTTTAGTCACAATTGTAACATCCAGTTGATAATTTTAACGTCCAAAAATAAAGTCGTACGTAAAAAACTGAATAAATTTGATACCATTTTAATACTATGAAAATAACAGTTTTCTTCTGTTATAACTAGTTCAGTGTGTCAAAACTCAAAATATAAGTTGCGACTTTATTTTATCGTTGCTTTACTTTTTGCGATATGAAATAAAAACTTTAATCGTTGTATACAAAATTTTTAAAGATATTTTACCACCCGCTATGCTAGTCAAGTTTTTATTAGAATAAGAAATAGATCATAGCTTTTCTTATATCTAATTTCATGAACTTCATACCTATAGAAAAAAATGCTGCATGAAATAAAACTTGAGACTGTTATTTGAGCAAAATCACAAACATAATATATCTACCTCAAAACGGGCCACAATGTTTACTTCTAGAGATAAACCTCTGCCAAGCCAAGTATGTGTAAAAGTACCATTGCCGTAATTTAAACACTAAACTTGTTGCGTGTGTAGTGTCCACCACTTCTGGATTCCCTTAACTGCTTACCATAAGGCAGAATCTTTAAAGTCGAATGGGCTTGTAGCCAAGTGGAATTACTTTGGTAGGCTAATATTTACATTAAAAAAAATGTGATTTATTTTTTATAGTCAGTTCTCGTCTGTCTTCCTTATACATATCCTAAACTAAATTTATAATTCAAATATAGTAATCCTAATAATGTAGGTACCTAATAAGGATGTTATTATCTTTTTTTTTTAATATTTATTAGCCTACCAAAGTGACTCCACCCCGCCTGATGGTAAGCAGTCAGTGGAATACAGAAGTGGTGGCCACCATACCAAAAGCTATCGTCTTAAACTGCTGGTATGGTGGCCTCCACTATGGCGGCTGGTAATGGGGTTAGAGGAAGGGAATGAGGGAGGTGAGGAAAGAGGAAAGGGGGGCAATTGGGCCTCCGGCACTCTCACTCACCGAAAGAAACGCAGTAGTAAGGATAATACTACTCTTAAGTCGATCTTCTATGAGAGGGTAGTACTTCCCCGGCGATCCGGCCCATTCATGCTGAAACCAGCGTGGATCTACTACCGTCATAATATATCTGAATTAAATGAATTGTATTTTATTTTATTTATTAAAGTATTTAAATAAGTAGTAGGTAGTAGTAGAAATTGCCAGTGACTTACAAAATTAAACCCACAACAGATGAATATTTTTTACCACCCCAAAAAAGGTAATAAATGCTCCGCTATGATCTCGGATGATGTAGTACAGAGATTTTCATTGAGCAGGGCTTCCTGTGCACCTGGCGCGCGCGCACGTGCGCCTGGGCAACGCGCACGGGTTTTTTGCGCCACTCTACAGCGGATGGATTGTGCGTGTAGGGTTGAACGTGTCGATGGTGTTAAGTATTAGTTTTTACTTTTACAATAGCTTTGCTATTTGATGGATTTAGTTTTAATTTTCATAGTCCTATGCGCGTACTTTCTGAGTTTCTGATCTTTCATCTTCATCAAAAGATATCTACTGCTGGACTTCGGCCTCCACTAAATGGTGCTATTTGACCGATCATGAGTAGCTCTTATCCATTAGTTATCTGCCCCTCTGGAACTAATATAATAATAATAATATTTCAACAACTACACACAACGCCATCTAGACCCAAAGTAAGCATATTATATGTTTGTGTCATGGGTTCTAGAATGCGGATATACATATACAATGCAAATAGAAATGTTCATGCACACAAATATTTGCACTGAGCGGGAATCGAACCCGCAACCTCTGCGTGGCAGTCCATACACAGTACCACTGAACCACAGAGGCAGTCAAATAATATGCAGTTGAAGAACGCTTGCTAAAGACAACTGAAGTTATAACAAAATATAAGTTTGATCTTACTAATCCCGTAAGTTTGGTAATTCATACATATACACACATAAAATATAATATATATGAACTTGATGTCAGGCAAAGGACGCTTTTTTCCCGTCAACCCTTAATCTAGAAGCCTTATATTAATACCTTTTATTTCTATTTGTGTAATCCTTTAGCATATGCTCGTAATAATGGTATCTGGAGTTACGCAGCTGAGTTCCAGCTGGCAATAATTTAGGCCTTTGTTTTATGCAAAATAATAGAAATAATAGCTCTATTTATATCGTACTTTAAAAACGCCTTCGTGACAGATGATAGATAATACAATAATATGTCTATGACTATAACTTGAAATGTGTTTGTAGCAGTTTTTTGTCATTTAAATAAAGTAGATTTGTAGGTTATTTTATGAATGTTTACATTGAATATGACAGATGTTAAATTGTTGTTGGTCGTAAATTTATGTGAACTGATTTAATTTTATATACATTCATAGTATGTTCTTATTTTGATATTTTATACGTCAAAAGCTTGCACGCCAAATAAATCCGATGTTTACGTGTATATTCTTTTGAAATATGTAATTATATCTACATCGTATAATAATAATATCACAATAATATCACAACAACTACACACAACGCCATCTAGACCTAAAGTTAGCATACCTATATTATTAAGTTAGCATACCTATATTGCATAGCTTGTGCTAAGGGTTCTAGTATGCGGATATACATACTGAAATACTTTTTTTTGTAAATACATACATATTCATAGAAACACACAGACCAAGGCAAATAGACATGCTCATACATACAAATATTAGCACTGAGCGGGAATCGAACCCGCGACCTCTGCGTGGCAGTCCGTAGACAGTACTACTGAACCACAGAGGTTGTTGACATTAGATGTAATCTGAAAGATGTCTACGTATATTTAAAGAGCTTTGAACGGAATACCTAGCAGCAATTTCGAAATCTCTTTTATTCATTGCTGAAGCTCAGATAACATACAATACTCTCGCAACTGTTGTTCCTTACTAAATCCCCATGAATACTTACCATCAAAGTGGCTTATCTTGTAAACTCATAAACTTAACTATTTTACGACATTTACGAGAACACTTCGGTGGGCTCGCACCTCAATGTTGTTCCAGTTGTCAGTCGTTTGTGACGGAGCATCTATAAAACTAAATGGTAACCCAAAATAGACCTAGTTTATATTAGGTCAGGTCTCAAGTGGTTCGAGAAAGAAATCAGGCTTCAAAAACTGACAAGGCATATGTACTTTTTCCTATAGAAATAAAGTTTAAATTTGCGTATTCGTGTTGCGAAGAGACCCATCTTTTATTAATCTGTGATGAAAGTTCTGTTAATATATTTTATTAAGAAGTTACATTTGTTTCATAATCATAATATTAAGTGGTAGTTTGTTTTTAGTAGATCCTTGTTGGCTTAAACATGAATGAGCTGGATTAACCAGGGTAGTTAGAGTCTTAGATTAATTGCTGTAAATTATTAGTTGCCATGCTTTTCGGTAAATGAGAGTGTCAGAACGTCCAGATATTTCTTTGGGGCTCTTTCTTTCTCTTCTCTTCCCTCTTTCTTTCACGTAATAGTAACAGTTTGGTTGTGATTTCATAGTAATGTGTCTACAATGCTTTAAGAACACAGCAATGTCCGCGATATCCAGTTATCATCAGTTAGGCCGTATGCTCGTTTGTCATGTTGCACAGATTTAAAGACTGCACCGTTGGTCTAGTGGTTAGTGTAACTGACTGCGACGCCGGGTGTCGTGGGTTCGATTCCCGCGGAAGGCTAATATTTGTGTGAACATTTGTATTTGTCTTTAGTCTGGGTGTTTCCTATGTATTCTAAGTATGTATTTACAAAAAAAAAAAGTATGTATATGTATTATATTTCAGTTATCTAGTACCCATAACACAAGCTCTGCTTAGCTTGGGACTAGATGACAGTGTGTGATAGTGTCCACATATTATTATTATTATTATTAAAGAAGGGTACTCGTTTTAGACTTTCCGTGTTTTAAACAAACACGATGATGATGACAATGATTTCAGTAATTTGTTCGCTTGTTTTACAGTTCAACCAATTTGTCTAAATTGAGTTTTTCACTTGTTCAATTTATTCAATTTAGGTTAGTTGAAAAAATGACGGTATAAAGTAAATTGATGTGTTATAACCAGTATGTATTATTATGTATCATTATCTTTAGTCAACAGGAAACAATAGTTTAACATTAAGCTTTGTAGTTTTTGTTACCTATCTGGCTGTTTTTAATAGAAGTATTTCGACTTTTAGGATATTTATTAGGTTATTTAGTGCGTTTTATATTTTTGTTTGTAGGTTCATAATATTTGAACCAATTTATTTGTTTATGTATTTACACTTTATTGTAGATACACTAAACTTACGAATATGTTATAGATCTCACATACAATCGCTAAGGGCCATTTCTTCCTGACCATCCTTTAAACCATCCTTTTTCTTCGGTTGTGTTGGTCTAGTGGTTAGTGACCCTGACTGCTAAGCCGGAGGTCGTTGGTTCGATTCCCACCCAGGACAAACCTTTGTGTGATGAGCATGATTGTTTGTTCTGTGTCTGGGTGTAATTTATCTATAATATGTATATATTTACAAAAAAAAAAGAAGTATTTAAGTATGTATATCCGTATTCTAGAACCCATAATACAAGCATATAATATGCTTACTTTAGGTCTAGATGGCGTTGTGTGTAGTTGTTGAAATATTATTATTATTTTGATCATAAAGTATGATGCTTATGAACGTCAAAGTTACATTAAGTCAGCCAAATAGAGGTAGAGCCGTAAGAAGAACTTACTGTAACTTTACTGTACTGTACAGAAGCCGATAAAGGCTTAGCGGATATCTTTGTACTGAATATATTTATAATCCGGCTATTACCAAGCTTAGTGATGATAGCAAATTCTTTATTATAATTTTTATATTACCCTATAAAAGTGACTCCACCCCACCTGATGGTAAGCAGTCAGTGAAATCCAGAAGTTGTGGCCACCATACCTAAAGCCATCGTCTTAAACTGCTGGTATGGAGGTCTCCACTATAACGGCTGGGAATGGGGATAGGGGAAAGGAATGAGGGAGGCGAGGAAAGAGGAAAGAGGGGGGAAATTGGGCCTCCGGCGCTCTCACTCACCGAACGTAACGCAGTAGTACGGATTCTACTACTCTTACATCGATCTTATATGAGAGGGTAGTACTTCCCTGGACGATCCGGCCTATTCATGCTGGCTGCAAACCTGCGTGGATCTACTACCTTAAGAAGGCCCATTGCGCTATGATATTTGTCGCATAACAAATATATCTAATCTCTATTAGTCAATCAAGAAATAACAAATAAATTTTCTCTGAACCCAGATAATTTTGTCCTAAATGTCTACCACAATGAGCTTATGCCCATACATAAATCTTCAGAATATGAATGATGTTTCAACTGAATAATTTACGATGCCTTATAATTTCAATAAGCAACAATTGTTATAAAGGATGCTGCAGCCCATAACCCTCTAAGTCGATTACCTCCAGTTAACGTTAACAAAATTAATTAATGGAACTTAAAGGATTATCATGCACTAATAGCCAGAACAAACCGAATCAAATTACTTCAATGATCACAGTTGCACTGCCATTGCAACATGATAAACTTAAAATAATAAGATGTGTCTTAATACAAAGACATATAGTTATATTTCCTCCTAACAGAGTTGTAGTGGAAGATGACGATGTTAAAAAGGTCAAAGGTCCGACTGATGACATTTTAGATTTAGTTTTAGAAGTTTCGTAGATAAGTGAAATACTCTTTTAAGGAAGTTAAATATAATATTAATGATAGAGTATAATAACGCAAAAGCGAGTTGATAATTTTAAACTGTGTGGTGTTCAACACAAGTTTTTAACGAAACTCAGCAACTTGAAAATGGATGTCTTTTGGAAAATACAGAGTGTATAAGTAAAATCGTTTAAACTAATTCACTACAAATTTGTAAAACGAGTAATTCCTTTTTGTACATGTTATCGCAGCGCGAGCACAAATGTTATCCTTTTGGTTCTCTTTTATGAGTATTATCAGCTGTCCTCTGAACAGACTCTTTTCTTTTATTCCATCCTTCACGAAATCCACGAATCATTTTCTCCTTTCCTCTTTCATCCCTCTAATTAGCATTACTTCTTTTCACATTTCCATAAATGTTTGATGTTCTCTAAACTTTTCTGTTACTGGTGCCACTTTCGAACTTCTACTTTATTCATATTTACGTTATGGCTATCGATGCTTAATCTGCGACACTTTACTAATGTAGGTACCTCATACAATACCATCAGACAATGGGCGAAAAAATTGTCAAGATTGTTACAATTGTAATGTTTAGCGGCAACTCCGGCATCATGAAAATAGACGCTGTTACAATTATTATTAGTGCCTGTGTATTTTTTACTTCATTTACTATGCTGCCACTGCCGATGTATTATAGAAAACCAATCCATCTCTTTTCGTTGGTGTCGAACAAGATACAGACAACATTTCACCTTACTGTTATCAACTCACTTGCCCACTGTGATGGCTGTGACAAATCCTTCCTTTTCTGAAAGCCCTATATTCAGCATTAGACGAAAGTGCCATTGTCTCTAGTACCTTACTTACTTACTTCTATTAACCGCTCCATAGTAAGAACATTTACTTACTACAGATACACATCACCAAAGTAAAACAAAACACAATATATTTAAAAATACATACGTCCTATCAACCTGTACCCAAATTAACCCTCCAAAACGGTACAATTAACCCTGCATCACACTCATAGCCCCGTAGCAAATAACACAGATCTATTACTGTCCCGGAGCAGTGGTCACGATCGAGCGTGCTTCCCATTTCCTAATTTCCTGCTGTTGCCGTCACACCTCATTCAGCCCAATTTAGCGGCGTCCTGTGCCCACTGCGACTACGACCATGAATGACTGTACGGCTAGAACAACAGCGGTTTGTAAAAAGCTTTTGACGGGAGGATATTTGTTATGGCTGTCAATTAAGTTAAATTATTACGCTAGTTGTATGCACCTATTAATAATAGACTTGATTTAAATGATTTTCTCTTTTGCTTCGAATATTATTGTAGTAGATAATTGTTGGTAAATCTAAATAATAAATTAATATGTTAGTAACAGTAAAAACTTTACAATTTTTCTAAATACCAACAACATAATTTAATCAATCAACCCGACCATTTTCAACTCCAATACAGATTTTGATAAATTTATAAATCCTTTACCCTAAATTAAAGAATGTTTATATTATTAGGTCCTGTTAATGTTGCAATAAAAACCACTTAGGCGAACGTGATTAAAGCTCAGGAAGGGAGAATTATAACAAGATACCATTCGTTAATTTTATGGCCATACTTTATAATGCATACATTATAATGCATGGATACTGCGATGTTTTCAATGAAATTTCATCGGCTTTAACGACTTTACGGACAGAAAAATAGACAGGAAAACAATTTCGCCCAATTCTCAGCATTAAAACGTCGGAAGCTAATAGCATATTTTTAAATGAAATAATAAATGTTGACTCTTTGATATTTAAGTTTTAGAGCAAATTAGCGTACTAAGAATTTGTTAATTGTGTGGCATGTCTCTGAAAACTATTTTTGTTTAGATCAGAAATATAAACGTAATGGCATAGTTTAAGAAGAACGGCGAGCTTTATTGTGCATAATTATGTATTTACGTTCATATAGCTTAATATATTTATTTATTGTAGCAATGTTCTACGTGATTATACGTATAATATCTATATATATGTCTATATATATGTATAATATCTCTAACGTAAACGAACGTACGATTTGTCACGAATTAACAGTGGAGGTCCCTTGCTAGGTATACAAGTTGGAGACAAAATTATCCTTTTGTTTCTTTTTATACTAATTCAAATGTCAAACGTTTGACACGTGTTATTTCTTAAAATTGTTATTGCAAGATTGCAGTGAGGTTTTTCTAAAATGGCGCCCACGAGGTGGTAGTACTGAGGCGTCAGGTCCAGGCACCTGTCGAAACGCTTTTAATCTTTGATATATAACCGTGAACGATTCTATTGTTTTCAAACTGTAAATGAATTTAAATTTTTGTGAATGGAAGACCTTTCACCTAAGTGGCGCCATCTGGCAGCGAACGTGTTTCTTAAAACCCTTATTGTTTTCTCTACATAGGCTATAAGCTACAGCATTTGCTTAAAACTATTTATGTAAGTAATCTTGTTTACTATCTAGTTATGTAAAATAACACTCTAATGAGAAAAAATTTACCTTGCCTAGCTGCATTAATTTTTACTATACAGTTCCCCTACTGGGTAATTGAGGTGGCGACGCCTGTAGTCGGCACGCGTCTGCGTACGCGCAGCGGATGTTTGCTCTCTACCAGTCGCCATGTCAATTTGCCGGACATTTGTAAACTTGGTTCAACATTGTTCATTATACATGGTTAAATGATAGCCGGAAGAATTAAAAGTCATTTTATGGCATGGACTGGATTGTATAATTACTACCCTCTCTTAAGGCATAATGTATTAGATAGTTTTCATAATTTCGTTTCTTGAGTGAGAGAGCGCCAGAGGTCCAATTATCCCTTTCGTGCTCTGCCTTTTTTCACTCATTCCTTTTTTTCTACACGGTCCGCAATAACCTGGGTGTGTTCTGTTATCTTTACCACTTGTCATCAGGTGGGCCATACTGGACTGCAACCGAAGTTCAGTCTTTTTCGATTTTTATTTTTAGTAATGGGAAAAAATTAAACGACAATGATCTTTAGTAAAAACAAAAGATCGTAATCATCATTCGTTTTAAAACCATATCAAATTAATTCGATGACAGTGATGACATTGGCTATAAGCGACAGGTGGTACCTGCTCTCGTTAGAATTTTGTTTTCTGAGGTCAACCTCAAAAAGTGTAGGTAACTTTGTAAATATTCAAAACAAACTGTTATTGTTGGTTGATTTATTTTAATTTTAAGAAAAAAAAAAACAAAAACTAACTTCAAACCTATACCTATATATACAGACTGAAACAAAAACTAAAAGTGTAATTACACAACATAACTTGAATAAACCAAAACATCATCTACGTATATTTCGTATTAGTTAAATTTTTAAACCAATTGCCAACAAATTTATAAGTTTGAAATATATGACCAACATTGCTAAAAACGAATCATTAAAACCCATTCATAAAAAAAAAACATAGGTACGATCTGAATTGAGATCCCCTCTCTTTTTTTAAGTCAGTTTGAAATATTGACCTTAATTACTTTTTGTGTACCTACTCGTACTCCTTGAGAGGTTTAATGTAATATGTATCCAGTGTATAAAATTCTCGTTAAAAGAGGAAAGTCTTGGCAAAGTTATAAAAAATGGGCTTACTCATAAGACCCAACGGTTTATAAATATTGTTCCTGCTTTACTAGGAGACTTTCTCTATAGATATAATATCTATCGTTGCGTTTACAAAAGTTCTTTTAATATCTTTTTATCATAGTCGGTCTTAGTTCCTTGCAGCATAATCGTTTCTTTCCAATCGTCATCACCTCTAAAATACTCTACGTTATACATATCCTAAAGCCTGTCTCTCCTTAATGGTTTAAACAGAGACTTTAAAAAAAAAAATCGCAATAAATTTAAGTATGATTACTACCAAATTACAAGTAACGGCAATCCTGCTTACGACACGCTCGGTAGCAAGTGTACTGTAGATGTAGTTTATAAATTAAATTTGTTAGGGTAACGTACAATTTGATACCGTTACCGGCTCAAAAGTGGAGCAAGTTTGTACTAACAATGGTTATTGGGACTTTTGCGATATAATTTTGCAAAATAAGGTATGGTATCGTTTCTACTGTTTGAAGAAAAATTTTGTTAGATTTTACGTATAGTATGTACTACGTAAACACGAAAATCTAAAATGAAGCTTAGCCATATTATATTCAGGCGCTCTGAAATTAAAGTTCATATTTCAATCAAAGCTATTTGAATTTATTACATTATTCATTGAATCATCTACAACAAGTTTAATATCTTGGATAACTCGAGTGAATGTGACACGGTTCTAAATGATTGAAATTTAAACTTAACAATGGGATACAATTACTGTCTACAGTTAACAGCTGTTGTTAAAACAAGTATAAGATACTATTTACCTGCCCCGACTTCGCCCGTAGGTGCTTAACTATTAATAAATAATGTTGTAGGACTTGATTACAAATTTAGCTGAGAAACAGACGAAAGAAAACAGAGATGCTATATTTAGAGACTAGTTGTTGCTTGCGACTTCGCCCGCGTAGTTACTAATTTATATTCTACTAGCTGTTGCCCGCTGCTCAGCCCATGTGAATGTCGGTTATCACATTTACTAATCATGAACATATCCTGTTTATACATTGATGATTTTTCATGCAAACTTTCATTTGCCAGTTTTTTGCGATAAAAATATAATATATGCGTATACCCCAAGGCCTATTCTATCTCTATACCAAATTTTATTAAAATAGGTTCAGTGGTTTAGACGTGAAAGCGTAACAGACAGACAGAGAGAATATGGATTGGAAATTTGTAGTAGTTATAATTAGTAGTAGTAATATTAGTACATTGTCGACGCCTACAGCTAACGTAGGTGTTAACGTACTACTTTGGAAGTGTGACCACGCGTGGGCAGTATCGCGGCTATTCGGCACGTGTCTATAACACTTCGTGACACACTAAGTGTTACACTCGTTATGTCTGTTATATAATGTTTCGTAATTGTATTGGATTAGATCTCGTTTTAAACTAATTTCAAGTATCTGATTTAATTTGCAAATGGTGCAATGATTTTTGAAGTTCAGCACGACTCAGATACAGAAAATTGCGTAGGTAAAACAGCCTACATACTATAATAAAATATATAAAAGACATCTATAGATAGGTATCATTATAGCAGTTCAATAAAAATCTGCGACAATAAAATGTGAACTTCTCTATTTGCTTAATTACACGATAACAAGCCGTGATGCATTTATAAATATGTTATAGCACGTAAATTATTTCAAATCATTTGTACTTTCTAAGTTTATCTTGGACATTCCTGACTGACGGTGAAGTAAAACATCGTGAGGAAACCTGGACTTAAAAGTCTGAAACTGCAAATCTGCTTTGAGCAAGCGTGGTGATTAATGCTCATGCCTTTTCTATATGAGAAGAGGCCCTTGCCCTGCAGTGGGACAGTAAACAGGCTGGTATTATTATTATTATTTATACTTATATGAACATAATAATATAACACTGTAACTGCCACTGATTTAAACAATATAACAATCAATATGTATTATTAAAAAATTAAAAAGTCCGGCTGCCTAAAACTAAAAAGAAAGAAACCCATTTTTCCATGAAGGCGCTAAATTGCAATATTATATTACCCTATGTCACTCCCAAATTTAATACGAATGTAATGACACCTCATATGTTAAAATCCATTAAGCCATTTAGGCTGTAGACATACCTACATACATACGCTCGAAAAACATTACCCTCCTTGTCTTCGGCAGTCGGGCAAAAATGCATTACACCAAGGTCAAATGAGACACAGATAAATAAACTTAAACAGACATCATAAAATGTAGAGGTCAATGTAAACTCCGTAATTCTATTAAAAGCCCGCATTACATACCAAACAATAACGTTACAATATCAATCATCATCAATACAAAGATCGGTACGCCATCTGTGACAAAACAGAAGAACTGTTTGCATAGGACATTTCTAAGCCTGGAAGTCGGTCCGATTTTCAGGAATTGAGGCCCTACTGCTGCGTTATGAAGTGTATTAGAGCAATCAGTAAACCCAATAGTGGCGACAGAAAGAGCATTCAGAACGTTTTAAAGTCTACACTATGATATTTCCATATGAACTTTAACTACTTATGCAAAATCTAACATACCTCCGTGCGCGCAATTTCTTAAAATAGGCGTACAACATTTTTTCATCATATATTAATATATAAATAGTAGTCTTATTAGTAACAGGAGGTAATTAGCACTCTCATAAGCTAGATATAGCACAGCTATGCGGTAACAAATGGCCATAACGAACCATTCAACAAGGATGCTTCATGAGCATCAAACTTTTTACCGCAGCATTTTCCAACCAGACATTTACAAGGATAACTTTGCGGTTGTTGTAACACTAGTTGTTCGTACTTTACTTTCGTTTTTGTATTATCGGACAGCATATTTATCGTGGGGCTGTTCGGTTAGTAGGTACCGCATTCCATAGCCGTCCGGTAGCACTTTTTGCGTTTCCTCTGACTAGTCACCAGTTCAAGTTCATTGCATATCAAAGTAATGGTGAGCACTTTTACCGATGCTTTCTTTAGCGTGTAACTTGTACCTTCTACGGCGGCTTCTAGTGTGATGGGCATTTTTACTATTGTATGTAAATTTCTGCAAATATGCGTATTGATGTTGAATGCTTAATTTATTGTACTGAGAACTTAGTGCTTGATATTAGTATAATATAATACCGTTTGATGTCCGTGGTTTAGGAATTTTTCCATCCATATTGCGTTAGTTCAGTCTTTATTTCTTTCTGACTTGGAGAATAAAAAAAAGGACATCTAACTGCATTAATTTAGATTAATAATAATAATAATAATAATAATAATATGTGGACACTATCACACACTGTCGTCTAGTCCCAAGCTAAGCAAAGCTTGTGTTATGGGTACTAGATAACTGATATATAATACATATACATACTTTTTTTTTTGTAAATACATACTTATAATACATAGGAAACACCCAGACTAAAGACAAATACAAATGTTCATCACACAAATATTTGCCTTCCGCGGGAATCGAACCCACGACACCCGGCGTCGCAGTCAGTTACACTAACCACTAGACCAACGGTGTCATATCAAGATTGTCCTTAAAACTTTATTTTATTAAATTCAAGATGAAAGCTGATTTGTGAATTGTTTCTATTTAATTCAATTAAAGAATTGTTTTGAGACTTACATTCACAAACAAATTCAGCACTTTTTAATGCATCACAAACTTCAAATTTTTTGAAATACCTGTATAGATTTCTGGGTTTCTATTTTTTTAAGAATTTTTGTGGCATTTTAAATGTATCAACGAAAACTTTTATTACCATCTTATCCACCAAATCGTTCCCCCTGTCAGGTAAATTCGCAAAAATACTTCAAAACGTTCACACGCTTGTTCGCAATATATCAAACTTGTCAATACAATCGATGGAAGTGGTTCGGTTTCCGACAGTAGGGACAGGTGTCTGCTTACCCTTTGTTGGGGTCGAAGCTTCCGGCGCTAGAGGCACTCAGCTTGTATGACAATCAATAGTACACGATCTATGTGCTTTGTAATTATGAACTTATGTAATTAGGTTTGAAAAATGTCCTTATGAAAATAAATAATTGAAATTTTTTGGACCTAATTAATTAAATTTAAAACTCTTTCGTCGTAATGGCCCAGTGATGAAGGCATTTCCTTCGTAAACACGAGGTCGGGGGGTTCGAACCCGGGCAAGTACCAATGTGATTTTTCAAATCATATGTATTCTTTCTAAGTTTATTTTTTATCGTGAGGAAACCTAGACTTCTGAGGAAGTCTAAAACTAGTATTTCAGTTTTCAGAATATATCTAAAAGAAAAGGTTACCAATAGCATTTTCGTTCATGTCTTCGATCATCATAGTCTCTATAAGCTAACTCAGTTATTGACGAATGACCAACATCAAAATCCCTTCTGTCCAAAGGACATCCTGTAATATTACATCCTGCAGAATAAAGATTCAATGTAATCCCGTCAGATAAAAAACTGTAGCGATTTGTATCTTGTAGATATCGATAAAATCAGGAAGTGTACGACAGCTGGGACAATGTAGCCCTCCCTCTGTAGTGCAGGCCCTGTGCGTAGTGCGGCTCAGGGACGTTCATAGCTCAGTGTCGCCCGCGTCTCGACTCGTGCGCACGTCATGACGACGCTCGTGCCCGCGCCGCGCATGCGCCTAGCGCTACACCCCCATAACATACACGTGAGTTTCCAAATTCAAATTTGTGACCAACATCTGTATTACTATTAATTTTTGTAATTATTTCTTTGTGTTTTGAATATTGTTTGTGAGTGGGAATTGTATTGTGCGTGGGAACTCGATATTCTGCAATATCTGCATTCTGTTACACGGCATAATAACTTTATTGGCTGTGTAGCTTTACTTGACTGGTTTTGTGCATTTTGTTTAGCGGTTTGTGTGATTTCGGAAAGTCATTTTCGATTTCAAGAGTGTTGCGATTTAATTCAATCTTCTTATACTTACCCATTTTAGGATAAGTTATCAGCGTTCGCTAATGCGCTATTTGCTTATATATATAGAGTCCTCTTGTAGATCGGAATAATATTTTAAATTGCGGGTATCTATTTTTTATTTTATTTTATTACCATCATACCTATCATTCATTTGAGTAGAGAATAAACTCACTCTTCTTAGCGTAAATTTTTAAATTTAAAAGTAGTTACTATGCCAATTTCTTTCTATTTACATTCGGCGTTATTTGCAAACATCAATTTTATTGACAAACAGATAAGTTAGCAAATTTCAATATTGACCTCTTACGGAAGTTAGATAAGTAACGTAACTAATCAGGCTTCTAGTTTGATTATATTTATGTCCTAAAAATTGGTTTTTATCAATTTGAAATAGTACCTACTAAAATGGAGACACAATCATTAAAATAAATATATAATAATGTACCTACACGAGACATTGCGGTTGCTACCTAGCAAACCGTATACGATATTACCTTCAAAAATATTCGTAGAGAAGTAAAAAAGGCGCATAGCAACAAGCAAATGATTGACTATACATTTAAGTTTGTTTCATAAAGCTATAGTCGTAAGCTATCACAGTCTGTTAAAAATCTCGAAAAATTAACTTTACTTTTCTTGATTGATCTTACTAATGAAACATTTGTTTTTGTCCCCAGACAACAATCAAAGTGTACGCGCGTTGTCTTCGCCCGGATATCGAGTACAAGACATTGTCCGTGACGTGGGGTACCCGAGCAAGAGAAGTAGTGGGTACCTTGCTGGGCAAGTTCAGGATGCGCCATCGAGACCCTAGGCTGTTCTACCTGAGTATGGAGGTCAGGGTCAGAGCAGCGGGGCTGAGGACCACGTTAGTGCTGGATGATGATGCGAGACCGGCTGCGCTCCAGGCGTGCCATCCTAAAGGATATTCCAAGTAAGTTGGCATATTTGTTTTATATCACAAGTATACAGTAAGCAGTTACAGTAGTCTATGGATGGTTGCAACTCCTGGATTATCATTTGCCATTTTTACTCCTTTCTTGAAGTTTCGTAGATACCATTTCATGTGTAGAAAAAGTCTCATTAAATGATTTTGATTGTACTGAGACTACAGTGTTATTAAGAACTCAAACAGTTTTCTATTGTGGTAGTATCCAGTGCTTTTTCGTAATTAGTAAGCATAATAATATAGGCACTTTTACTATTCAACTTCTTTTTTAAATGAGATTTGTTTACTTCGTGAGGTTTCTGCCACAGCAAGACTAGTTTTGTTAATCATTTGTGTAAGTTTTTCCATATCGGAAATACATTTTAGTTGGTTATTATTTAAAATATATTCTATCCTTTCCATTTTATAAAAAATCATACTTTAAATTGATGTTCTGCCCATATCTTCAATCAGCTTTTGCTTCAATTTAAACAGGAACATGTTAACCCTATTTAAAAGTTTCCTGTTTCGTGGTCATAAAGTTGTGTCCCCTAAACAACCCCTTGCGTGCAACAAGTGCCTTGTTTCCTGATATAATAATAACTTATCATTACACCCAAGGGTAATATTAGTAACAAATAAAAAGGCATTGACGTCATAGCTTTTGATAATCTTGATATTTGAAAGAAACACAACTATTTAGTCGCATAGCAGACTAAAACATTTATTCCCTCATCAAATGTACCAAAAAAAATCTGTAATGTCTCTAGTTTCTTCCTTATTAATAGGATAGGCGTGGAGTTATTATAATATCAAATTGCGAAACTATAAATCAAAACAAACAAGAAGCAAAATGAATACACAATAAAATAATGTTAAAACCATCGGTCAAACAATTTTGTGTTTGAGACCACCGCGAACGCTACGGAAAAAGAATCCACTTCTGTCGTCTTCCGGCACGAGCTATTCTTGTCTCGAATAAAGATTATAAAAACTAACTCTTCTATTGACCATATGGATCGTGTTATGTTGTCGTTGTAAAGTTTGTTGTGAAATGTACTGTATTAAGTATGAAGGTTAATTTATTTTTAAAGATTTGTGAGCATGTTGTTATAGTTTTATTAGGAACATGGATGTTACGAAGTTATTAAGTAGTTCTCGTAGTTACTGGATTATAGTTCATCATTCATAAGTTCATCTTACTTTATACTTATACCAAAAATTAACAGTTTATATAATATCTACATAGAAACATTTATCACAGTTCACATGTTGCCTTTACCTTTTGTAGCAATATGCAAATTGAGGCAACCTGTAAAGCACACATTTTACTTTTTAATTTTCTTTACAACATAGAAAGCTGTAAGTAATTAAGTATCTATAGAGTTAAGTGTATTGCCTGCGTCACTTTGCATGCTACTTGAAACTGTAACTTACAAAAATTGTAATAACCTGGCGATTAAAAAGAGTGGCCTGAGTTTCTTGCCAGTTCTTTTCATGGCTCTACTTCGTCAGCGAACTGGCTGTAGGTTAATTTGCTGACATTTTGTAAACTTTGACGTTCATAAGTGTTAATTTAATTAACCTAAATGAATAAACATATATATATTCATATCGCTTTTCATTCATTTAAAGAAGTAGGTGCATAAATAAAAAAGAATCATCAAAATCGGTTCATAAACGACTTAGTTATCCGCGAACACACATAAAGATATATATATAAACGGTCGAATTGAGAAACTTCCTTCTTTTTTTGAAGTCGGTTAAAAAGAGTTCTACTTCAAAATAGTGAAAATTAGCGTAATAGCTAGTAGTATATAATATTTTTTCTGGGTAATAAAATTATTTGATATATTATTTCGTGTCTATTATTATTATTTTATCCAAAATTTTCTACTGCTACTTTATAACCCGAAAATCACTCTGGTTCCCGAGTTACTGGGCGAAGCCGCAGGGCGCAGATAATATTGTTTAATTCAGTTGAGTTGTTAAATTACATTACATTTGGTCCAAAAGAAGTAAACTGATCAATTTCAATATATTATGCTATTTTAGTAAATTCCTGCAGCTAAACTTTCGTCATATTTGTCACTATCGTTCAAGCAGGCGCCTAATATTACTTTCTATATTGACTGGTTCTCGAGTTTATTGCATAATGCCATATCGATACATATTTATTAGAACTTTTCAAGCTGACAGATGATATAACCTTTTGTTTTGTTAATTTAATATCATGAAGTCTAATTGGAATCATTGTTTTTGTTTCCAGATTCTCCCTGCAGATGCGTCCTGGCGGTCTGATCAAGATCTACGACTCAGCACTCATGTCCTCGTCGCAGTACAAGTGTCTGCTCACCAGTGAGAGGACCACTGCTGACGAGGTGCTCGCCATCCTGCTGCACTGTTACGATTCAGATGAGGGGGTTGAACGGTTCTCGCTTTATGAGGTACGTTGGAACAATGTTTATCGTAATCGTAGGTAGATATTTGATTTGTGTTTTGTAGTATTTATATAATAGCGACATCTAGCGGCTTGCGTTGACATTGCTAACGATTTAACTCAGGCAACGACATCTACTGACAAAATGTCGAAGCTACGTTACTTCAGGGCAGTTCAAGGCAATGTAAAGTTTGTACTCCAATGGGCTATTTAAAAATTTTACGACATAGAAAATGATTACATTACATTTTTTACACGACGATTTAAAATGAAGTGATAGCTGAGATGTTAACTAATCAGCTATTGAGACATTATGTCAGTAATGCTGCCTGTTTACCATCAGGAAAAGTTAAGACAATTTGGTGAGCTAATTAATATAAAAAGTACTAACAAAATATTTGGTAATTTTGCGACTATTAAAAATCAATTTAATGTATTTCCAGGTCAGTCCTTCTCAAGAGTACGAAAGAAAACTTCATCCTGATGACCTACCCCTCATGGTGCAGCGAGCTTGGCCCTCCGACAGCGACTGTCACTTCAGGGTACGAAGAAATCCTCGAGCACCGCCGCTTCCACCCAGAACTTTACCCGCTCCTGAAGAAACTCCTTCAGAAGACGAGGAACCCTCCAGAGCTCTATCAGCCCTTTCTTTAGAAGCTGAAGGTGATAAAAGAAGATACAGCCCCGTGTATAAGTTCCCAAGCATCAGCTATTGTAGAGAAACCAAGAATGACTACCTCTACATCTGACTAGCCGTGAACTTAGCTAGGATCAGTCGGTTCCGGTGTCGGGCTAAAAGCCGTAAGAGGCATCAAGGGACAGTGAGAAAGCGACTCTTGTAAAGTGTAAATACGGTCCAGTTTTGTGTAAAGTGTAAATATGGTAATGAACGTTGAGGTATTTTGGTGTAAACTTTGAACCCTATCTGGTAAAACCCCGATGATAGATCGATAGGAGAACAATCTCTATAGAATGACATAGTTTAAGGAAAAATTGTAACACTTACCAGTTATCATACGGAGGATGCCATTAATTTGTAAAAGTAAATATGAGACATGATTTTTAAAATGTATGGGATCTTAGTATAAGTTCATGTCCGAGTTTGGATGGCAATCGTAGGAGTTGATATTTCAATTGAATCTCCCAGTTCGTTCAGTTAGGGTTTTTAGTGAGTGCGAAACCAAAGAGTTGTTGCAAATAACCTTGTAATAAACCTAAAGAGGCAGTTAAAGTTAGTCATAGAACACCGAAAGTTATAATCATGGGCACGAAGGGAAAATACACTTGAAAGTCTCAGTACTTCCTAATAAAATAATAGCAATTTTACAGTATGAGCGTTTACGCGTCATGAGTGGCAACGTCGCATTTTAGTATCATATTTTGTGGATTATAAAAGTTCTTACCTTTTATTATCATTGCGTTTACAGTTCTATTTATATGCAAATAATACATTTGGAACTTAAGTTGCGTTATTTTCATAATAAGATAACACTCTAAGCATTATGGTTAGGTACTTACTTTTTATACAGCTTTAAACTAATTTTAGCATTTAAACAGAACATATTATTAAAATATAGCTCTGATTAAATGATAAAAATTAAAAAACTACGAAATTGCGACATTGCCACTCATGACGCGTGAACCCTCAATTATAAAGTATAGTCACAAGCATAGTATTTAAGAATGTCATATTATATTATTTCGCCATCGTTATAATCATAATCAATAGAGAAGTTTTTATTCAGATGGTTTGTCATGAATCAGCAAAAATAATTTAGTTATAAAATGCAATTTGTATTAAATTTGAATTCGTATTAGTTCTAAAACATAACGTTTTTTTTATTAATCCTAACAAAATGTTGCTATTCGAACGTTTTTGCTCTAGTAATGAACGTCGCATGAGCGTTACAAGCTACGGTAAAACCCGCGTCGCAGAAACGCCACTCTAACTTTAACATTGTATCTATGAAAAATAATGTATATAATTATTGTATTATTTAGCTAGTAGACACCAAAGAGGCACGTGAGCGATAATATTACGAGAAATTAGATTTATTTAATAACTGTTGCGCGATTTTAATGTTTAATTTATTTATGGCAGCGAACCATGGCGGCCATGTTGGCATGTTAAACGTCATCGAATTTACTTCAAACACGTCTTTATTAAACTGCGATATGTTTTTTAAATGTGATGTTTTATTTTGTACTACCTCCAATTATACGTTGGGTAATTTACTTGTCAAATACCTGACAACATTATTTAAACAAATTGTTTAAAATGATGGCTATAGGCTACAGGATACTTAAACATCAAAAGGTCACATATAATTTTAAGGTTACTTACCTACCCAAAATGTAATTGTGCAATATATCTAAAAGAAGAACTAGTCATCGATATAAAGTATTTTTATTTACAAATGATTGCAACAATGAAGTACAGACGATGCAATATAATTACAGAGTATGTTCAAAAAATGGGATACGGATAATATCTAATGGTACTAAAATTATCTCCTCTCTCGCGTATATGTAAAATTTATACAATGGCCGCTAGCGGCAGCGGCGGTGCGACCGCGCGCGGTACGGTGCAGCGCGGCGCGGTGCGGTCAGAGGCGGCGACACGCGCGCGTTAGACGGCGTTCAGCGCGCGGCGCGAGGGCCCGTAGTCGTCGGGCGGGTCGCGGTCGCGGCGCCGCTCGCGCTCGTCGCGCGCGTACTCGCGGCCGTACTCATCGCGCGTGTAGGCGTCCCGCGTGTAGTCGTGCCCGTACGAGCGCTCGTAGCCGTCCGCGTGTCCCTGCGTCGCCGCGCCGCCGCCCGCCGCGTGCGCGTGCGGCCCGTACTCGTGCGCGTAGTCGCTGTACTCGCGCGGGTAGCGCTGGTAGCGCTCGCCGCCGCGCCCGTAGTACTCCTCCTCCAGCCGCTCCGGCCGCGCCGCGCGGGACCTGCCGCCTGCGGACCATCGCACCTTTAATACCGACTCCGATCATATACAACACAAACCAAAAATCAAAACCCTCAAAATGTCAAACTCAAACACGCACTCGGGCACAGCAAACGTAACTAAAGGGGGGCGGATGGACCCCGGCTTAAGAAACCGCCCGGCCTTCGCCTCGACCGGGGTTTCTCGCCGGGACCGATCGAGAGCACACGTCACACGGGGCGGAGGGGACGGAGCGTGATCCTCCGGGGAGGGGCGGGGTCACCCTCACTTACTGCGCTACGATACGAGACTGAGGGACATCTGCATGACGATCTCGCCGGAATTGCGCACTTTACCCGGCACCGGGATCACTACTTCTGCGGCGGCGGGTGGTGGAGGGGACGGCGACTCTGCGGAATATTGCACGTGAGATTGCCGCCTGGACCTGCCTGGTGCAAGTGTTGTGCCTTGTTGACGGACATCGATGATACGGCGAGTCGAATTAAGAGTGAGAGGAATTGGGTTTATGAGATGGCTATGTAGTCGATAGGGTTCACACGAGACGAAAAATATTAAGAGGATCTAGTCAATCGCTTTCTTATCGACGTTAGAATATTCGAGAATGGTGTAGATAAAATGAAAATATGAAAATTATTAGGATCACATTTTTTGACGACATTACAATACTTTTGTCAAATTAACAAAATGTTAAACTTCCGATTGGTTATTACAAAGTATTTAATTGGAGAGATCGTTAGCCCTATTTCATTTTGACATCTGATTTGATTTTCAAGGTTTTTCGAATGTTAGCGTCATTTTGAACGCTGTTAGTAAAAGCTGGTGGAATCCTGAGGCTAGGTCCGAGAACTCCAGAGATATTAGTTAAAGCGTCACCCAGCATTCAAGCAGTTAGAGAGGTGGGGCGCTAGAAAGTGTATGCAACCTGGACGGGCTGGAGCGTCTCACAACAAACACCTGGAATATAATCTTCGGCTCGGCTGTTAGTGGGCCTGCCCCTTCGCTTGTACTGAAATGAACAGGATCAGTGTCGTGACTGACGTTCCACGATGTGAGGGGGATGCAACATCTAGTACAATATATATGTCCTTATTTTGATATTGTACAATTACGAATTTTCAGACAATATCTTATGATATCAAATATCAACTCAAATTCAGAGAATAAGAATTCTTGTCTATAAGTTCAAAAACAATAGAAAAGTAAGGAATCAAAATGCTAATCCCTCGATATTTCATTTATTGGTATGGGTAGATGGATAAATTGAAAGTTCCAATAAGAAAACTCTAAAGATTCGTCAATGTACTTTGATATTAGTAGACATTTAAGATAGATGATGATGTAAGGAATATGATATAGTAATACAAGTAGATAACATAATTGATATATGCGGACATAAAGAAGAAAGTGTTTTAGTTGGTAACATAAATAAAATTGTTTCAAGTGATATTAACATTCAAATTTAGCCATGGAATAAAATAAAACAATTCTTGAAGTTCAAGATCAAAATTTAGGTAACTTTTTTTTATAAATTAAGTAAATGTGTATTTGAAATACTACAAATTGTGTTAATTATAGACAATAACTTTGACTTTCATCGATCAAATTTCTTTTGGTGAAAGTCCAGGGACGAATAACTGTTGATACTTAACAACTTAATATAAAATGGTCAATTACCTCTTTCCCTCTCGTAATTGTACGAGTCAGATCTCTCCCGATGTCCTCCAGGGTGTGCAGGGGGGTCAAAATATCGCAGTACAAGGTTACACAAATAGTATAGTAGAGAAATTTATTATGTCGTTAATATTAGTGTTTGTTTGTAAAAATGTGTAACTTTGAGTAGATACTTGCTTTAAGTTTAACAATTATCTGAATTTATGTGAAATATATTGCAAATTTGACGTAGGAATTGTATTGTGTTGTGTTAGAATACGCAAATTTGTGTAGTATTGATAACTACTCGTATTTTATGTTTATCTTACTTTTACCAGAGTTCGATATTGATGATATTTGAATGTATCTGAATCTATCATTTTAGAATGTACATCTAATATTACAAAGTAAGAATTCTTCAGGTAAATTTACAAAAATATATTTTTTTTGACATTTACATTAGTAGTAGATCATAAGTGTATTAAAAGTAGGTGGGTAAAATATTGAAAACGACACAGTGTTAAGTAAGTATGTGTGTTCAGTAAGCATGTAGGTCGGTGTGTCGCGTGCACTCACCGGGCTGCGCGTGCGCGTGCGGGTGCGCGTGCGCGTGCGCGAGGTGCGGCGCGCGCGCGGGCGGCGCGGCGGCGGGCGCGGGGTGCGTGGCGCGCCAGTACGTCTGCGGGACACCACGGCACACGGATTAGCCTTTAACTATGATAATGTACACGTTCTTTGTTAACCTACCACGTTTCTGCATTAAGAGTCAACTCACCATACACTTTTATTGCACAACTAAGAAATTGTTAAGAAATTAAATTCTAGGATGGATGATAATACTGATTTTGTTAGTTGGGATAGAACAAAACATAAATATTTAAGTGCATATTCCTCAGCTAAATGAAACGATTTACGAGTGGCACTACACTGATTCTGAAGAGCTGAAGATGTTTGTGTCATAACAATATTTCGGATACTAATACTTGTACATGTCTGAAATAATTATTATCACTAAGAAACTGAATGAACCCACGTCTACGCGCTATCACAGTCAACTGCCGCAGAAGTTAGAAATGTTGTAAAAGGCTTCATATAAATCTAAACAACTTACTTCAATGTAAGAAGAACGCTGATCTAACGTTATCACATTGAGAAAACCCAATGTGTTCTTTGAAACATTAAATATCACACGTGGCTTTTGATTGCAATATCGTGTCTTAACAGTCGTAAATATAAAACAATAACCTTGATAACAAAATAAATACAACTACTTACTCCATCTATACGAATACCTATATATAACTAACCATATAATTATCATACATAAACACACACAAGTCAATATAACGTCACTGTAAAAAATATCTAAGGTGTACCACAAGGTTCTACACTAGGTCCATTACTAAGAGCACAAAATAAATACGACATACCTCTAAAAAATCAGCAATATAATGTTATCCACAAGATTTCTCGAGCTGTTTCTCGTCTAAAATCACGTCGAACTTATCCGAGAGGCATTGTGAAAGCTTGTAAACTAGTTACTTTACTAAGAACACGAACATTTACTGCACATACCTCTAATTAAGCAGCATTACAAATTTATACACAAGTCTCCTCGAGCTAGTTCTCGTCTTAGATCACGTCGAACATGTCAGAGGTACTACTGTGAGGTGTACCCCAAGGTTATATACTAGGGCCATTACTGATACAAAATTTAATTTGTACGTACTCACTTCTAAATAATCAGCAATATGTTTACAAGCTTCCTCCAGCTGGTTCTCATCTAAGATCACGTCGAACATATCCATGGGACAAGGTAAGGGATGTACCACAAGGTTCTATACTAGGGCCATTACTGACACAAAATTAAAGATGTACTCACTTCTAAATAATCAGCAATATGTTCACAAGCTTCCTCAAGCTGATTCTCATCTAAAATCACGTCGAACATGTCTGAGGGACACTGTGAGAGTTTCTCGGCGGCCACCATCTGAACTGACAAGTTCTTGCTTTGGCCCTTGCCCCGAGATTTTATCAGTCGTTGTAGTACCTAAAAAGTATTTTTGAGTACAGTCCACTTCACAGAAGATCGCAATGATAGCAACACTAAGTTTACTTTCTCATTTAGTGGCAGAAATATAATACTTCTGCTGAGATCACAGAACATAGATTATTTAGCTTAAGTAATCGCTTTTAGTCAGAAAAGTAATAGGTTCTATACTTAAGATGACTGTGTCCAACAATTATAACCAGAACAAACTTTTCGGTTGTAAATAATTATATTGATATAATTTACCTTGGGACTGGATATCTTGAGATACACAATGGTGGGTGCGAGAGACGTCTTGGCGAGTTGCGACGGATGGTTAATTGTGTCACAGTCTAACACAACCAGTTGCAGCGTTCGTGCCAACTCGAATATTCTCTCGATTTCAGCCTGGTGAAAATTACGTCAATATTACAAACAATTTCAATAATTTGTTTGTTAATTTGCAAATATTTAAAATTTTCGGGTTCCTGTGAACATAGTTAACGTGTAATATTCAAGGATTTGAAAGCAGGGATAGAATTACTGATCCATTACAATTCATACCTAATATTTATTTTGTCGCAAATATTTCAAAAGATAATAATTATGTTATTATTTTCAATGAATATTGCACGATTGTTTACAATAACCCTTGTTAATAGTTAAGCTTCATTTGCGTTACAAAAATTTTGCAAAATAAAATGCCAATTCGTGACTTGCTTATATCGCACCTTTAACAGCAAAAAGGAAGCACAAAAAGTATATATAAGTATGTTCATCCGCATTCTAGAACCCCTATCACAACACAAGCTATAACATCTAGATAAGTCTTTGGGTCTAGATAGCGTTGTGTAGCTGTTGTGTTATTATTATTATTAGTTGTTTGAAAAGTTTAACTTATTATAATAATAATATCTTGCAATTGCTGTAACGCATTTTTTTATTAAAGGTGCGGTACTTAAACATTTATTTGTTAATGTACCTACAATATAACAATGAAAAGATATATTTCATGTAAGTGAATGTTTATGGAGATTATAATGTTAATTACTAAATGTGAGGTGAGTTTGTATAACTTTGTTGCTATGACCAGATAATAATATTAGATTACGTTACTGCTCTTATGAAATATATTAAACTAATTTAATAATTAATACCCTGTAAATTAATGACAATTCGATGACATGCGTTTTAAAAATAAACATTATCATATCGTCATATCATCGTACAACTTAATTTTTTTAATACAAATTACAATTCAGAAGTACAATTTCTTCAGAGCCAGAAGTTCCGAGAGAACAATAGTATTTACAAAAATCTAAATAAAAACCAGTTTGGGGACTGTTATGTAGTTCACGTGTGTAAATAAAAAAAACCGTTTACGAAAAAATCAAATAAAAAGACGATGTGATTGATTACTACCGAATCCACACTATTTTCAAGCTTTAGAAAATAATAATTACCAACATGCATTCGACTTGTTTTCATTAACAGACCCAACTTTTCCAACCAAATATTATATTAGAAAACCTTTCTCTATAAGTCAATTCAAAAAATAATCCAATATAATGCTAAATTGATGTCATGCAGTCCACTCTCAGTTAGCTAGATTAGTAAATAAAATGGGGTCTCGCAAGGAGGCATGCTTGTTCCCATATTTTTATGAACATGATATTTCGTTCTTTAGATGTTTAGGTAGTGTTGTTTTTTAGCACTATTTTATGTAGATACTGGGTTTTATATGGAATCTATATTAGTTAATTTAAATCTATCAAGTGAATGTCTCGTCTCCACTTTCATAAAACATGGGAAAAGTAGTTCATGTTATCCTAAATACCTGTTAGTACTAATTAATCATAATGATAAATAAATACATTGTGAGCATGTTTGGAGCGGGATACCTAAATATTATTGTGAAATCTAATCACAATCTAGAAATGTATATTTAGAGAATATATGAAGATATCGAATGAGAAAAGCTAAATGATAATAATTATGGTTTTATTATATTACAATAAATTTTGCTTTACTAATTTGAAAGTGTATAATGCCAATGTAAATAAAATGTCGAGGGTCATCAACCGATCCTTAATTTTGAATACTGAATATGTAATATCAAAATGATTTTGAATTTCAAAATGTGGTACTGTTGCGAACCTTGTCAAGGCTCCTCATTCCAAACACGCCCAATGACCACCGTGCCAACAACACCATACTATAGTACCCGGCAAACAACTTGAACAATCGCAGTTTTAGATCGCGCATGTGCATTTCTGAGCCAATTAATCGTCATTCGAGAAATTAATCTTAACGCACAGCACACAAGTGTCGTTTGGTGATTTATCAATAGCGTAGTCGATAAGATGCTTTCCTTGGTCGCACCCCGCTCCTCCCGCAAAAAAGACCCAAAAATGTGTTCTGCGCATTCAAGGTCATTGTTTAAGAAGTTTGCCAGCAACTATACCTACGATAGTGAACATTCGCACCTGAACCTCGACAATACAGTTCCTGTTACCGGCGCGCTCAACGAACGGTTTCTTTGTTGCGTTTGTGTTAATGTTTCGTTTGGCCAAGGATATGTCGGCCGTGACCCTCGTGATGATGATCCTGCAATCATACCTGCACTTCAGCGAGGCAAGTGGACCGCGAGTTGGAACGCTCCATGATGGCCCGTTTCGTCGGATTGTTCAGCAGAGATCGCTTGGCGAGAGATATGTCGGCCATCACGCGCGTTATTATTATCCTGCAATGTTAGTTCCTTGTGATTGACGGTTAGTTGTTAGTTTTTTAGTCTTCATCTTCATACCGAATGATTAGTAGTCAATCTAGTGTCAGGATTTGTTAAGGGCCGACTTGACCTAACGTCTGTTATCAACATGGTAACAGCCGGGACCGACTTTTAACATGCCTTCCGAAGCATGGAGACGCTCAGATCAAATACCACTATGCGGTCACCCATCTCAGCACTCTCGTTGCTTAACCCGATGATTGTTTACCAATCAGTGAGCTCAACGGGCTATGAGCGCCTCAATTTTTTAGTTAGTTCGTCAGTTTGCTGGAAGAAAGTAGTTTGGGTTTTGCCTGCAGTTTAACTTTATCCTCGCATTGTGTAATTGAAGGATCCTTAACATAAATTTTTTTCAGATGTAATTTTAGAGTTTTACTTTTTTATTCCATTTATTTGATTAGTAATATTATTTAAAAAAAAAAAAATACTTTTTGGAACGAAAATAATGAATAAGATATCTTATAAATATTATTGCTAAAATGTATCCTAGCAACAATTCGATTAATTCGTCTAGAAAAAGATTTAAACACAACTCTACATTTTCCTTTTTTTTACCGATAATCTTACCTGCCTTCAAAGCGTCTCTTGAGGAAATCAAAGAGTGCCTTCTGCATCATGTCGGTCACCTCGTATCCCTTGAGGCTGGGTCCCACAAGCACGACGGGGCGCATTGACGGCACCACGTCATACGGAGTATTATTCTCTGTCTTTTTAAAGAAAGGCTTCCTTTTCTCCTTTCCCCCGGCCGCCCCTGCCCCCCTTCCTCTACCCCCATCTGATTCTTCCCCTGCAATTGAGAAAGGACCATTGGTCAATTGAAGTTTAAGTCTACCTTATAACAAACCTATTTTCGTTAATCTCGAGATCAATACAGAGCTAGTTCAGGTATAGAATGAAGGTCATCTTTAAATTACTCATTCATTTTTCATTCAGGTTTTTTGACATGCTTTTCACTTTGATATTTAACATTTGGATCTAACATTTAGGCGATATTGCTAAATATAGGTACCCATACCATACTGCGACAAATATTTTCTACCGTACACCAATGCTTTTAAAGCACATCAGGCATTTATAAAGTAGAAAGAACTTTAAAATACTTAAAAAAATATTTTTATTTGGGATTTAGTTTTATCGCCCAAATAAAAAAAAAAAAAAATTGTGCAACTGCTTTGAAATATCTCTTCATCACCCTATGATAGACTGGTAGAGAATGCCTTAGGCATTAAGTTCGCCATTTAAATATTGTGTATAAAGTTGATATAAATAAATTTCCTTCTACTTTATAATTTTGACATCGAACATAAGAATTACCTTACCACCGGACAACAAAAAACAAGCATATTTGACAAATATATCTGGGAAATAACATTCAATAAATATAGGTAGCTAACTTTCCTGGAAATACATCGAGAAGTATTAAGTAAAGAAAATATAATCAAACTAGACTACAAAGAGGAATCATGCTTCAATAATGGGTTATGGGATGAACGTGGCATACGAGACGTTACATGGGATAGAAATCAATATCATAAGATAAAACTAAATTCCGAGGAAATTTGGTATAAATTGGGATATATTGACTATTTCTTGAGAATAGATTTTATTTTTTTAAATATAGATTATTCTCAAATTCAGTTATCCATTTAAGTCACGTCACAGTTAAGAACGTCAAAATAACAAACAGTTAAATAGTGTCACTTTGCTGACTATTATATTTTTCCACTTCTATTACCAGGTTACTTTTTAGGATTTTAATAACGGGGATTAAAATAAAGAAGTAAAAATAACAGAATCCACAAAATAAACCCCGGGACACATTCAGTAACATCTAGTAGGTAATTAAAATAGGTGTAAATTTACAACATTTCCTGGTGTCGAACGATGGGTGTGCGAGCTTACCTCGGTCAAACGACGGCCCATCTGAAAATGTGGCAAACATGAGTGTGCAATATATATTGCACGATGTATCGACTATTGCTTGTCAACTAATTCGACTACTCTATTTTGAATTTTATTAGTCTAAAATAAAAAAAAGCTTTACAAAAATAAACTAAATTTTCATCATTAGTTTACACAAATAATGTTTAAAATAAGTATAATTTTAATTTAGTCAAGTTAGTCGATTTAATCAACAAATCGATCAATAATCGATACATCTTGAAAATAACCAGGAAATTTGAGCAAATTCCACCAACATTGTGAACCATGAGATGATAAATAGTACAAAGCAGTTATACATAACATACATTATAAGAACATTATTGGATAAATAGCTATAATGGGATACCATTTAAATTGCGATCAATCGAAATCTTGTGCCAGAAAACAGCCGAATATTTATAATAGTAATATTAGAATAAATACATCTATACTACAAAAACAAATAATAAAAAATAGCTGTTGTTAATTAATAAACATTAAGTTAAAAATAAATAATATGCTTATTAAATTTAAAGTTAAACAAATAAATTAAAATTACAAAAATAACATAGCACAGCACGTCTTTTCCCCAAAGAGTTAGGTTTTGATTCAAGCCAGTTATCTACCAAACATCGCTGCATCGTCAAGAGAAAAAAGTAATATTAAAACCATACGGCCAGATCCAACAAATCAACCAATTTAGACTCTGGTGTACCTTGTACTCAAAATTTCTTAACCTAAAGACCCAATATTAGGTACCTACCTGGGAATCAAACCCAGGGATACCGTTTCGTAGCAAATCATACACAGTATAACTAAACCGCTGAGCCAGTCCAAAAATAAAAGTAAAACAACTCAATAGCAATAAAACTAAAAATTAATAAAGAAGATAAAATTTAGTTCAGTATTTACAGTTTATGCCAATTCATAACACCGAAGTAAAACTACAATAAAACCGTCCTGCTTTTTAATATTTTGATAAATTTAGTAAAATTTTGTCAAACGATATTCAGTAAAGCAGTTCAGTGTTAGAAAGAGCAAGACGACATAGAGACAGAGAGAAAAACAACTGCGTTGTACGTTACAGGCACCAGATAAAAAAACATAGCCATACTTATTATAAAGTATACATTATCGATGTATAGATATTTTTAAGATTTAAATATTATGTGTGTATTGAAAGGAACAGTGAAAATAATTATTTTTTTACAAAACTTCACAAGTCACAAAATATGTAAAATTTTGCTTCTGAAATTATGCATGTTGTTCTGCATTTATTTGTATGTAATTTCAATAGAAATAGGATAATAAAATTGAGAAATTATAAGACTATTTTTAAATATTTGGACCTCATTTGATTTTAAGATATTTGTTAGTTTTAGCGATTCGGTTTCTAATGTTTAAAATTCTCGAAACTTCAGTAAGACATAAGAGATTTTGTTACAAGAGCTATGTCTTTTATCTTATGCATGAAAAGCATTGGCAGGTGGGCACTTCCCTGACAATATCCCAACATTGACAAATTTCGTTGATAATTAAGTTTTCAAACATTATTGGGATACTGTTCTTTTGAACTATGAAAATGACCTTTAAGACACCTTAATTTTTAACAATTTTAGAAATCTTTTCACAATAGCTTTCTTTTCATAGTTTCATAAAAGCATCACCTCAGATTTTCGACAACTATCGCCATCTTTGTCAATACCTTAAATCATAATAAACGTAAAACTTTGTAAGAGCGTTTATAAACGAAGTTCAGGCATTCAATTCAGATCAAGAATAGAGGCGAAAAATGCTTGCAGCTACTGTCTCTCAACAGACATTTAAAACATGCCAAAATAGCTTAAGGAGAAACATTTAATTTAGCCATTTCAATAAAGGCTTCAGTAGCATTTAAACAGCCAGTTTACTGCTTGCAATCTGTGGCGTTAGCGTGCTCGTCAGTGGAGCCAGCCGTTTGATATTGAGCTGTGTCGTATGTGCCATAAAGTAAAGCATCGATATTTGAATCTGATACGTTCGAATTTAAAAATTCTGAAATTCCGAAAATCGAGTCGATAGCTGTTAAAAATCTCAAAGCGCGTGGGTTAGTATATAGCACAGTGTATATAGTTGTAGTGGTGAGGTATGAGCTATGAGTATGCATGACGTACCGGGCGTGGGGGGGGTGCTACCTCTGGAGAGCGGCGGCGCGTGCGGCGCGTGCGGCGCGGGGGGCGGCGGCGCGCCGGGCGGGCGCGGGTAGCGGCGCGGGCCCATGCCCGTGCGCACCGCCTCCAGCTTCACGGGCGACGGGATGAACCCGATGTCGCAGCCCTCCTTCACGAGCCGCCCGATCCACCAGTTATTGTCGTACTTCTCCTGGAACATTAAACCGACACTGGTATAATACCCTACACTAGTATACAACTTGAACAATCGAATGTACGGCACGTAAGTGTCATTTGGTGATCTACCAATAGCGTGGCCGATAAGATGCGTTCCCAGGTCGCGCCCAGCTCTACCCGCCAAAAAAAAAATATGTTTAAGATGTTTGTCGGCTTACTCAACTAATTTCTATAGGCATACTTTTAACCCTGGGTTATTCAAACAACATACTTAATTTCACCTATATAGGAACTCGAACACCGAGCTTTGTCACACGGAAGTCCCAGAAACTGCTAACTTATTGCCTTGGCCCCCACAACGAGTTTACCCAGAAGTAAAAAGGAACAGATAGAAAAAAAGCATTTGCAGGTAAAACAAGATTTAAGACCTTAAATCAGAGGTCTGGCCGGAATACGCCTCCTATTAGAAAGCAAATTGCAATCAAAGGCATAGCAACACCAATTAAGTATTACAATGATTCTGCTAAACAGTAATTGAAGCCGCGATCGCCCACAAATACGAGTACCTAAAGTTTTTTTTACTTGATATTAGGATAAATCGAAACATTAGCACAATCTAGTTCTTGTTGTTTCTGAGGTCCATGAACTGCGTTAGCTGGCTATAGGATAGGGCACTTGTACTTTGAACGTCGGATAATACGAAATCAAAAATGCCGTAAATGAGTACTAAACTAAATATAATACGTTTATTCAGTTTCAAACAACGTCACCGTCATGTAAGATATAGTCACCATCATTTTGAATATAGTCACCATGATTTCAAATACAGATACTAGATATAACTTTAAATGTAGTCACCATTATTTCAAATAGTCACCGTTATATTTAAAAATACTTATTAGTTATTACTGTCATATAATTGAAAAAGATACTTTAATACTGTTTGTCACAACTTATTCTCAACTAGTCTATGCTAATGACACTAAATTTGACAAGATATAAAATTTTATGCTCCGTCTAGTACTGAAGGATTTAATAATAATAAAACAATACATAACAAAATTTACCTTGATGTGGAGATAGTCGCGCACCTCGAAGGAGATGGCGCTGCCGTGTACGGGCGAGTCGTCGTCGATCGTGCCATCGTACGATACATTGGTGCGCACGGCGAACGCCACTGGCTTCGACTGGAAACATCATAGTTACCATAATGTAACAATACAAATAATAATATGGAAATAAAGGATACAAGTCTAAAATAAACTGATGAAAAGCAATCACTATGGCAGATTTCTGAGAAGTTTTTCTAGCCCCGTTTAAAAATACTTGAGACCAAAATTGGTTGATGACAGTGCCGTGAAGTTACAAGATGGAATAATTGTTTGTAAGCGTTCCAGGTACCAGGTACTCGCAATGGTTGTGATTCGAATGGAGGGTTCGTAATCTTACAAGTAGTTTTCCAAATTGATATGCTTATATACTTTGAAGTTTATCTGGACGATAATAAAAAGATATTAAGTTTGAAATGGCAAATCGGTCTTAAGCAAGCTTGATGATCAATGCTCATGTTATTTCCGGTTAAGAAGAGGTCTTCCCTGCAGTGAGAATATAATAAGTCGAGACAACCTGCAACCAAAAGTTTCAAGTCGATGAAACTTTTGTTTTTTACCATCATATCAGCCGACAGACGTCTACTGCTGGACATAAGTCGCCTCCTTGGCCAGTTGTGTGTCCTTCTTATCCATCGGTTGTTCACAACCCTTATTAGGTGACCTGTAGATACACCTTGTGAGAGTCTGCACGTTCCGTTTTTGTTTCGGTAAAATATATTCATACAGTAACTATTCAAAATAGGATCCTATCTGCGCCACCTAAGTGTTAAAAACAAAAGAAATCAGGCGATAGACCGTGTACACTTTCAAGGCCCTCGGTCTCCGTTCATAGCTGTCTAGCTTGTCTGCTACAGAACGTATGCCATAGTTGAACATTTTGGTCTTATTTTGCATACGTTGTTTTTATGCAGGATAAATAACTTGAAATCAAAAATGGTGTACTGACCCGCGCCTTGTCAAGCTGTGAGAGAGCCTGCGCTTCCTTCTCGCGGCGCAGCGCCTCTTTATCGTCGTCAATCGACAGCTCCGAAGATGGTTGCGAATAGTTTGAATCCGCTGAGCCCTGCAAATGACAACATACATGTTATACATATAGTTTATTTACTAAGAAGTTTGTTTAAAACTAGTTTTCTCGTAAAGAAAGCTAGAGGTAATGGCTATACAGAGCTAAAGGTTATTGGGAGATAATAATTTGGAAGTAGCTGAAAATTTAGGTGTCTCTCATAAACTAGCGAGTATTGACAAAGATTTTCTTTAGCTATAATGCACTAAGTCATAAGCTTAGTGTCGTGGAGGACGTTACAAATTTACATCTAACGAACTCAAACTTCACGCAGAATTGAAACAAATATTTATAGATAATTCAAATGTTGTCCGTCACAGCAGTCACAAGCAATACCACTAGAGACTGAGGCAGCTGTTTTGATATTGATTATTTAATTTTATTCCATTCCCTTTTTATTGGTAGCTTTGATACTGGCTGTGTTATCCATTAAACAATCTCTTTGAATACTTCATAATAACTCATTAATAAACGCATTTTCTCTTACGTTAACTTTTATGTCTAGCTCCAGACAAATAGGTCTCCCAAAGAACTGATTTCAAAAGAATGGCATAAGGCAATGGAAGAGTAAGTACGTATTCAGTTTTAGAAAGTTAACTATTTCAGTGCAATTGAAATATACGATATTTCTTAAGATATGTAAGAAAGACATTAGTTTGATCATAGGCACTTAGATACTGATCAAAATTATAAAGAATTTCTATTTTATACTAAGGCATACCTACGCTTTTTATTTTTACGCTGTTAATTTAGTTTAATTTAGTTAATAAAATTTTCATTACTTAATTAATTAGTACCTACAGAAGTATTGCTTTAGCACCAAACAACACACTGTAAACGTTCAGAATATATGTACTTCAGCTACTATAAAACCAGCTTCAACATTGTTTGAACTACGAGTACTTAACTCCAGAAATAGATATCACGAACGTTTTAATATGAGTAATAAGAGCATTTTGGTAATGTAGTCTTTAGCGCCGACTCATAATAACTCAGTTATACTTACACATTAGAAGGACTTAGTAAGGTTAATAAAATAAAGACTTATTATTTTGAGTTATTCCGGTTTGATCCCCCTAGATCTGATCCTCGTGAGATTATTATTCTTTAATTCCGTTCTGATCCCCTGCATATTTAGTCATTCCAGTCTGATCCCCTGAGTCTTTTTGACAGGTAAATAAAGTCAAGAGAAAAGCAGTTTATGTATTATTTAATTTAAAAAATTTGCCTTTCAGTTTTTCGGCTTCAATTTTTTGTTAATACTTTTTTTAGTGCAATTTATTTGGTATGGCTACATAATATCATCGTCTCAATCTAAGGCCTTTGCTGTTGAATATAAATGTACGAGTAGATGTTTTTTCAAAAGGATTGGATGCAGATTGCATTTAGCGTGTCCCAGGTCCCAACAATGGTTTATCCATCTTGTTGGTAGACATAACTCCGTCAGTCACTCTAAATGGTCTTCGTCTAAGACCTTTTTTCTTTTATTTTTTGGTCATATGGTTAGGTATGTAAGACAAGAATGAGATGTATTTTTTCACAGTGAGTCATTAAAAGTTGAGTTCTATAAAGTGCATATTGAACTTGATAAAGTGACATTGATAGCTGACCAAATTCGAACCACAAACGTTGAAGAGTCTATTTCAACTAAGCGGGTTCTTTAACATCTAACCCCCCAGTTTCTGAAACGCTCATCGACGAAAAATTAACTAATCACCTGTTAAATCTCATGTACCTAAAACATGGATAATTAGTTTAATTTGATCTAGTTAGTTACTAGTTAGATCAAATTAAACTAATTATTCAAGCCTTTAGGAAGCCAATTGGTACTTCACATGAAATTTAACAGATGATTAGTTAATTTTTCGTGGATCAGCCTTTCAGAAACTGGGGATAAGTATTGGTATGATAGGTGAAATAAAACAAAATGGTAAAATAATTAGGTACTAGGCAGATAGTGGAGTCTTCGGTCAGCTGGACCCGCGGGTCCACTAGACCATGAGTTTTTTCTATAGCTTTAATGACTAACCTAGTGCAATATTATACTTTATTGCCCAATAATTGTTCGTTACTAGTGCAATTGCAAACAAAGTAATGTTTATAGACATTACTATAATATGCACTACAAAGTTAAATATTACGATAACTGCGGTATATGAAATATCGTTTCTTAAGCGCTTGCCAAATTTTACACATAAATTTAATAATCACATCCATCATTAGATTTTATAGAATTTAAATAATATTACGCCTTTTTCCCTGAGCGAGTAGACAGAGGTCAAATGTGTTATGTTATGTTTGGCCAACTATGTTAAATTCGCATGTAGTAACAGGGGGGAACCTGTTATCATATATTAGGCAAAATCCAGACTCCAGGTTAATATTGAAAAAATATTGTTATGACTTTATACTTTACTCGTGCTAGTGATCTAATTTGTGTGGTAGTCTGCACATAGTAATACGGAACTATTTAGTCACCCCCAGTTTCTGAAAGGTTGATCAACGAAAAATTAACTAATCATCTGTGAAGTACCAATTGGGTTGCTAAATGCATTGATAATTAGTATAATTTGATCTAATTAGTAGCTAACTGCTAATTAGATCAAATTCAACTAATTATCCATGCTTTTAGGTACTTCACATGAGATTTAACAGATGATTAGTTAACTTTTCGTTGACTAGCCTTTCAGAAACTGGAGCTAAGTCTAACAATTTCTTGTATACTAACTCATTTTCTTTAATATTGTCCATTGTCTTTACTCATCAATTGCCTATATAATATTATTTGACTTTATTTTTTTACAATTATAACTAATATAAGATATATAATAACTATTATAGGGGACAAATGACCAACTATTAGGAATTTTATTTGATGACGTCATAGACATTACGTAGGTATATTTTCCATTTCCTAAAATTATAAGTAACAAAAAGTTTACTAAAGTAAAATAGTTTATATAACAAGCATCATTAGGTTTATTTTCTTTTATTATCTAACTAAAACTGCCTGTTATAGTAACTGTATCCTTAGGTAGAGCAAGCATTTTGGCACGGAGCGAGTGTAGTGCGCGCGCATGCCCGCAACGTCTTGCACCAATATTGCAGCTAGTTCTTTGGTTTCTGAATGGAAAAGGAACACTAATCTTTGGTTCGAGATTCAAAAACAAAAAAGAATCTTCTTGTATTTTTGGCAATTAATATGACACAGGATATTAATTAAAAAAAAATTGTGCCTAACATAGACGTATAGAAAAATATCAAATACAAAATATGCTAACCACTCGTGTATGATAATATAAATTTTATCTATTCCACTAAAGTAAACTTAGATTCCCCTACGAGTACCCTCTAAGTATAGCTTACAAAGATAATCGAGAATATAAGTAAGTTCTTAAACATTATTTTTGGGACAACTTATAAACAAATTCTATTACTTATAACACATCTAAATTACAAAAGTTTACAACACAGTGGTAAAGCACATGTAGTATCAGCTCAAAATAAAACAAAATACTAAAGGGTGTCTTACCAAGGGCTTGTAGTTTGTCATTGGTCGATGGTGGGACGTGCCGACTGCATGCAAGGCGAGACACACAAACAGATAAGAAATCAGACAGACATGCTTGAAGTCACATTATAAGTATAACTAAATAATAACTCCGATGACATTTTAATTTCAACAAATGACAATCGGTAATTCATGTTGTGGCAGTAATGGCATCAGAACGCATTCAAATTTAGAATATAATTATTTTTAAACTTCATTCAATATTTACAGCCAGTTATTTTTTAGATTAATAGTCTATAGAGTTATTATTTAATTATATTAGCTGTATGGTTTCCAATCTGTGCGACAGAGAGTACACAAAGTAACGTTGAACATACAATCCATAAAAGTAAAATAAAAATCATTAGATTCATGCTGATATTGTGTAGTCAGTTCGAGGGTGTATCTCAGGTAATTTTGAAAACAATTTTGAGTAGAGATATCATTCCTTTTTTTATCATCAATAATTTCACCAATTCTAAGATAGCCAATAATGTTGTAATATTATTGAATGTTCGAACAAAAAATGACAATAACGAACTGAAGCAAAATATAAATAGTCATATAAAATATAATCGCATTATAAAATAAAACCGACCATAATTAACAAATAAGAAAATAACAACAACACAAAAACATATAAAACTATTTTGTAAAAACTAGTCTAAAATACTTATGTATGTCTGTACGTCAAAATACTAATGAGATGGAACTATAGCTCTGCATATTCAACTAAAGCACAAACTAAATCACACAAACTAAATACTACAGACGACGCTCACCTTAGGCAAAGCTTCCAAAAATATAAGAAAACAAAAAATACGTCTTCACACTTACAAACATTTTATATACAAACTACAAGACGAACAGTACTATAAAAAACTAATTTTAATATATCTATATTCAATTCAAATTAAGAACTGCCGTAAAATAAAACGCCTAGAACTTTTTCATTCACAGGCTAAAGTAATATTCATTCAGCCAAGGAGTCTTTATCTGGCCGCGGTTGATCAAGGCTTGAATAACACTGGCACAGCGGTTTCGGCGGCAGTCTGGCGGGTCGAACGCGTGACGTCATTGCCTTCTATTCTCCCCATCCCATTTTCTACCCCCAACGGCTCGATAACCCCCGCTGGGCATACTTTACACCCTTGTTTTTGGGGCAGCGCCAGTGGAAGGAGATTTTTTATTTATATCAAACCACCGTTTTGGCTAGCGTTACTATATTTGTATAAGGTATTTTTTATTATTGCGGATTTCGTGCCCGACTTGGCTTTCTCTCTTGGCTTATTGAGGAAGAGGTTGAGCTGAGACAGTTGATTAAAAATATATATTTACATAACCGTACATGGCAATATATTTTGCAATTACGTTTATTTACGCTAAGTTAATTTATAGTTTTAATCATAGAGTTCAATCAAAGACGATAGATCCACTTGACTGCTAATACAGCGTACAAACGCTCGCCAAAGATAAGGCATTTAGCGCTTATATCAAACCGCGACAGAGCTTACTCATGTAGTTCCGACCAAGTGTCAGATCTGTGTGCACATGTCAATACGCTACATTCTTAATTTTTTTACGAAAATGCCTTCCTGCTCTGATAAATGGTGTGGAAAATCCACTAAAACATCAAGTTATAACAAGGATGGTTTAGCTTTTCACCGGTAAAGTACGATTTTAGTTGTGTTATGATAAATATTTATTGCGATTGCAGGGCTCAAGTGATATTGGTTGTATGACGTAAATACGTCACCATCAAAGTTTGTCTCTCTTTCTCGCGCGAGACGATTGTCAATAGTTCCGTCTCTTTTTGTTTTTTTCTGTCACAGTAGCGCTGAGACAAATCGGAAATAAAGTTGATATCGATAATTAGTATTCATGATTCGGTTAACAATATTAATTAAAGATATTTTAAAATTAATTAATTATTCTAACATCTTAGTTTTTCGAAGAGCCCAGAAATAAAAGAAAAATAGATAAATGCTGTTAGCAGACAAAATTGGTATCCTAGCAAATACAGCGTTATTTGTTCAAGGAATTTCACATTTGACACATTTGATTCTCTTGAAAATTTAAAAAACCGACGGCGTTTATTTAGTTCAGCAACGCCGACAATGTTTTTACCTGTTTTAGTACGCTTATAATTAACTTCATTATAAAATATTTAAAATTAATGTGAAAATAATAATTTTATTTTGTCGAAATACGTAATTTTTGAAACTCTTATTATTAATAGCATTCTTAAATACTGTATATATATATATATATATATAACTATATATATGTACTGTATATATACTGTATCTATATATATATCTACTGTATATATATGTATATATATATATATATATATATATATATATATAACCACGGTAATACTATCTATACAGTATTGTAACACGGCCAAATTTTTAAAAATAAATGCCTACACCCGCGCGGTACGTAAACATGCGATAGGGCGCCTCCAGCACTTTAATTTCATTTGCCTACTTTAGTTTTGTGATTGTAAATATACTTTTTTATATAAACAAACAAAATACTCTGAATTGAATAGAAAGTGTTCAATAAAAATGCGTGTTGTTTTTTGACTGGAATTACAAAATTATTTTTTTCTAGTATTATTTATACACACAGTACAATCAACAACTATTACTAATAATAAAATACCACGTATTTACTTGGTATTATACAAACCAAGAAAAAAAAATACACGTGCCCCGAGGTTTTAACACAAGCGTACCTATCGTATCATGATTCATAAACCGCCTATAACTACCTATTTCACTCGTGTCAATCACTTTCCTTTACTCTATTCACTTTATTTATTAATCCAGACATCTTTTTTTTCGAGAGATAAAAGGAAATATTTATCCATTAAAAAGACACACATTATGTACCTACCTACTAGTAAGTAAAATTATTTTATAGTTTTACCTTTCATTTATTGAAGACATTAAATCAATTGTAAAGATAAATGCCAATAAAATATTTATTTATTTATTATACTCATCAATTATGAATAACTTTTATAAATTCTACAATAAACCATTTACATACAAAAAATACCTATAATGTAAATTTATTAGTAAGACATAATAACCTCTTTCTATATTGTTTTCATATTGTTAAAATAATTCTGACATCCATGTATTCGGACATAGAATAAAAATTACTTTATCGATAACGATTTATTTTGGCACAATTATGTGGTACAACACTATGGGGCGGTGCAATATGATTGACATTGATGCATTAACCAATCACTGCCGCGATAATTTCTTCGTCCCCCGACCCGCAGTGGTGAGTCCGCGTGTGTACTAGAAATCATATCATCGTCACTCAAGTGGTTATATACTCATTGAGTTCAATTCACTCCAAGATGGTCGTGGCAAAAATATGGAAATTTTAAACATTGTAATTATTATAATCAGGCCACACCAGGACATATAAAAATGCATAGCTTATTTTGCAGTGAAAATTATGTACATATTAGCAAATGTTAGAAAAGTATGCTCGCTGTAAGTCATCGATATAACTTGAGGGTGGCCATGTCTAGCATGTTTGAATTGAGAAAGTGTGTTTTTAACTATCACCAACGACGGACAGTTTAAAAATTAAATGGATAATATTGGAGTTAAATTATTTTTGTCTGTAAAGTTGAAATATAATTTTGAGTGCACTTATCCATTAAACAAACAAAAGTTTAAAATTTCAATAGAGCAACATACTGAACTGTTTGGTTGAATAATGTATCGTTTAGTACAATACAAGTTTTAAGGATTATTCAAACTTAAGTGATATTCGCTGCTGCTATTGGTTCAGGTACATACCGCGCGGATTTCACTCATTTAGTATGAAGTTCCGCGGCTATAGCGGAATACCGCATACCTATTCGAACTGGCGAAAAGTTCATACCTTCGTGAGCGTAACTCACGAGATATTCTACCCACAAGGATAGAAAAATCCGCTTTGGTCTGAACAGTAGTATTACCGCATATACTCGGATTTCACTACCGCAGGCAGTAGCGAATACCGCTCAGGTTTAAATAGGCGTTAAAGTTGTATTAAAAATCAAACAATCGCACCTACCCTCAATGCAAAACTGATGTAAAATAAGAAGTGTGATTTGATAATTTTGACTCTGTGACTATTAATAGAAGGTATAAATTTCTGAGTAGTCATAATGTCGTCTTACGCCACTCTTCTGCTGAAGGTGGAGGTGGAAAGCTCTTGATAAAGCTTTCCACAAAGCCCACCTCCAATAATAACCATAGGTATATATTCCTTTTCGCTTAACATAGCTTTATTTATATCAGATAAGTCTGTAGCATCGTTCTTGTTATTTCATATCGCCCTTAATATATTTCTAGACATAATATCAAAAAAAAAATATGAATACCTCCTATATTAAAATTATTTACCGAATTTAACTTAAAAGAAAGAAAGAAAAGACATTTATTTGATAGACACAGACAATACAGAAGAAATTAATGTTAGGTGAAAACTATATATAACAATACTTACAATAAAAACTACCTAACACCTACAAAATTTATAAGTATTTACTATACCTACTATTAATAATCATCACTACATAGTATAAAACAAAGTCGCTTCCCGCTGTCTGTCTGTCTGTCTGTCCCTATATATGCTTAGATCCTTAAAACTACGCAACGGATTTTGTTGCGGTTTTTTTAATAGATAGAGCGAATCAAGTGGAAGGTTTGTTATGTATATAACATGCATAATAATAGAAAAATACTGTTCATTTTAGAGATTTCTAATGTGATGTCGTAAATAACCACATTTTTTTGCGCTAACATTGCAATCGCTGGCTGAACGCTACAAAATAAGTCAAAATAATGTACTACAGTATTGTACACCTTAAAAAGGTCAAAAAAAAGACCGCGTTTAATATAGATCAATTAAGCCCCTTTACAGAATGTAATTAAAACGAATATTTTCGAAGATATTACAGATTTAAAATGCAGGGAAATAGCGGTTGCGGCGGTACCGGTCGGGGGTCGGCACTCTGTAGTAAATATACTACAGAATGTTTTTAGACAACGTTGACAGCTTTTTTCTTTGCAAGGGTGCAATGCTGATACTGCCTGATACTAAATATAGTATCAGCATTGCACCCGTGCGAAGCCGGGGCAGGTCGTAGTAATTTATATTTATTTATAAACTTGTTACTCGTAGTCGTAAAATATATTCAACTCCTCGTAGATTATGACGTCTAAGAATTTAACTGCCAGTTTCTGAAAGGCTAATCAACGAAAAATTAACTAATCACCTATTAAATTTCATGTGAAATACCTAAAAGCATCAGAATTTAATCTAATTAGTAACTAAATAAATCAAATTAAATTAATTATCCATGAGGCGCTCATAGCTCGTTGCACTCACTGATCGGTAATCGATCTGCGGGTTAAGCAACTAAGAGTGCGGCTGGCCCATAGATGGGTGACCGCATAGTGGAATTTGATCTGAGCGTCTCCGTGCTTCAGAGGGCACGTTAAAAGTCGGTCCCGGTTGTTACCAAGTTGACAACAGTCGTTAGGTCAAGTCGGATGCCTGTATAATAATTAATAAATTACGAGCGACCTGAACAAATCCTTACACTAGGTTGACCACTAACCACTCGATAAGAAGAATTATCCATGCTTTTAACCCAATTGGTACTTCATAAGAGATTTAACAGGTGATTAGTTAATTTTTCGTTGATCAGCCTTTAAGAAACAGGGAGTTAGTATACGAAATTATCCTGTTAATGTTAATTTAATTTACATGGTACATATTAATTTTGTTGTTTTTACTATAGAAAATAAGAAAAGTATTTTAACTACAAGTTAAATACATGAAAATTTAATAAATGATTTGATTTTAATTAATTTGTTTGAAAAAAACACAGACAAAGACACAACATCAAAATATATTAAGAAATAAATATTAGGTATACTAAAAGTTGCTATGTGGGTCTACTATAGGTCTACTATAGGTTACGGCTTCGTTTGCTCAGTGTGAAGTACTTCTTCGAGGACTCTATTGTCATACCAAATATGAAATAACGTCAGCATCTTTGAACACATTCATTAAAATTGGCTCATAAGTATAGCCATAAAAGTTACGCTTCCATATCAGACTTTTGCGTACAAGGTTTATCCACAACGAATCGATATTATCGTAATTTTTTATAAATTAATTATTAAACGCATTCTTGACAAGGTTATTGATCTAGTCTTTCATTAAATAGTGTTTACGGAATTGAAATAATGTAGAGCAATAGCAAAGCTACACAATTAAATCAAAAGAGGTTTGAAGAAGGAGAAAATACCAGTATAATTAAGAGTAGTATTAAGAGTAAGATATAAGTTTTCTAAAGAGTTTGAGTTCTAAAATTTTCCACATAACGCTCGTGCAACCAACATCAACAATTAAATTCAAGAGAAGGATATCTTAATTAGGGATATTTCACGCGTGAATGATCCTGTCTGGCGAAACCATAGGTACCTACTTTAATTAATAAAAGAAATAGGAACAAAAATAAGAACGTAGTTACTGACAGCGTTAAATTATAGCAGTTGCGTAAATTAACAGAAAGTTGAAGTCAAATAAATATTTCGTATAATACGCAGAATACCTCATCTAAGGTACAAAACTATTGGTATAAAATTGTTCTATTTATAACTGCGGGCCAAGATAATGTACACCTGTTAATTAATTGGTTAAATAGAGCAGCCACACTCTACTTTTAAAATAGATAATAGAATAATAACAATACCTTGCTCCAGCTGAAAATCAATAAATAAATATTTTGTTATATTTGAGCTCAGATCTTCAAAATACAACAGACTATGAATTTAAAAATAGAGATTTGGTTAGAGATTTTATAGCTACCAAACCGCACATGATTTGGTGCCTGTTATGTAGTTTTAAGAGCATCGAGCCAATATTTATGCCCTAAATCATGGGTCTAAGTTACGACCTTCTTAATCTGAGTCGTGATCTTTATAACTAAAGGTCGTGCCTGTCGTACTTTGGGTAGTGACAGGCCAGTGAGAGTGTTCTCTTCGTCGGACAAACGGGTAGGTGAGCAACCGCGTGGTCTTTTCCCGTCAACCTCTCTAACTACCATCAGCGTCTCCAGGCTGTCAGGGTCTCTACGAGCGACGTATCCAAAAAAAAATAAGTATACGCTGGCAGCAGTTACGACCTTGGAGTATGCCAAATGTAGCCTACCAAATAAACTCTCCTCAGCCTGATAGTTAGCAGTAGGGTACAGGAATCGTGGACACTATTCCAAAAGCCATCTTGAGAAACAACTGACTTGTTGGTGCTATTGCGGTTTTATAAGACGCTTATTCACGGCCCGCATAAAATACTAGGTATCAAAATTGTAAAATATATGCGCTGGTAAATCTCCAGATTTTAATTGAGCCAGGTTTTAAGTGGCTTACGACCGGTTAGAGCGAACCTTGGGGCAGGATTATGTCCAGCAGTGGACGTCTTTCATCTGACATGATGATAATGATGACAGAACACACGTAGAAGTACTATACAGACCCTTAGATCTGTTGAGTGCCTTCTGTTTGATCAATCATCAAACCAGCCAGTTATTATCACACTGCTAGCGAAGGCCTTTTCTCTTAGAGAAGGCATGAGCGTTGATCGCCACGCTTACTCAACGTGGATTCGCGATTTCAGACTTTTGAAGTTATACTTCTTTTGGCGCGATTGGGAAAAATGATGAGAGTGAATTTTTACGATGCGCGCGCACACCGACAGAAAAAAGCAACACCCTGAAGTTAGTTGCGAACCTTTTACACCCTGAAGTTAGTTGCGAATCTTTGTGTGTCGTATCAGTACAAATAATCAGTGTGAATAAATAAAAAATATATTGGCGTTTATATCAATTCAAATATTTATGTATGTATGCGTCGTATTATTATTTGGTATTTTTGGATTGTTACGCCAAAGAAGTATAACTTCTTACGTGCGTACATGAGTACACACACTCTTTTTTTTTAAGTCCAGTATATCTTTATGTTTTGATTCACCGTAAGTTAGCAATCGTCGTGACAAAATCCCATGCTTTCACATTGGAGCAGAACATTATGCCGGTAATTCAGTAATATCCAAGGTAGATTAAGAAAAAAGGTACATTTTAAAGTCAGAATACAATAACCTTGACATGATTAATTCAGCAGTTTTTGAACAGTGACATGTAAACACATCTGGAAAATTTCGTACATTGTTTATTATGACTCAATAGTAAAAAGTATCTTACGGTTTGTGTTTGTTATTCAAAAGCCTATATAGATTTTATTGATCTCATTAATTCTATTTTTAGATAATGTAATTAGTAAATAACTAATTGGTGAGTGCAAAGACTCATTTTATTTGACATTTTGCAACAGGTCAAAAACTTTATTACACGATGAAACTGACGGCCTGATCAGACATGTCAATTGACCGGACAGGCACAAAAAAGTCGTTAAATAACAATATGACTGAGTCTTTCAATTTAACAATCATAATTATCATGTCCTAGTACCAACAATAAACGTTTTCAATATTTTGAGTGTATTTTTAGCTCTTTGTAAATTATTTTCACATTATAAAAACTTTACAAATAGGTACACCACACCCGGCAAACATTCGCAGATGGATGACTCTGGTTGTACTTTTCACTTAAGGCATCAATGTCTATATAATCACAACAGTACCCAAACATGTCGTGAAAAAATGCTAGGACACTAAACGTCTATTACCAAAGAATCTCTAGTTAGAAATAAGAATACTATCTGGGGTCCTACCACAACTTCTTATATCTTATTATAACCTTACTTTGTCTCTATTCTTGTTTATAACGGTACAAAAGAAAAAGACAAACACTAAATAACATTAAATTATTACTGTTATAAGAGGTGGCAGTAGACTTCCTGTTTTATAGCAAATTAAACAAAATCGTCATCATACCAGCCCCCTATTATCCCACTGCAGGGAAAGGCCTCTTTGAGCTTCCTCAATGAGGATTGCAATTTCATAATTCTTTTTTCATTAATCCAGGTTTTCTCATGATGTTTTCATTCACCGAAATGTCAGTAAAGATCAATTTGAAAAAGTATCCTTTTCATAAGAAGCGGATGCCTCAAAAATTGAGCACCAAAATTCAAATTCACGGCAGTGATAATTATGATATAATAATAATACCAGCCTGTTTACTGTCCTACTGCAGGACAAAGGCCTGTTCTCATATAAAGAACGCATGAGCATTAATCACCACGCTTTAATCAATCAAATCAGCTTATCGCATTCCACTGCTGGACGCATAGGCCTCTCCCAATCTGCGCCACAACACCCGGTCCTCTGCCACATTCAGTCCCTCCCAGCCACCTTCTTCAAGTCGTCGATCCACCTGGCTGGGGGTCTTCCTACCTTACGTTTACAGAGTCGCGGTCTCCACTCTAGGACTCGTTTGCTCCATCGGCCATCACCACGCTTGCTCAAGGTGGATTGGCAATTTCAGACTTTTAAGTCCAGGTTTCCTCACGAAGTTTTACTTCACCGTCAGTCAGAAATGTCCAAGATAAACTTAGAAAGTACATATGAATTTAAAAAGAGTTACAAAGGAACTTGACCGGTTTCGAATCGACGATCTCCTTTTTATAAGAAGTGCACCATTGTGCATCAAAATAGATCAAGATAATACAAAATCACGTCAGTGATGTAATGTACATAATTAAGATATAAATCCTACCCATATTGTAAATGCGAAAGTTAGTGTATATGGGTGTGTTTGTTACCACTTAGCGCTTAAACGGCTAAACAGATTTTGATGAAAATTGGTATGTTTAGATTCGGTGCCGGAGACGGACATAGGCTACATTGTATCCCGGAAATCGGTCTGATTCTCGAGGTGTACAAAACATATTATACGTGCGGGCAAAGTCGTGGGGCGCAGCTAGTAAAGCAATAAATCATTTAGATTTATTTATTGAACAGCTCTGTGTTTATAAATAGTATGAAGTAGCTGTTTTTCTGTCTGTTTCTTCGTTAACTTCTTTTAAACTACGCAACAGATTTTGATATAATTTTCACTAGTTTAGAGCATTTATTCCGAGAAGTTTAAAGGATAATACATGCATATTATATTAGGGGAAAAGACGAAAATTTCAAAGCATTTTAATCATGTTGTAAAAAGCTAAAAAGTACCTACGTGCGAAGCAGGAGCGGATCGCTAGATAAAGGCCATATGCATACGTAACGGTTATACGGACGCAATGAATTTGTTTTTGTTTTTTTTATACGACTAAGGTGACAAACAAGTATACAACTCGCCTGATGGTAAGCAGTTACCGTAGCCTATGGACGCTTGCAACACCAGGAGCATCACTAGCGTTGTAGTCTCTCGAGAAAACCTCGACGGGGAGCTCATTCCACAACCTTATCGTACGAGGGAGAAAGTTTTTCTGAAACCTTACGCGAGTAAGAGATTCTAAGGTGTGAGGATGTACTCCCAGCCGATGTTGGGATATGCGATGATAAAAAGTGGTCGTTGGCATCATCCTAAACAATTCTTTAGAACACAGCCAATTGTACAGGATTGTAAAATTTTGGAAATATCGTTTCATATAAAATGTATATGAAAAAGAATATGTCCTGGAGATACGGACGGAAACGAAACGTGGCACTTACGAGGACGCGCGAACAAGGCAGTGACGTTTCCGTCAGTTCCTAGCGAGAGTTTGTTTTACGTGACGTTCAGTGCTCCGATTGGCCTGCTCCAGACTCTTAACCAATCAGAGAGCCAAACGCGGTGAACATTTCGATCGCGTTAACGTAAAAACAACTAGCACTCGTCACCCAGTTCACGTTCCGTCCGAGGTATTATCTCGTTACGCATATCGCGGCCTTAAGAAATAAACACAATAATGCTAAACCTGGATCTGCACCAAGACAAATGTGAGTTTATGAAGATGTTTGAATGTTTTTACAAGAAGATTCCAAACACATTTCCAACAATAAGCACTGACAGACTTTATATGATCTACAGTGCAAAAAACAAGCATACAGCATAAGTAAATTGAGCAACTATATACGCTTCTCTAATTCATTGAACAAAACGCAGTCAAAAAAAAAACAAAAGAGGTTAGATGTTTACTTGATCAACCAGCAAGTGACATGCCTTGGCTGCTTAGTTAACACTAAGCAATAATACAAAACGGTGAAATGTGTCCTAGTTTAGTCTAATATGGTAAACCTCAACCATGAAACGGAATTCTGCTAGAAATAAGTCATGCAAATTTTTAACAATCTGGCTAAAAAATAATGGCTTCTGGTCAGAGCCCTGCGCTGGACTGTCATAGGCTGATAAGAGAGTTTTTTTTGTGATAAAATAGATAAAAATATGTACAATTATTTTAACAGTATTTCTGAACGCTTAAATAGATGACGCTTTAAGCAAATTCGCTAGCAGATTACCTTTTTTTGACATAAACACTATAATATGGTGGATAGGCTGTACTAATCTATGCCTTGTAATTTGTAAAAGTACATTAACTACAATGCTATGCTTATTTATTTAAAAGCTTTCTAAAGGATTTCTAATAGCTTTGATCTTCTTCGAGAACTGAGCTAACAAACAAAAAAAAATTCAAATCCGACTGTAGTTCTAGAGATTAGCGCGTTTAAACAAACAAACTCATCCGTTTTATTTAATAGTATAGATGTACCTACGTGAAGCATTTGAATTTGAAAAAAGATTTTTCATGTTTGTTATAAAATATACTTGATTTTGCTTATTTTAAAAAGAAATTCACGAAGCCCAGGTGCATATTATACTGCCATATTATACTAGATATTTTGAATACAATAATACTGCAATAATCACAGATAAGTAATTACGATTACGATGAAAATATATTTATTTTATTTATTTATTTATTGAACTTCATGCACGAAAGTACAACGGCGGACTTAATGCTAAAAGCATTTTCTACCAGTCAACTCAAGGTGGTGAAGAGACATTTGAAGTAGGTGCAGTAAATGAAGCAATGTGATATTAATAGTTGTTTGTAAAAGAACACAGTTTATGAAGGATAAAACACGGCAATTAAATTTATATAATATGTAACTAACATATACACTAGTACATAAAACTAACATATAATATTATATATGAAATGAAATGAAATGAAATTTGTTTATTTACTAGAAATGTGGTGGTTATAATGGTGTTATTAAATCATTCTTCCGGCACATTCTACCACAACGATGGTACGTAAATATTTACTCTATAGCTGAAGATACAAATTTAATAAAGAGAAAAAAATAAAAAAAACATTTTTTCAAAATTATAAACTCGCTCGTTGTAAGCAATGTCAATTATAAATTACTTTATTATAATTATATAACTATGATCAATGTCAGTTTAATAAGTGTTTAATTAATGTCAAAATTTTAAAACGTCCAATAAAAAAAATTAAAATGTCAACCTTTTTTATAGTTTAAATGTCAATTAATTGAGTTAGAATGTCTACAGATCATATTAAATCGAAACAATTTTAACATTAACTAATTAATTACATTTCGTCCTTTTCTTTATAATTCATAAATTCTATTAAATTATAAAAACATTTTTCTAAAAGCCATGACGATATAGCCAAATAGCCTAACAAACATTCAGATAATTAATACGTTCCCTTCAACACTGTTATTTGTAACATAATCACAGACTAAATATTTACGAGTAATTTGACGGGCACAAACAAACGAACAGATCGCAGATACACTTCTGAAATAGAGTCCATTTTCGAGAGCCAATGTTAACGCTAATAAAATAAAGGAAATTTTATAGTCGACACATAAATAATATTAAAGAATTTAACCTATACTATTGTATAAAGCGGCTGAGTATGTTTGTTTGAACGCGCTAAACTCTGGAACTACCATACGAACTTGAATAATTATTTTTGCGTATGATAGCCCAGTTCTTGAGGAAGGTTGTAGGCTATGTAACATTACGCTACTGGCGACGGGAGCAGAGCAGTAAGCAAAGATTCGAGTAAAACCGCGCCGCAGAAAGCTAGTATAAGTAATAAAGAAATAAGCATTTTAAAACTTTGTTATCTACTTAATATATAATTATTTCTAAGCTTTAAATATACTTAGTATGGTAATAACCAAATAATAAAAGAATTTATGGGGAAGGCATTAGGTAGGAAAACTTTGTCTCGCATAGCTGGCGTTCAAAATATTGATATCACGCTTAACCCTAATAAGTTATACCTTATTACCTAAGCTAACAAACTAAAAATAAAAATGACGTATGTAAACAAACAAAATTATCAGTTGTTACGTAAACATGACGACATGGCGACCCTTATCAACAGCGAAACCGCTAATCAACAGCCACAGTGAACAACACATCACAACACTGCGCGCGCACCTGTGTAAACAACTTGTTGTATCCGTGCCCTTGGTTGTTGTAACCCATCATGTTACGACATGGTGGCAGGTGGTGGCCGCTGCGGACCACCAGTGGGATCGCGTCTTGGTCTGCCGTGGTGGCGGCACATCGAGCCAGCAACACTACCGTCCTGCGTGACGGCCGCGACCGAATGAGCCCGAGGGGGGCCGAATTCCACCGAACGACCCCGCTTCACGCCCCTCTGTTAAATGAATGGATGCGCGCGCACGGTTCCTCCGTGGCCTCTACTCCGGTTGTCGAACCGAGAGCAACATTAAGGATTACAGCAAGTGGGTCACCTCAGATAATGGAGAGGGGATGTTATAGCATTGACAGATGATGTGCGTAGCTTGAATGAAGTTACAGTCAGCTCGAAGGTTGACTCCTGGAGATAATTAGCGCGGAAGTTCATGACAGGTTCTCTGTTGAAACATTTGGACTTTATGAATTCACATTAGTATGCGATTAAAATCGAAGAATCGATTTTAAATATATCTGTGGATTTTAATCGAATGGGAAAATGCATTGAAGATATGCCAGATTTTACAGTAATTAAAAATAACACGGACCCAGAATCCGTAGTGAGTCATCTATTATATGTATGCCAACAGGAATGGAAAACAATAGGTGCTGAATGTAAAGAAATACATTGGCTTGGCCTTGTGAACACACACAAGGTGGGCCGACGACCGCGGCTTGATAAGGGTGGCGAGCAACCGATGGATAACGGCGGCTCACGACCGATCAGTAGACGTTTTCGACGACTACAAAATCATCATCAAAATTTGGATAAAAAAAATGTATAAGTCAAACCTAAAAGTGGAAATGAGAATTTGCAATCAAATAATAGAAAAATGAGGGTGTTTAGGAAAATTTTCGCCACCAGTTGGCGCCACTTTGGTATAAGTTTTTTATTTAGACAGCGCTATAAAAACAAATATTTTTCAGTGTTCATTACGAAAATATTAATGTTTAATTTACAAAATGGATAAACCACGACAAACGAAAATGGCTAAGAAGGTTTTTAAAATGGCGCCATATGAGGTGGCAGCACCGACGCGTCAGATCTAGCTGTCAAGCGCTTTTTGAAAGGTAGCCCCTGATTGGCCCAATGTGAAAGTGAAAGTACCCAACTGGTAGCGAAAATTTTTCTAAACACCCTCATTGAATAAGACTGTCCTCCAGAACCACTATTAAATTTCAATATTATTGGAATGACGTTATCTGTCGGGCATGTCCACTTAGTCACCGCATCTTTATCGAATTGCCCTAGATTGACGTCATAACTAATGTATTGCCTCATTTTCTACCCGATGGTAACTCTATTTTAGTTTATAATTTACTTTTCAGGGTTGCGTACTCCAAGAGGCAAAACGAAACTTTAAAGTATCTCTTTGTTGTCTGTGTATCTGTCAACCTTTTTCTCGGTAACGCGATGTATTAAGCTAAAAGTTTGTTCTGTGTACTTTAGCAAGTTGCAGTTTATCTATTAATATAGAAATTATAAATCTCAAGACTATTATACGCGACCTGGTGTGAGTCAACGGAGTACTTTGGGACCGACTCTATTTCTTATTATGATAAACGATTTACCTAAAGTTCTTTCTAAGGCGGAGTGTCTCTTGTTCGCAGATGATCTGAAGTTGTTTGCCTCTATTAAGAATGCTTCTGACTGTAAAGAATTGCAGCGTGATATTAATGCCGTTGTTGAATGGAGCAAGACAAATAAATTAGGTTTTAATATCTCCAAATGTAAAACGATTACATTTACTCGTTCCCGTTCTCCAATCCCAACGATATACGAGATGGACGGCATGCCGCTTGAGAAAGTCACTGAGATACGTGATCTAGGGTTAACAATAGACTGTAAATTAAATTTCCATGACCACATAAAAACGTATGTAAAGCCGCAAATAAATCCCTAGGATTTATAATTCGAACATCTTCTCAGTTTAACAGTGTTCTTATTGTAAAGTTGCTTTACAATGCGTATGTTCGCAGTAAATTAGAGTATAACGCTATTGTCTGGAATCCGAATGAAAAGTTATACACCATTATGATTGAGAGGATACAGCGCAAATTTGCCAGATATTTGTACAAACGTACATATGGGTACTATCCATTTCTCTACCCATCTTTGTTTGTGTCCGGGATGATTGGTCTTGATACCTTAGAGTTTAGACGGAAATTCATGCTCATAATGCATTATTACTTGCTTCTTACAAATAAAATGGATAATCCATCGGTGAGGGAAAACATTTACTTTTATGTACCAGACCAATATATGCGCGCCATTGGACGGCGACAACATCCACTTTTAACTGTATCACCATCAAGCCTCAGGCCACTAGTACTGGGAGAGCTATCGAACTGATCAATAATCTATTAGTAGTAAATCTTGATACAGACATATTCTTTTGCACAGCTAACCAAATGTGCAAAACAGTAATATTGCATTTAAATGTGGTGGAACAAATAATGTAATATAACATTACAATAAACAGTCTATGTTGTAAATATAAATTTATACTTTAGTAATAAGTTATGACATTAATATTTTATGTGACATTATTTATTGTATTGAGGTTACTACTATTTTTGAATTTTTATATTGGATATTTTTTTAATTTATACTTTAGTTTAAGTTACGACATTACTATAATATTTCAGATGACATTATTTTAATTTACTATAATATTGATCTTATCACTAAGAAATTTTGGATTGTTATTAGTATACAACATATAAGCGTGTTGGTTCTGCTGTAAGCCTATATTGTTGTTATTATGATAAATAAATAAATAGCAATGTAATAAAATTGTAAAAATTTCAATTTTTTTTTTATATTAGCCTACCAAAGTGACTCCACTCTGACAAAAATATTTCAGAGTTTTAAGTCTATATATATATACAAATACATAGTATAAAAGTAATGTTACTGGAAAACGTCTGTTTGTTAGAAATAGCTAATCTTGATAAGTACCCAATGGATTTGGGTGCAGTTTTCATTGTTTTATTGTGTTTTTCATTTTGGTATTACCTTTTTTGAAATACCTATCACATATAGGAGCTTAGGAGCCAACCAGCAACGTTAATAGTTAGTCAATCGCGCAATTGCAACTTTTTATATCAATGCGAAGTGAGGCTAACTAGTTAAATTATAACTAGCCGTGCTGCGAGGCACGGTTTCACCCGCGTCTTTGCTTAGTAGCGTGATGTTACATAACCTATAACATTTCTCAAGAATATTCTTCGGCTTCATATATTAGTAGACGTAGTTCAAACATGTTCATCATATCTTCACGTTTACAGTGACCCCGACATTCCTGCACAAGCTCTTCATCGCATCATCGCATCTGAACTCTATATGACTAACACGGAACTATTCCGCACTACTAATGTCTCTCGCAAGGTCAACGTTTATGAGTTGCAAGCGAGTTTTGTTCATGACTCATAGTCGACTAATATATATATTTTATATTCTATTATATATTCTACCACATTCACACAGCGCCATCTAGTCCCAAATTAAGTAATTATATTTGCTTGTGTTATGGGTACTAAACAACTGATATACTACTTATATACATCATTTTTTTTTTGTAAATTCATACATATTATAGATAAATTACACCCAGACACAGAACAAACAATCATGCTCATCACACAAAGGTTTGTCCTGGGTGGGATTCGAACCCACGACCTCCAGCTTAGCAGTCAGTGTCACTAACCACTAGGCCAACAGGCCAGTCTAATATTCGCTAATGTCTTCAATTTATACTAATATAAAGCTGAAAAGTTTGTTTGTTTGAACGCGCTAATCAAATTGTATGATCAAGCAGGATACATAGCTCACAGAACTGACGTCCGTTGGGGCAGAAAGGTTTTAGAGTGGCGATAACAAACTGGTAGACCCAGCGTGGGTAGACGCCTCACAAGGTGGACCGACGACCTTATAATAGTGGCGGGCAACCGATGGGCGGCGAAAGACCGGCCAAGTGGCGAAGATTGGGGGATGCCTATGTCCAGCAGTGAGCGTCTTTTGGCTGATATGATGATAAGTTCTCAGCTTATGTTCTTTTTCATTGGGTTAAAAGACATCCAGTGCTGCACATAGACCGTTCCATTCCAAGTTGTCACTTTGACAGTACTGAGCCGCCATCATTGGTTGCCGGCTACTTTTAACAGCTCGTCGTTCTAGCTTGCAAGGAGTCTGTTCACATGCCACTAATAAATTCTTTCAAATAACAACAGTTAAATAGGGGCCAATAAAACGGGCATAAAGTACACTACGTTTAGCTGGGAAACGTTGTTGGTTGTGTTGCGATTGCGTGATGCGTTCTGTGTAGGGACTGCCATGCAGAGGTCGCGGGTTGGATGCCCGTTTAGTGCAAATTTGTGTGCATGAACATGAATATTGAACAATATTAAATAATTTTAATATATTGAATACAGAATTGAACGAGTACAAAGAAGATTTCTCTCTCATCTTGCGTATAACCTGCATGTAAAATATCATTTAACTTCGTATGATGCTCGTCTTAAATACTTTAAACTGATTTCCCTTAACGATAGACGCAAGTTTTTAGATCTTATGTTCTTGCATAAATTATGTAATAATAAGATAGATTGTCCAGAATTATTATCTGAAATAAAAATTGCTGCCCCGAGCAGATTACCGCGATCATGTGCCTACAAGCTGTTCATTTTAAGCAAATACCAAACTAATCTGGGCCTAAATTCACCTTTAAATAGAATGTGCAAACAATACAACGATCTTTCCCGATCATTGGATTTGGACATTTTTGGTAATACTCAGTCTAATTTCAGGTGTAAAATTATGGAATATATGCGTTCTTAGTGGTATTTATTACGTTTGTTGTCTACTCACATTTTATTGGCCTTTGTAATTACCTACTTATACTTATTCTATTTTTTTGTCATAATTTCATTTCATTTTATTATTCATTACAACTTATTATTGTGTTTTTACTTTTACTCATTATATTGTGATAGTTTAGCAGTATAAATATTTTAAGTTAGATGTGGTTGCCTATAATTGAGAGAGCACCAGGCATGCACTTCCTATGTTTTGTTACTTTTTTATGTATGTGCTTCTCTTGTTGGTAATCCCAATAAATAAATAAATAAATAAATAAATATTTGTATTGGTCTGGGTGTTTCTATCTATACTATTATATATAGCGGAAGAGTATGTTTGTTTGAATGCGCTACAGACCTACCAGTCGGGTTTTAATAATTGCGTTAGATAGCCCAGTTTTTGAGGAAGGTGATATGACATCACGCTTTTGGCGACGGGAGTGAACCAGTAACCAAAGATGTAACTTAATGCGGGTGAAACCGCGCCGTGAAAGACTAGTGTATTTGTATATATTTACAAAAAAAAAGTATTTAAGTATGTATATCCGCATTCTAGAACCCAGAACGCAAGCTATAATATAAGCTTACATTGATTCTAGATAGCATTGTATGTAGTTATTGGGATATTATTATTGTTGTTGTTGGCAACTCTGAATAAATACTAACAAAATTATGCCCTTCACTTATGGCAAAATTTTGACGAATTACACTACACAAATAACTTCAACCATGCCATCTAAGAAGTCAATAAACCTTTTTGATTCAATAGACTATTAAATGTTATTAATACCCGACCTACGGAGGTGCTACGCTCGTAGCGTTTACGTAGAGGTCGTAGCCCCGAACGTAGGACCATGCGTGGGCTATTATGGCGTTAACATGAGCGTATAGGAAAATGTTACTAATTAGGTACTACATTACTCTGGACAATTCCACCCACATGCCCATCACTGTGACTCCAAAGCCAGGGTTAAGAGTGATAACCAATACGAAACACCGAGCTTTGACACTCGGGAGTACCGGGGACTGCTAAACTTACTGTCTTGGACCCCGCAACAAATCATATCGGCCAGTTACTATCCTTCTGCAGGAAAAGGTCTTTTCTCATACTTACAGAGAAGGTACGAGCATTGATCGCCACGCTTGCTCAAGGCGGATTGGCGATTTCAGACTTCCTCAGAAGTCCAGGTTTCCACACGATATTTTTGTTGTCCAGATAAACTTAAAAAGTCGTATGATTTGAAAAATCACATTGGTACTTTGCCGGGTTCGAACCCCCGACTTCGTATTTACGAAGCACCACTGGGCCTACACGACTTACACTACTAAAAGCTCATGTTATTATATGAAACTAGCAACGCCCTGGTTTCATATATAACATGATTTGGACTGTTAACATAGGTACTCGTATTCAAACAAGAAGCTCCACGAATGTTTATCTGTACTAGTGAAATGTAATGTAAAATGTACAATTTTTCCTCCCAAAGAAAATTCATTCAAAATTAATAATGTATACCGTCTTTAGTTGTTTACAAAGACACTGCGGCATGTGTGGAACGCCTTTATTACATTTAAAATGTCTTGCACAGACAACATCAGCAGGCCATTTTATATTTTCATCACTCCAAAGACAATACAATCAAAAGTCAACTTTAACCTCTTTGAATAAGATCCAACATAACCGCAGCAATGTACTTCCATTAATAAATACAACAATGGAAAATGAACTCTAAGTCTAAGAAAGAAGAATCTGTGATCGTTGTGAAGCGTAAAAGCTCTCGCTCACGACATAGTTTGACTTCGAATTAGTCGGCACGAACAGCAGCGACAGATTGGTAAATGAAAACTCATAGTCAAAGTCAAAGTCAAAGTATTTATTTCATTTTGATCACAGAATGATACTTATGAAAAGTCAAATTACATGAAGTCAGCTAATTAACCTACAGCCAGTTCGCTGACGAGGTAGAGCTGTGAGAAGAACTGGCAAGAAACTCACGCCACTCTTTTCAATCGCCAGATAATTACAATTTTTTGTATGAGTTAACAATTTTAACACATCAACGCAACCAAAGAACCATACAAAGTAATTATTACAAAATAACTAATTATTTAATAACATTTTTGAAAAAAGAAAAGATAAGAAACGAAAATAGAGGATTACAATTATTTAGTTTCATCTAGTATGGTAATTTGACTACGTATTTTAATTAAAATTAAAAAATAGTAAATGCATTTCTCAGTCATATTGAACTACAAGGTAATATTGAATTAAGTATTAAATGTATGCCATGCCAAGATTGACCAGTCATCCCAGGTAGCACCCGTTCACGAGCATGACGCACAGACCAGCCATCATCACCCTCGCCATATTAGAGGGAAGGTGATGACCCGGCCAATACGACACCACAAGCCATGACATTTTAGTGAGCATGACAATGCAAGGCATGGGTGGTAAAAAGAACCATAATAAAATGGACAGGCAAGGAATCCAGCCAATTGCCGATTGAAGGAACACTGTACCATGAATACGGGCTTTAAGTTTTTAGTTGGCGTGTGTTAAAACGTTCTTATTCTCATATAAGGTGATATAGACTTTATACGAGTTAAATAAGGTATATATTTGCTTGTGGTTTATCGCGCATGCGCGTGTCCCGGATCGATTCTCACCGCCGCGCGCTGCCCGACGTCGCTGACCTACTTGCGACACCAGACTATCAGGGCGGGAGTACACACGACCAACTATGGTGACACTTTATAAGTTTGTGCTGTGTACATTGTACTTAATGGTCGTATAAACTTTTCTGTACATGTACTTAATCCTAGTATGAAATTGAAATACGAATTATGTTGTTTAAATAGTATAACATTAAACAGTTCATTCAACTTTGTGTAAATATTGGAGTTTATGTTTACAGTTAACAGTGTCATCCTTCAGGGGGCCTACCACTCAGAATAAGGACTAAAGCATACCACCATCTCCCACCACCATCTCTTATAGCAGCATTTTTTTAATCTTACTTTGTATTTTGTTTTTCTTTTGTACCATTAAAAAGTTGTAATATAATTTCTTTAAAAGTGGTAGGACCCTGGTAGCAGGTGTTGTCTGCATAGATGTTCAAGTTTATTGATGTATACATTTAACTATATAAAGTTCTGATGCTAAAATTATTTCCTGAATGATTATAAATTCTGGCAATACTTGAATGTAATTTAAAATGACACAATTTCTTATAATTCTGACCGACCTTTAACATAATGATAGTTAACATTACCTAAAATTATGAAAAAGATATTTAATAAACTAGAATCTATAATTATATATAAATATAATTAATTATTATTATTCCATAATTATTTGTATCTACTTGTTCTTGTGTCAGTAAAATTTAAGTTGACAAAGTTAGCATAAAACAATTAAATGATGAATAAATTTCATATAGATTGCATTACAAACACCGTTCTATAAATAGAAAAGTCAATGACCTTTTATCGAGTACCTACGCAATACGTATCCGAAAATCAAGTAATTATAAATACTCTTATTATTTTTCCTATATCTTATATCTCTTCTCTATAAATAGTATAATACAAGGTGTGTTTTTAACCGACTTAAAAAAAGGACGAAGGTATCTCAATTTAACCGTATATATTTTTCTTTAATTTAGTCGCTAACTTCTTCTAAGCCATATTTTGATAAATATTTTATATTATACAATACATATTTTGACATGGTTGTCACTATTCTTGAATTAATTTACTTAATATTATAGACGCAGAAAATATTAATTTAATTATATCGGTAAACATAATGTTCGTGCAAAGCCAAGTTAGTTTGCCAGTTTTTAGGCAACATTTTTTAACAGATTCGATTGCTGAATTGCATAGTACAGGGCGAAGTAATTAAATGGGACCATATTGTTATTGAGTTATGGTTTACAGCAATCATGAGGTCAATGTACAGCAATTCAATAAAGATGGAGCAATTAAGTGGTCATGCGACAGAGCTAATATCATTATCCTGTTAATATGTTTAACTAAACGTCCGCCATCGCTTCGTTTTCATATCAAGTCTCATTTGGTTTCACAACAAACGCTAACAAAAAATATCATTGCAATTGTGTCGTATTGCATCATTTAGTATTACAAAGGCGCTTAAAATACAAAATATAGCTTACGTTACCCGTCCTATTTGTAGGTTCCTAAAGGTAAAAAATTTTTATAATCGGTTACGTAAATCTTGAGTTAAATCGAAACATACAAACAAACAAACAAAAACCAAATGTTTTCTTTTTATAATATTAGTTTAGATAATAGATTTAAAAGAATTTAGTCAAAGTAGATTATTGCTCATTCCTTCCAGTTGTTGAGTGACTTAGTGGTGCATGAGGACTTCAATTATTTTCATATGAGACAAAACTGATCTACAAAATTTGTACTGAGTCAAGGTGTACTTTTTAGGAAACAAAATAAGAATAAATGTGTTGTATTATAACTTTTAGGCGAAACTAGAGGCGGATTGGTGATTTCAGACTTATATACTTATGTATTTTCATTCTAAATTTCTTTACAATTTTTTCCTACATGTGCACAATTGTTCATCATCTATGTAAAGGTAAACTTACAAAGTACGTGGGCAAGATTTTGAAAACGTTAGGTACATCGGTACTTGCTCAGTTTCCAACACAGGGCCGCCTACAATACTAGATCAGCATGACAGTCTGCGCAACTAACAACAATTAAGTTGATGAGTTTGAAGTAATATCGTCTAATATTACTTCAAACTCATCAACTTAATTGCATGCTTCAGGGATAATAATATACCAAAAAAATGACACCTTTTTATCATCAGATGGTCTGTAGGCTTACATGCTACCGAATGTGTAGCAAAATATTAATAAACGACATATTTAAAAGTAATAACTTGTTGAACATATCAGTGAGTTTACGTGACCCATTTCGCAAGCTCGCACTCTAACCACGCGTATGTACAAACGACCGTAGCTCGGGTTTTCGGTCCATTGCTCGCAAAGTGAAGGTCGTTGAACGCTGCATGCATGCGCAGCCGGCCATGTAACGAGTGTATTGACACAGGTGCGTGTTATTGTCCTATTTCTGGTGTAATGCAGATACTGTACGACATGTATTGGGGGCAATTTTGAGAAAAATATATTATTCGATACAGTGTATGTGTATTTGAAATGAAATGAAATATGTTTATTCATATAGGTTAATTAAATTAACACTTATGAACGTCAAAGTTTACAAAATGTCAGCAAATTAACCTACAGCCAGTTCGCTGACGAAGTAGAGCAATGAGAATAACTGGCAAGAAACTCAGGCCACTCTTTTTAATCGCCAGGTTATTACAATTTTTGTAAGTTACAGTTTCAAGTAGCATGCAAAGTGACGCAGGCAATACACTTAACTCTATAGATAATTAATTACTTACAGCTTTCTATTTTGTAAAGAAAAATTAAAAAGAAAAAGGTGTGCTTTACAGGCTGCCTTAATTTGCATATTGCTACAAAAGGTAAAGGCAACATGTGAACTGTATGTTTCTATGTAGGTATTATATAAACTGTTAATTTTTGGTATAAGTATAAAGTAAGATGAACTTAGTTTACCACAGGAGCGCACAATGTACCTCTATTTCACAAATCACAATGTATAATTTTAACAATACTAAGTATACAATTTTAACAAAACAATACAAAATGTGTACTTAACTGTTCAAATATGGCACGGGTATCACGTCATTTAAAATTAATACAAAAAAAAACATTTTACATATTATGTCAAAATGTATCAATAAATTAATGTCAAAAAATTATTTGATAAAGCATGTCATTCTTATTAATCATAAAAAATGACATTCATAGAATAATTAACAAAAATATGTCTTTAAAAGTATAATGTCATTAAAATTAAGAGTAAAATTAATTTACTCCTTCGTCAAGCAAGCATCCCATGACTTTTTTCGTCGAAGAAAGCGTTGCATAGGGTATTTTTAACTATTGTTTCTGCAATGAAGGAAAGAATGAAGGAGGATGACCTGTTATATACAATTATACTGGCAAACAATCATACATACGGCACGTCCGATGGTAAGCAGTAAACATAGTCTATAGACATTTACAGCACCAGAAGTAAGTCAAAATCAAATATCGTTAGCGGTCAACCTAGGTCGCTCATAATTTATAATAGAGGCATCCGACTTGACCTAACGATTGTTATTAACATGATAATAGCCGGGACCGACTTTTAACATGCCCTCCGAAGCACGGAGACGCACAGATCAAATACCACCATGCGGTCACTCATCCATGAGTCAGCCGCACTCTAAGTTGCTTAACCCGCTAATCGTTTATCGATAAGTGAGCGCAATGAGCTATGAGCGCCTCCAGAAATAAGTATAATTCGCGCATTGCCGATTCTGTAAAAATCCCATAACTTATTTCTTCTAAAAGTTAAATTCTACGAACTTGTCACACGTAGAACACAGGAGAACAATTTCTTTGTCTACGGCGCTCTCACTCGCCGAATGAAACGTATTACGATGGAAACTAACGTTTTACGGTATAACTATAATACTTTCTCGATTGATACAGCCCACTCATACTAAAACCAGCCAGGTTCTAATCAATACTAATATTATAAATGCGAAAGTAACTCTCACTGTCTGTCTGTCTGTTACGTTTTCACGCCTAAGCCACTGAAGCGATTTAGATGAAATAGACTAGACTAGACCTTGGAGAACGACATCTTTTCATGCGAAAATATGGCGTGAAGGGGTTGAAATAGGAGTTAAAATTTTGTACAAAAATCGTCAATGCTTAAACATGGTCATAATGTAAAAAATATTACGCGATAACCGACATTCACGCAGACGGAGCTGCAGGCAACAGCTAGTACCGTACTAAACGTCAAATTAAAACAAAAACCATATAATAATATTATCAGCTAGTTGATATCCCACTACAGAGTGACCTCTTCTTCTAAAAATGTAGGGAAACTATTTAAAATACACTGGTGCCTATATAAGGAAAATTCACGATAACCTATTAATACATGCAAAACAAAAATAAACAAGGCCGGAAAATATAGGACAGTGAAGAAATAGCATTGTAACGTCGCAGCATCGGGTACTCGGGCACAAATCAAGTAGCCCTACTCGAGGGCATTGGAGGGGTCACGACACAGTATAAGGGGACGTATGAGCGGATAAACTAAATGAAACTTATTTAGATCATTTAAAGATGATGACAAGTGACGAGTATTAACCAAAAGGGTGTCATGTAAATTTGCTTACAGTCAATCTGCTGATTAAAGTCGTTAAATGAAGAAAGTTTGATCAATTTCGTCTTCTTTAATAAGATAATTGATTGAGCCGACGAATGTATAACCTTATTTTTTTTAGTCGATCGATCAATTTGCGGGCTTTCGTTTCCAACCCGTCAGTCGCGAATTGTAAGATTAAAAATAAGAATATTTTTTTGACATATTTATTTTTTACCAAAAGTGTGGAATTCTGCGGTTCCCGAACTAGTATCAACTAGTGTGTTCGCAGTATGATGGGTTCTGTTCTGTTAGATATGTACAGTCACACGCTTAGAAGGAAGATTTGTGCTACCAGTTACTTGTTTTTCTGGTGCCTCTCCATTACTGCAAGTTGGTCGTCAGCTCAGCGAACTTATCTCTGTCTTCTGCCAAGCTAAATTGTTCTTCTAAGCTAGCAATACTGGTCCATTCTCAGATGTTTCGCAACCACGACTTTTTTCTGCGTCAAGCGCAATACCTTCCTTCAATTTCGTCCATCATTATTAGTTGGAGAATACAGTACTTATAACCCAGGTAGGCGACAAGAGAAGACTCTTGATAGTTTGCAAGATTTCGCAGTTCTTGCCGATGCGCTGGAGTAACTTTCCAATATGCGGGCATATTGAAAAGTTACAGTAAAGTGATATTTTCAGATATTACTACCTACAAATAATTAGAGAGAATAATAAAGTAATAGATATAGTCGTACTACAAGTATTACGCATTGTTCTAAAAATACGACCACTGGGAGTTCCTGCATATAATTTTCTGCCCACTTTTGACAAGAACTATGATGAATTACTTGGCATCATACTCGAAATTATAAAACAATTAATTTATATACCATGCTTGCTATATTATAGGAACTGCAGGCAACAACTATAGAAAAAATTAAGAAAAAGCATTTACTTGCTCTCTACAGGTTAAGCTTATATAATCTCACTTATTACAACAAAAGAAAAAAAACAATAGTGAGAGACAAAAAGGCTATAAAGAATTCCAAATGACGAAATATTCTGTCATTCAAAAACAACCTAATCATATAAAGATATAAAGTAAATCAATAAATTTGGAAATAATCATCAAAACGCTAGTTCACACTAATTCACAAATCCCACGCTTGGATTGATAATCACAGTGGTGGCGATGTCAACAGGACGCTGCTACCTGTCTATGTGACTTTCCTCCACTACAAACAAAACAATTGTTATAATTCCCGAGGTCTTAATTAATATATTGTAGTACTCGCTTACACTGACGCCCTATATCACAAAATTACTGACTAGCAAGATTTCCGAGCGGCGTTATTGTTCGAGGACCAGACCTTTCGTTATTTAAGCATTCTTCAACTGAAGATCCGTGGAGGAACTTTAAGCTTTGTGAGTTTAATTTGTAATGAAACTATTGCATTAAAATATTTATGGATTTTTGTAAGGATCATGAAGATGACTGATTCTGATGGGTAGGGGCGGCTCACTATCGGTAAAATTAGCGATGCTTGTAGACCTATAACCCACAGAGGACGTCTTTTGATTCAAATGCAAAATTGATCTGGCGATTAAAAAGAGTAATCTGAGTTTCTTGCTAGTTCTTCTCACGGCTCTACTTCGTCAGCGAACTAGCTGTAGCTAATAGGCTGACATTTTGTCAAATCATTTTCAGTTTTATTTTTTCGTACCTAAGTGTCACCGATGTGATCTTAATGAAATAAACGTAATTTATCTTTATCTTTTGTTAAATCATGATTGCTAAAATTCGTAATTAACATCAAATTAACAGCGTAAACCTCGTGAACACCGGGCTAAAAAGTCTTTAGTCATACTAAATGTATTGTCTTCGACTCCACAGCAGTTTTATTCAGAACTCTGATGGGAAAGCAATTTTTTTTTAATTAAGCCAGAAACGTTTACACCTTGGACGTCCGATGACATAAATACTGTAGTCCTAAGAAGAAACGTTGTATGAGCTTGAAAAAAGCTTTGATAATAAGAATTTTATAGCGTGTAATATTAGATTATTAATCAATTATGACGTTCTTAATTATAATAGTACATCCATGTCTAAAATTTAAATTTATTGAATTATGTAAGCTTTAACAATGTCAATATAACTTTGTACCGAATCCATACTGTTAGTAATCTTTCATTGAACTCGCATGTTTATGCACCCACGCACGGACCTTGGGTACACAAGCGTGACTCACGTTTCATTCATGAAATAAGGAATTTTCCTCCATTTACTGTCTAAAGCTACCCAATACGAGTTTTATGCCTCAGCTATGACGTCAGTACAATAATTTCTACGTAGGTTACTAGGCGTGCAAATATAGCGTGCATACATACTTAGCTTAGCTTATTGATTGCACGACAAAAACCTAGTAGTTAATTAATAATTTTAGAATTATATTATTGAAGAAAAAAGAGAAGAAATTGGAAGCAAAATATCATAAAACAAGTCAAATAATAAAATAAACCAAGAGACAAAAGCTGAGCTATTAAATAACGAAGAAGCAGCAAAATATAATAGAAAATTTATAAAAATAATTTACGGTAGTAGATCCACGCTGATTTCAGCATGAATGGGCCGGACCGTCCGGGGAAGTACTACCCTCTCATAGAAGATCGACTTAAGAGTAGTAGTATCCGTACTACTGCGTTTCGTTCGGTGAGTGAGAGCGCCGGAGGCCCAATTTCCCCCCTTTCCTCTTTCCTCACGTCCCTCATTTCCTTCCCCTAACCCCATTCCCAGCCGCCATAGTGGAGGCCACCATACCAGCAGTTTAAGACGATGGCTTTTGGTATGGTGGCCGCCACTTCTGGATTCCACTGACTGCTTACCATCAGGCGGGGTGGAGTCACTTTGGTAGGCTATAATATAAAAAAAAATGAAATTACTAGTAGGTATGTGAAACTCTTGAAAACTCTTTTTAAAAATACCACAAAAGTATGCAATTCTCGCGCGCAGCATAATACGGTAATAATTACCGGTCGGTAGTACTTGATCGTATCTTAGCGTTGTTTTTAACCTCATCAGTTTACACGGTGATCTAATTATTTTGTTGTTCAATTTTCTTATGGCTCTATCTGGTTAGTGACCTGACAAATGTTTTCGTTTGGCTATTTCGACGTTCATAAGTGTCACTCATTAATCTTCATAAAAATCACGAGAAGATTCACATTTGACGCTGGCAAAAATGGTTAAAACACTCGATCGCTTAGTTACCAAAATAGATGAAAAAGGGGATAGATGAGAGTCAAATACCACTTAATTGTAAGTTAGATTCGTTTTATACAGAGCTAACATAAGACCTGGCACTTAAAATTGACTAACGTTTAAGTATTTGAAACATTAGTCAATAGCAGAGCAACGGGCCCGAGGCACCATAAATTTTAGTCAAGGTCCATGCCCGGTAAATAATACCTACTTCAGTTTTTCTTATACATATTTGGTGGCAAACAAGCATACGGTCCACCTGATGGTAAGTGGTATCGGTAACATATAAAGATGGCTGTGTTTTCCAAGCATCGCAGAAGTAATAATGCTTATAAAACACAACCAAGCGAAACGGAACGAACTTTCCAAGAAAAGGGAAACGAAAGAGGATCAAGGGGGTATTTGTGCTGCCGGCACTCTCACTCACCGAGCGAAACACATTAGTATGAAAACTAATATTCTTCGATTTCAACCAACAACAACAATAAAGCAGTAAATCCAGTACACAATTACTTTTTACTTGCATTACTGTCCCAGCAGAATCTTATTTGGAACTGTGACGTATCAACCTTGGAGATCTATGCACGAGATAGTCCCACCCATAGTAACACAGTAAAATTTCGTCTACGAGACAGACGAATAAACAAAAGTCTATGATGATTAAAATTAGGAACAGGAAAAAATAAACCTTTTTTGAATATTGATGCAGCTTCCTCATACGTTAGGGGTTTCAGTCAATCTGTTATGTGCTTCGTACATTCCTGGAGTAACTTTTGGTAAATATATCTTTTGACATTCAATTTGTTGTAAATGTAGGTTGCCTATGTAACGCGTAGCATTGCAAATATTTACGACACTGCTTAGGCCATTTACTAGCATTCGTCCTATTATTCTCTAATAAAACACACAGAGTTCAACGCTCTGACCTTGTAGTAAATCTATCAGTTCGTTTGTAACAATTTATTTTAAGAAACTCGTAATCAAACAGGTGTTATCTGAGATTTGTAATAGTAGGCAAAGAAGTGCATTTATACTAATTATATCTCAAATAACATTTACATATATACAACTTAGGAGGCAAACACCGCAATGCTTATACCTTAATATTTTTACCAAGGTGGCTCTACCCTGCCTGATGGTAAGCAGTCAGTGGAATCAGGAAGAAGGAATAACAAAAGCCATCGTCTCAAACTGCTAGTATCGTGACCTCCAATATGGCGGTAAATCTACCCCATTGGGTAGGTGAACGGAATTAGGGATGAGAGGAAAGAGGAAAGGGGGAAATTAGGCCTAATATTCGTAACTAAGACTAACTAGTTTTTGTATAAACGTGAAATCAGCGGTCAACACACGTCAGCTGTGCGATTATGTGCATTTCCTAAATGTCTGGAAGAGATCGCTCTTAGCGATAAGACCGCCCATTGTACAACTTACATATTATAACTGTGTTTTTGTATCGTCCAATGTTGTGTAAACTTTTAAATAGTGTACAATAAAGAATATTCTATCTATCTATCTATCTATCCACTTTATTTCGGTCGTTGACCCTTCGTGTTATACCAGAAACCAATAACACTACTGCCGGATTTCTTTACATTTTTCTACAGTGGTTTAAGTGGTAACCATAATCGAGAGGTGAAAATCGAAAATAAGCAAGTTTCGGTAAATTTATAACTGCTTTAGGATCAAATTTAGATAGAGTTCTTTAATATTATGCATAAATATTTGAAAGGTAGCTCACCGCCAAAACTATAACTTAAGTGTAAGTTACTGGTAGATATGAAACATAGTATCACACGCGGTGTGGGTAGGTACTATTGCCACACAATTAATTTTACAAATTGGCAACATACACCTGCCCGCACTGTCCCACAATTCTGGCAATACTTGCAGACACGTATACTTATCTACAGATGAAATAATAAAGAAAATATCTCCAATTTTCATTAAAAATCCTTTACAATATCATTACTTGACTGTGATATGTTTAATATTAATTAGCAAGGTTAATTAAAACTATATTTATACTGAACATAACCTAAAAATTTTGACAGATAGTTAAGCTCACCCTTCGGAGTTTGTAGCGCGGTCGGCGCCTAAAGTGATCCATATTTAAGCCTTTGTCATAAAACACACATTTCACTGTATATTGTATATAATGTTAACACTATCACTAACTAAACGGGCATAATATTTTGTTGTCGGGCGTAGGACCGCAGTGCGCGCGCGACGGCTACGCGCTAAAAATACTGACGTGTATTATAAGCGCTGGTGTGACGGGAGCCGATGTTGTTACATGTAAAGTGTACATTGATGTTTAAATTAAGGTAATTAGGGAAAGCTTAAGTAAGACTGAAGAATCAGTTCTAAGGATTAGAAGTGTTCATTCTATGTTGCTAGTTGCGTTAGTAGGGTTTTAAAGACACACAATTTAATGTTACACGGTGTAGATATTTGCTATCTGCTGATAAATGGCTCGAACCGACTGTAGTTCCTGAAAACTTGGGCGTCTTGAGTTACCCAGTTAACCGTTGAGCTGCTATTACATCAATATTTTATGAGGGTAGGTAGATATTTTCATGATTAATTTGGCTTATTCAGGACTAAACTGAGGACCTTTCTGATTTCGTTGCGGTATCAAAGAATCAGAATCATGCTTTATTTGTAAAGACCAAGTTTTTTTTTGTGTTCAATCTTCGTATTCGGGACTCTTTAAGTCACATAGCTCGGTTTTTCGTAAAAGTTCTTGTGAATCTTGATTTACAGGAGACGCAGTAAGCGTGTGCGGTGTGGGTACTTTTATTTTTGTATTGTAAAAAAAAAACATTTTAAACATATATTTCTCGATAGTGAATCACCTCATAAAACAAAAACATTCTTTTAGGAAATGACTAACATTTTCGAATGAATCGAGTCCATTTACTTGTCAACTTTTTAGGTATGTAGGTACTTAAACATAACAAGTATACTAACTAAATAATGTACCATTTAACAAAATTATTATTTAAAAGGTAAAAAAACTCAATACTTTTATAACCTACACTTTAAACTAACTACATATTATACATAGATGTTGTAAGTAGGTACTACCTATCTACTATGGTAGGAACCTATGTGTCTCATCCCAAAAGAACACAGTGTGTATGACCGAAAGTCTTTATTTCGGCCTTAAAACATAAGATATATGTAATAGGTAACTACGTACTTGTGTATTTTGTACAACTTTACAGCGAATAAAAACTTTGTGAGGAAACTTGAACTTACTCTCTTTCAATAGGTAGGTACCTACTTCTAGGTATGAACAGAATAGTATAGAATAAGTTAATTTCAGACCATGGGATCCATATTACACAAGAAATGAATATATAACAAAAATATATATTAATACAAAATATGTAATATTAAATAGAAACTAAATAAAATATAAAAAACGCGATATTTTCTTTTTATTTAATATACGTAAAGGTGGCTTGATGCGTCTTCATCCACCAATACATATTAAGGCTGTCTAGCATGTTAGCTACAGTGCTTACAAGACTGTTGGAGCTATCGCGCACTCGCCGCATCAGGGAGGCAGTTCTTAATCGCATTATTGCGTAAAAATCCGGTACACGAGCTTGTGCAAACATCCCTGATGCGCTGCAAAAGCGCGGCAGCCCCAACATCACTCTGAAGGCATTCATGTACTGTACGCCCAGAGCGCTGTACGCGTTTTGTGTATGAGTGTCCCAGAGGATATGAGAAGACCCTATCAGTACAGTAGAATAGAAATGCCGTCAGTACTGCGCAAAGCTCAACACTCAATGTAAATCGCCCATCACAATATTCCCGTCTCACCAAAACTATTTTCACATTACCAGATTCTGTTCTAACAAATATTACACTACATTCCATAACTACCTTAACGTATCGCCATAAGATCTATATTTCTTTAACGAGATTCGTCTATATCGTGGTGATTGTATATGAAGATTTGTGAACTCAATGGTTCCGCTTAATACGGCATTGATCTGTCAAATGTTCCTGGCAACAACATCTATTGTTTTAACGTTTAATTACAAGAACGTTTCAAATGTTTAATTATAACAGAAATAAAATGAGGCTAGGCGCATTTAAAATTTACGAGACAATGTTGAAAAAGTTTTGGTTTATTCTATAAAAGGAATTTCATGTTTTTAGATTCATTGTGATTCAGATGAAACGGCTGTGTCATAATTATTATTACCTACAGAGACCTACGGCTTCGCCCGCGCTTAAAATGTGTTTTTCTCCCTCGGTAACCAGACCGACTTACGAGATAAAAATTAGCCTATGTCCGTTTCCGGCACCGAATTTATGTACCTAGGCACATAGCTACCAATTTTGATCAAAATCGGCAGTCGGGAACTGTCTACTCCACCGATCTAGTAACGAAGGTTTTATGGGTGCTTCTCAGTTTGAGGCTTTCCGATTTCTACCCACATTGTCTACCCTCAACTGTTACTATTTTATTTCGTTTTTTTTGCCTTGTTCACTCATCTGTTTACTCGATTCCAGAGTTCTCTAGCCTCAGTTAAATGATTGATGGTAGTCAAATACTTACAAGCACGCAGTGTAAGTACCTAGGCATAGGTTGTTTTACGGATACGTAGGTACACAACCTATGCTAGAAAGAGCACTCTAGTTAGAAAGGTACCAAACGAATTTTAGCGACAGAATAAATTAATTGGCGTTTGGTTTTAATTCATACATAAATAATAATCAATCATAATTATCAATTTACATTATATTTTGTTTTTCTTTATTTTTTTTAAAATGAAACTATCGCGCGATGTTACAAGAATGCTTCTATTTGCGCCATCTATCAACTATTGTCAAAACTACTAAGCTTTACACAAACTATACGGTCGTATTCTTGCGAACGTGTAAAGCTCTCGTGCTTTACATTGAAAGCTTCCAAGCTTTACCGTACCACTAAAAGATGGCGCTTTATTAAATTACAGTTATTTGCATGATGGAAAGGTCACTAGGTGGCGCTAGTATGTATTTAAGTAAAATAAAATGTTACTGAAATATTTTCAGCTCTGTTGATTTATAGTAAATTAATAGATTTGTGCGCCATTTAAAAATATATTAAAATAATAAATAACAGAATAAAAAGGAGTGATGACAATTCTGGAAATGAGGGTAACATTTATGTTATTAATTTTAACGTCCATCAATATAATAATAATTCTTGATCATAATGAATGAAACGTAGATATCAAATAGTTAAAAAACTTTGGAATACCGCCAGTATTTATGAAGGTAGTTCACTTATATAGTAGGCGAAGTGTCGCCTAGTATTTGCGCAATATAATGTGAAATTAAATAATATGCGTGTGTCATGGCGGTAAAACAAAATAGTTTTTATACTTTTATTTTATTGGACGTGGGCCCAAACACCACAGCATGGCGTTTAAATTGCATCGTTGATTGAATTCCCGGGACATTATTTCAATGACCCATTTTTATGATTTTCTTTTTTATTATAATCTCCTGTAATATTTCACGTTGTTTACGTTGTACCTATACATTTGAATACGTGTGATTTTAGATTACCGCGAGTTTATAATCATGAACGTGTTCGAGGCGCCACAGATAACGAATTATTGATACACATAGATTTTCATTAGATATGTTGAAAGGTTTATTTAGGAAGAGGACGGAATTATGGTAAATATAGTTAATATTTCAGTTTGGTAAAAATATATCGTTCGTTAGTAGAGTCAGTACCAGTTTGAAGTTAGTTGTTTATGAAAGTCTTTTTCGGTTCTTTTCCTTTTTTGAAAACTGTATAATGAACGTCATTTTACGTTTTTACAATTTTTTTTTTTGTATTTTAGCCTACCAAAGTGACTCCACCCCGCCTGATGGTAAGCAGTCAGTGGAATCCAGAAGTGGCGGCCACTATACTAAAAGCCATAGTCTTAAACTGCTGGTATGGTGGTCTCCACTATGGCGGCTGGGAATGGGGTTAGGGGAAGAGAATAAGGGAGGTGAGGAAAGAGGAAAGGGGGGAAATTGGGCCTCCGGCGCTCTCACTCACCGAACAAAACGCAGTAGTACGGATATTACTACTCTTAAGTCGATCTTCTATGAGAGGGTAGTACTTCCCCGGACGATCCGGCCCATTCATGCTGAAATCAGCGTGGATCTACTACCGTAATCGTAAAATATAAACGTCAGCCAAATTGTCTACGGTTATTTCGTCGTGATCATAATTTTATCTTAGATTTTTAACATTCTACATATCTGCACCTACTTTGTTTATCTCTGCATCACCTAAGTTATACTGGTAGAAAATGCTTACAGCATTAAGTCCGCCTCTGTACCTATGTGCATGAAGTTTAATAAATAAATAAATAAATTTGTAGACCAAGGCAAAGCTGTGAGAATTAGCAAGAAGAACCTAGGCCTTAGACCTTTTTATTATTTAAAATTTATTTAGAAATAGATACAACCTATAGTATTGGTATGGTAGGTAGGCAATAATGGTAGCTCGTCCTCTTTGTTGTCTATAAAAAGGTAGGTACTTAAGGCTTTGCGTGGTCATATTGATAAGAAATCAACAGTATAGTGTTCATCGCCAAATTTTTTTTCATAATAGCATTTCCATTTAGCATAATAGCTACCAAAGTGATTCCATTCTGCCTGATGAAAGTAGTCAGTGGAATCCAGAAGTGGTGGACACCATTCCAAAAGACAAATTACTGGCATGTTGGCCTCCATTATGGCGGCTTAGTGAGATGCTTTTTCACATCCCGCTTAAAACGCTCATCAGAACCATAGGTATTATGATAGGACCATATGCGCTAGTGAAGAATGATATATCGGCAGCATTACACCTAGCAGTCTTGCATACGTATATAATTACCTACTTACTTACTTCACTAGCGCAATCAGTCAACTAAATGTTAGTCAAAAAGATGGTGAAACCATTGCAAGAAATTTTTTTTAACCTTGATAAAAGAGACTGGTCTCCACGACACAGCAGGTATCCTAGTGTGGGGACCAGCGATTTATATATGTACTAAACTAAGTATGTACCTACATTTTTCTGAACAATACAAAATATACATACATACCATAAATGGGGTAAGCAAAGTCTATAAATGCCATTTGCTGCGATCCAAACATAGCTCCTTTGCCTCTTTAACATTCATTAATCTTTTCATACACACACGTCGGTTACGGGGGCTTGTAATTATGCCCTTTGTCAACACATCACCTATTTGGTCAGCGTATGTCCGTCTAGGCCGACCCCTACCAACTTTCCCAGTCATTTACGCTCTATAAATCTCTTTCGTTATCCTACTTCCATCCATCATTTCTACATGTCCAAGCTACCTTAACATAGGTACTCCTTTCAATTTTAGTCAGTACATCATTATTAAATCCACATTTATCTCCTATCACGCTATTTCTTATTCTATCTGCTCATGTTTTTCAGTGCTCTCATCTCTACTGCATTTATTCTGGTTTCATGCTTTTTCTTTCATACCCAAGATTCACTACCATAAATTATAATTAAACGTCGTTGGTACTTGTAACTATACTGTTTGTACTGTGTCTAGGCGAGCGTTGCTTGGTATTATTTCTCTAGCCATCACCTAATTTAAGCGGCATTTGAACCTATTACCCTCTTTTACTCTTCTTTCAATATCTCCTTCTCCAATAAAGAATAAAATTATTATAAGATGGAAGAAAAATCATATACGCCGAAAAAGCAATAGTGTCCTTTGACGAATTGACAACAATGCTACCACTACGTTTGATAATATGCTTGCCAAGTGTGGCGATAATGACAAATACCCTTCAATACTTGAAGGAAGTCTAAGAGCTACAGCAGTAAACGTTTTTAGGCTAATACAACATCGACTTCTTCCTGGAATACGAATTGAAAAAGCTACTAAGCGTCTGAATCAAAACCCGCGACACATAGCTCACCAAAACCCAACAAGTTAAAGCACTTAAATGAAATAAATGTTAGTTATATATAACTGAGTGAGTTAACCAAATATGTCTTTGGGTGAACGACTCGAGTCTATTTCCGATGCTAATAATTATACAAAACGAACATAGGCTTGCGTCCGCTTGTAAGTGAATGAGTTCACTATAATACTACGTTGTGTTCTTATTTCCAAAGGAATAAAATGGAATTTTAATATTAGCAATCTGGATTAAGTTGGACAGTAACTATCTGTTAGCTCGGGCAAATCAAAGAATTCGTAAACTGATGTCGTTCATTGGTATTGTGTGCGCGCAGAAGTGAGGCAGAGCAGAGGCAAAGTGGGAACACTTTAGTAGACTAGTAGCTATAAAAATAGAGGTTTCAGAATCGATCCTCGTGTTCGATTAACTAGCATTAAGATTTTCTGTCAGGAACTTTCAGTACTACCCTGGAGTCTGGAATTATACTCGGTAAGACACACGCCTGACTGTGACATTTATGCAGTTTTTATTGCCTTCAGAGGTAAATGATCTAACATAAATGATAATATGTGGTAACAGTTGCCCATGGAGTCGCAACGCAAGGGATTTTGCAAAGTCGTTGTCAAACGTGGGTGTTATAAGCCTTTGCCTATCCCTTCGTGGAAAAAGACATGCTGTTTTCATCATATCAGCCAAAAGACGTCTACTGCTGGGCATAGACCTTCCCCAATTTTCGCCACATTTCCCCGTCGCTGCCCTCATTTATCGGTTGCCCGCCACCCCAAAGAAGACTACAAAAAAATGATATTAATAAACATACAATCACACATTTGCGATTCTATCGACAAGAAACTTCGCCAACATTAACTAAACTAACAATAACATATAACAGTACCTACCGTTAATTAAAAACATAATATTTATGTTACGCGTTCACGAGACAAAACAAACGTGTAGTACACGACTGGGCAAGTGCGCAGTGGGCAGTGGGCGAAGCGTGGGCGAGCAATAATTAAGTACACTGTAAAATTTTATCATTCTACAAGTATTCCATTTTATTCGTTAGGCAATTGTTTTATTATATCGTTGTTAGTGTGATACATGTTTATTAATGGTTAATAGGTAGGTAATACAAGGTACGTGTATGTCATTAACATTATACGAATGGAAAATTTGAACAAAATCTATCTATTTATTACTTTAAAGGTGTAATATACAATTCCATCAAAGGAAAAAGTTTGACATTTGGCGGGATGACTCTAAGGTGACACTAAGGTGGTATTTATTTATCACGCGGGCATATGCTAGCGTTGGACGCCTTTGCCAGATAAGGTGATAATGAATTATGGTTTTACGTCATTGTAATTAGTTTTATTTCGGAAAAATTATCTAAAACAAACTTGAGATTTATGATTTCAGTCAATATATCCTTACCTATTTACCATGACACATCAGTTAGTAATTCCTCCGTTTTATTAATACATAGCAACAATCAAGGAGGATATAATCTAGTTCGTTTATGGCCGACATCATCCTCACAGAGAGACGTATAAACACGTCCATTTAAAAGTAAACAAAAATAAAATTAAAATGTTCCATAAGTACGAAAGAAAATCCGTAACACGGAAACGTCGCGTTCCGTTTCCAAAAAAACACTGCATTTACACCACTTGAGGTGAATGCACTCTCATTAAAGGGCCACTGGTTTTAAACACAATTCAGCATCCACTACCTATTATGCTTACTAAACTTTCTACTAAGCTATACAAAGTCACCGATGTATACAAAACGGAGTGTCACATTACGCCCGCCTACAGCGGCCCTTCTTATTTTTATTTTGTCAAATTGTAACTGAAATAAACCGGAGTGAGTAATAAAAATACCATCGGTACTGTTATTGCAGTAGTGTCTCAAAATAGAGGTGTCATGGCGTCCCCCCACACCATGGAGTCGGACACTTGTCGTGTAGAAATCTTAATAGATACGTAACGAGAAACGGATAAGGAGCGCTTTTATTTTGTTTGGGAAATCAGGGTATTTTGGTGAGTTTTGGTGTGTGATTAAAAGTAGATAGAATTGAATTTCAAGAGAATTCTTTTGAATGAAGCTGAACAAATACATTTTTAGAATACGTACCTAATAACACTGGTTGGTTGACAGTAATAAGTACTTTATTGATAAAAGGAATAAAGATGACAGTAGAAAGGATATTCTAATGTCTAGTGGTGACGTAGGTATGCGTAATAATAATATTATTCATGATTTAAGATCAAGGTTAGAGGTTTATGCAGAATGCAATGAAGATAGTTGAAAAAAAGAATCTTACACTAAGTGGACGGTCCCTAACATATTACGATATCAAAATTAATTACAAATAGGTTTAACACGAGTGTAATTGCATTTGATGAATATCCTTTAGTCTCAAACTAATCTGAAAAGATTCAAATTGAAATACGTTTACCTGCTAAGCTTACATTTTATTCTACTTTCCTACACAACTATTTTTTTTATATTATAGCCTACCACCCCGCCTGATGGTAAGCAGTCAGTGGAATCCAGAAGTGGCGGCCACTATACTAAGAGCGTCTTAAACTGCTGATATGGTGGTCTCCACTAAGGCGGCTAGGAATGGGGTTAGGGGAAGGGAATGAGGGAGGTGAGGAAAGAGGAAAGGGAGGAAATTGGGCCTCTGGCGCTCTCACTCACCGAACGAAACGCAGTAGTACGGATACTACTACTCTTAAGTCGATCTTCTATGAGAGGGTAGTACTTCCTCGGACGATACGGCCCATGCATGCTGAAATCAGCGTGGATCTACTATCGTACACAATACTATCATAGACAATCACTCAAAAGAAGACTAATAAAATAAACTATTCGCTAAATCACAGATAAGCTATCACTTCTAGCAAACGACATTAAAATAACAGCAAACATGCAAAATATAACACCAAAACAAAACCAAAGGAAAGAATCCCTTAAATTTAACATAAAATTAACATTTATGAACGTAATAAAACGCTGAACAGCATTAAGGCGCTTCCCCGATACTTAGACGATACAATCACGACATAAACACGCCACTACTTGCTCGACTTATAAATTTAACACCTGTCTCACTGTCAAAACTATTCTTTATAGTCTATACCTACCCTATATCGCTACTTTATCGCCTCTTTTGTATAACGCAATATACATTACCACTTTTGTTAATAGCGCACCGATGTAACACAGTAGTGAATAGTCAATGATGCGGTTATGATTCGGTGCTGTCGTTTCATAGCATGGAGGGTAGTCACGCAAGGTACGGTGGCGACCGCACCTCGCAAAGTTATTTCCGCTAAATAATTGCCAGTCATCAAGAGTTTTCCAACTGTTTTCGGTATTACGATTGCTTGCAATGTTTCTATTTCTGTTTGGGGTGTAATACATGTATAGATATAGCTTAGCAACGGTCATAATGTAAACTTAAATGTAGGCGTAAGCAATTCTGTACACATAAAGTTTTTTGGAACATATTGAGGATTCTTTTGAGGACTTAAGAAGTCTACAACCTGGCTATGTAAATATTGTTTTTCAATTAGCAAAGCTCAGGTATCAAATACCCGCATGTATTTTCTGTACATTTCATTTCAATATGGTTAGTCATTGTCCGAACTAAATCTTTTATTTACCGCCTGTCTATAAATTTTCCATAATATGGTTCTTTTGACAAACAATATTTCTGCACTTCTCTAATGAACTCGAACTATGCCAAATCGCATACTCGTCTTTGTGCGCCATATATTACTATCGAATACTGTTCTAAACTCCGATTAAAATAAAGGCCGCTATTTTGTCCCACACAAGCCATATAATAATATCATTAACATAAATAACAACAATTATATTCGACATAGGCAAGTCAATTTCCAGCCAATCAGCGTTAACAAGAGAATGGTAATAATAAGTTCAAAATAAGCATAACATTAAGCATGTCGTTTGTTAATATACGACGTTAGTGCGGTTGTCTATTTCACACAGGCGCTTTGTAAACTCGTAAGCATTGGCCGCACGCACTTGCAATAGACCCGTTTAGTACGGGATTGCAAAAAATAATTTGCTTGACCATTTGATTTGACATTTGTTAACATCTCTGGTTGAAACATTTATCATGTCACTGCGGATGTCCGAATAAATAAGATTATTTTAAAAGAAGAAAATGAAGTAAAAAGAGAAAGATGAGAACGAGGTGAAGTTTAATACAACTCTAAGGCCGCTGTTAGACTATTATAGAAATATGATCATAGATGTGTAAGTCATTTTTAAATGAAGAACATACGACGGTGTAATAACTACATGTGATTTATATTGTCTATGGATCATAGATAAGGGATCCTTTTTGACAGCTAGCGTACAAGTAGGATCATACTCAACACACTAGCACTTTCTGTAAATCGACTGTGCTAGTGTGTTGATACGATTCTACTTGTACGCTAGCTGTCAAAAAGGATCCCATAACTAGACTGCGACACTAGCGTAAACGTAACACCGATAGCAACGGAAAACACGGCTTGATGGTATATGACGTTTCTATGGTCAACATCTGTAATAAGTAAAAATAAAAGACGTAAAAAAATAAATATAACAGAAATAAGTGGTCAATGATCCACCGATCGGTTTATATTTTGCTGGCTAAGAAGACGGCCACAATAACTGCATTGTCAGAAGCCGCTAAAAAGTTTTCCTGCATGCTATACCTGGTCAACAACTGACCGTACGACCTGATTGTAAGCGACCTAATGGTAAGAGGACCCTAGTTCATGGAAATGGACGTCATGATTGTGACTTCGTGCAAAAATAAAGAAACTCAACGAAGTTGTAGTCGACAATGGCAAAAAGAAAGGTGGCGGTTAATTATAATAATAATAATAATAATAATATTCTACCACATTCACACAGCGCCATTTAGCCCCAAATTAAGCAATTATATTTGCTTGTGTTACGGGTACTAAACAACTGATATATTACTTACATACATTTTTTTTTGTAAATACATACATATTATAGATAAATTACACCCAGACACAGAACAAACAATCATGCTCATCACACAAAGGTTTGTCCTGGGTGGGAATCGAACCCACGACCTCCGGCTTAGCAGTCAGGGTCACTAACCACTAGACCAACAGGCCAGTCAATTGGGTCTCTGCCACTAAATATACGTTAAAAATTCCAATTATTTCAAGAATTCATAGTTTTATAATTTATTAGTTTTATTTATAGTTAAATATATTCAGTGCAACAAACCTAAATACCTGGCTGGCGCCATAAGACGCCACTAATAAAAACGACGTTACTCCAGCAATCACTCCTGACGGATTTGAAATTTGAAATATTCTGAGGGAAAGCTCGATTTATCTTATGGCGTAAACTTATGAAAGAATTTTCCTTTGGCCCACATAGTTAGAGCATTTCGAACGGTTTGTTTGTTTACTCAGAAATTTAAGGTGTTGCCAAATGTTTTAACGATTTGCTACTTTATAATTGTTTGTAAAAATATCTGAGAGCAACATCGTCTGTATTTCCTGAAGGGTTCATAATGTCTTAAATACTCAAAATTAAGTACGTATGAGCTAATTTGGCGTCTGATAGAAAAGTCTGAAAGCTTAAAGCTTGCGCCTATACCAAATTATTGAAATAAAGACGAAAAGATTATGTCATATGACAATTTATTTAAATTTTATCAAGTATTTCACATATATTTTTTAGAACATACCAAACAAATTCAAACCCAAAAATAAGACTCTTAAAAAACTTGCGAAATAGACATTTGAAACACTTTCCCGCATCGTATAAATACAACTCGGTATGAGTGGTATAAATGACAAATACTTTACTGAGAAACGTTAAAAATACAATAAACGTTCAACAGATATGTAACACGTTATACTAATAAAGTTCCTACGATACAGCGACAATACGCCAGAAATAAACGTGTCAACCGTTTAATCCATGTAGCATGTTGTACCAAATGATGTGGAAATAATTGAAAAAGTTTGTGGATTAATGAAGAAGGTTTTAAACGAAAATGAGTCTCACTTCTAGAATATAGAACCACCAAGTAATACTAGGTAACGGGCAACGTTACCTGCGTTCTTAATGTTACGAGTAAAAAGTCATAAATGCGCCATACCGAAAGCAGTCATATTACCTATTGCCATGATCGCAATTTGGATAATTACCATCACTCTTAGATTTCACTGACAGCTTAGCACTGAGCAAACAGAAAACCAATATATTGAACTGAAAACATAATATACGAAAAGAAAAGCCCAATATCATGAACCAAAGTCATTATAAAGACTATACATTAAGATAGCCTGGGCAGTTTAGACTAACGTTTATAGTAATACATATATCAGTGTTTAAGCAAGTCTATAAATTTAAGAAAAACCTAAACAAATTAAAGTATTAGCAACGCACTCGCACATAAGTAACGATCTAAACGCAGCACGGGTGCGTAAGTTGGGTACGAAGTTTGGCAATTAGGCTCGCACGCGAGGCGGCGACGTCTCCTGGCGTCACGGCTACACACGTGCCACTGAAGGGAAGCTAATGTTTATAGTGTTTATGGCTCTTTCGACACTCTACCGAAAAAATAAAGGGAATTTTTAACTCCCGATACACGTAATGATGTCTTGATGAAGATCTTTGGTTTAATCAGGAGTGTATACATATACTGGCTTGATAAAATGCTTTTGAGTCAATTCATTTGACTCAAAAGCATTCTATTAAGCCTTTAAAGAAGACCGAAATTTATTTCTTTTTTAAAAGAAACACTTTTAAGTAACTAGTTTGACTTTTTATTTTCTAATTAGTTCAATTGCCATCAGTAATAGGCGAAGGCGTTTAAAAATTAAAAATTAATTAAAATTTATTAATTTTGTTATTATTATTTATTATATTAGTTAGTATTTTCGATACTGTCAATTTAAAAAATACTTTGCCAATGTTGACCGATACCTGACATCAAGCTTTGTTAAGTAACTTTTGAAATAAAATATTAGTACTATATTATCTAATTACGCAAGATGTCATTACGATACAACTTATAATCTTTAAGAAAATACAATAAACTCTTCGCTAAGGAGATGCAGACTTCATTCTCTATCCCACTTTGAAGGCATACCTAGACTCTCTTGCTGTCAACTGTATTTTTACAAACGATGTTAACCGTCCACAGAAACAACTAACATAATAAACAACTATCAACACAGACCAATCAAGTACGTAAGTTTTTACAATAGTGGCGATTAAAGTATTAAATTAAATTATAATGGTCAAGTAACGGCACCACGACGTGTATAGGCGTCCACATGCGCTGATTGATCTATGCTTCATTTCAGCACTTGGCGAATTACCGAAACTAATTGTTGAACATTCGCTAAATATTTTTGTTATTAACACTAAGAAAAATGAAGGTTTGACGGTTTGTTTAATTTTTTTGTGACAGACTAGCCAACAGTCTACCTGATGATAAACACTCGCTCATGGATTTCTGCAATGTCTGACTCGGGGGGCCTAGCACTACCTCATATAGCAGTTTTACTTTAATGTTACTTTGCGTTTTGTCTTTTTCTTTTGTACCATTAAAAACAAGGATAGAGACAAAGAAAGGTTAGGTATAATAGGATTGCTGTAATAGGTTGTGGTAGAGCCCCAGGCTACTGTCTACCGTAAGATTAATGTTTTCATTAAGCCTTATTTGAAGAATGAAATTACATAGCGATAGGAAAACACTAACTACCTGCTGTTTTTTTTAGCGCTATGTAGTTCCAGAACTTCCACGTATGAGAGAAATGATGTTAAGTGATTGTTGAATCTCTGTTCTCTGAATATTAGAGAATCATTGCTAAGAGAACATAACCAATTCATTGATCGTTCAGAATCGTAGAACTACATTAGGGTAGAGAATGAACACGGACTCGGTATAAGGTTAAAGCTACAGTAAATTATATGTTGTGCAAATTTCCAATAATCTGGCTATAACTCTCTTTTTATCCCTCCTTGTATTACCTACAATAACAAGTCAACCACATCGCTACAACTAGTATCGTAATATTCGCAATAATAATAGACAGTACATTTATCGCATTTATCGTTACTTTTAGTGCAAATACCGTTATTTGGTTAATTGCGACTATAAAACAAAAAAAAAAAACTTGATTGATCAGACGAAAGAAGAGAATGTTGCCATTTTATTAGGACCTCTCGCACAATGTTGCCCGCAATTATAAACAGTATTGTGCAATTTGCGCACTATAAACGATATATTTAATTGGTCGAAAGTATTCATGAATATTAAGCTAAATAGTTATTGCGCAAAAAATGTTTAACTCTAGTACCAAATCGGTATGTTGTGTCGATTATAGTAAACTGGTAACTTCGTGTAATTTTAACTGTTAATTAAAACTGTTTATTAAAAATTGTAATTGATAGTATCAAAAATACATTTTATGAAGATATTTTGAGGCTATGTTCAAAATTTAAATCTATTGCTAATCTGCTTTGAATGTTGGTTATCAATGTAAGCGCTTGCATGTCTCTGTATGAGAAGAGGTTTAACTTGTAGTGGAATAACTAAACCATTACGGGCTTAACAATATTATTTATAGGTACTTATTTAACATTCTATTGTAGGTACCTACACATTAATATTTAAATGAACTTACTTTACATTTAAACCTTGGTTGAAGTTGAAATTTAAAACTATTCATACTATGTGTCGATATGTTACCTACATATCGACAATGTGTATAGTATACTCTTAAACAGTACCAGTCTACGCTAATTTACCTGCCCATAAAGCTAAAAATAAGGTTTTGTATAATTAAACTTGGCAAAGAAGCACATAAATCGTACATTGCCGAACAAGTACTATAAAAATATAAAGTACAATAATTTACAACAACTTTTTACAAGTACTTCACAAAATATACCTACTTTTATTTTTAGCTCATATAATAAAGACGTTTCCAGTAACAAGGCACTAAAATGGCTATCAACATAATTTACAGATAATTTAATAGCATGAGTTATAAAGAACGTAAAAAACGATCTATAAATACGATGTTTGCGCACTTTTCTTGTAATTCGCGTTCATATGTCACCTTGCGCGCGCAATTCCTGTCGCCATTTTGTATTTGTTATGATTGAATGTTAAAAATTATCTTTTTCATGTATGTTTAATATTTCTTTCGTTTGAGGTTTATTTTGCGTGTTCTTGGGTTGATGTTGATAGAAATATGTTGTGTATGACTTCACAAGCCTAGTGCTCGAATCTGCTGGTAATACCGCGTAAAAAAACGCGATACCTTTTTTAACCATCAATTAAATCTCAATTACCTACTCAAGAGACGATATTTCTTAGATAATAGATAAATATTTTTTACTTCTAGTGACTTCTAGTTAAAACTAAGTATTATTTACACATATAGTCTAGTGATCAAAATAATTTGATGACTGGCCTGTTGGTCTAGTGGTTAGTGACCCTGACTGCTAAGCCGGAGGTCGTGGGTTCGATTCCCACCCAGGACAAACCTTTGTGTGATGAGCATGATTGTTTGTTCTGTGTCTGGGTGTAATTTATCTATAATATGTATGTATTTACAAAAAAAAAGTATATAAGTAGTTTATCAGTTGTTTAGTACCCATAACACAAGCAAATATAATTGCTTAATTTGAGGCTAGATAGCGCTGTGTGAATGTGGTAGAATATTATTATTATTATTATTATTATAATTTCATTTCAGATGCATGAATAAGGACATAATATATTTCGAGAACTGTTATAAGTATTATATACTTGTATATTTTTTAAGTTCTCTCCTTTCAAAGATTTGTGTCGTGTGGCACTCGAATTCACTTTTTTATACAGTTTAACAGTAGTAGCATACTACTTTGCCGGCAAGGCATTTATTGCAATTTTGAGGTTAACTGAGCCCACAGCCCATAAAGTGCTCACCCTAACGCTAAAGGAAACCATAGAGCTTTCATTATTTTCTCTACTACATATTTATGATAATTATCTGTATTTTAACATAACATAACAAAATTGTATCCAAAAATAACAGACCTATTCATAAATATTGAATTCGTATAGGTAAAGTGCTTTGATCTCTTCCAATTCTTAGTGTTGTATTCCTTTTAATCTAAGAAACATGACAGAAGGAAATCGTCAGACCGCTGCGACAAGCACTTTACATCGTCAAAACAAACATTTTATTTTTACAATTGCGTAGTAATGCCGGTTATTTTTGTCTGTACCTTGTAATCTACCTACGGGGAGAAGTATCACGTACATATTTGAATTATTTTTATGTCTATGAAATATGTTTCTCTTTATAAATATTAGAGTTACATAAACAAGTGCCTATACATTTTAGAGTGGAGACTTTAGAAGAGCTAAAGCTAGCTTTAAAGATTTTAAACCTGATTTTAACAGATTTAAAAAGTGAAGTAGATACTAGATAGGTCCTTTTCTTAGTAGGAAAGCCGTCGAACGGCTTGGACCGACCAGGAACTAAATCGCTCATCATCAAGTTGATATCCACAAGGATTTTCTAATGTAAAAATAGTTATAAAAATCACAAGCCTCGCTCCACGGCTTTGCCCGCGCCTAAAATGTGTTTAGTCTCCCTCGGGAACCGAAACTGATTTTCGGAATAAAAAGTAGCCTATGTCCGTCTCGCGGCACCGAACCTATATACATACCAGTTTTTTATCAAAATCGATTCTGAATCTCTGATTCAGCGCAGAGTGGTAACTAACACACACTTTTGCATTTATAATATAAGTAGGATAAGTAAAACAAAAAGAGTTAATTTGTAATCCAAACGAACAGTTTGTAATAATCATCGATACTATTACATAAAGCGGAAGAGTTTGTTTGTTTGTTTGAATGCGCTAATCTCTGAAACTGCTAGGTAGTCGAATATGAATAATTCTTTTTGCGTATGACAGCCCAGTTCTTGAGGAGGGTAAGCTTTGTAACATCACGCTACTGGCGACGGGAGCAGAGCAGAGCGTCGCGGCAAACTAGTTAGATATATAGCGCTGAGGTAGTTACAAATACCTAATATAGGTACCTACTTACTATTACTACCATATATTACCACGTCTTTGAAAAATAGCTACGTAATTTGACTATGCTCTAGTTCACCCATTGAGGTATCAGATTCCGAACTTTGACAAGCACCGAAGCGCCGAAGCGACGACAATCTAGTGGAGACTAAACTTTTAAAAAGAATTTAAAACACGCGACGACAACGTTCGGAAAATTACTTTAAAAACTTAGCATTCTACGAGACTTGCTTTCAAAGGTGTATTTTGAAATTAATATCATGAGTATCGTCAATAGTTAGCACAATGGTTTGAAAACGTGCTTATAAGAACTTGCAATCGCATCATTAATTGCCATTTTCTTCTAAAAACAAAGCAAAGCGTAAATGAGATTGGAGTTTTAGGGGTTTTAGGAGGTATAGGGGGCAGCGGCGGCAAAAAATCACAAAAGACTTCAAAGTATTCCCAAATAATTTGCTTTTATAAATTAATTGGATATGTAAAGAATTTGTTACAGAAACTAAACCGAATGCCGCAAATATTATAAAATGTCATAACACATCCTTAGTTACATCACAAACATTAATAAAAATCGTGTGGAAAATTCATATTTATTTGAAAATAAAGTGAGGCGCCATTAGTAAATCACACGACGACTAAAGGCGTCCCGGTGTTCGGCGTTCTATTGAACGTGAGCGGAACGTGTGCTAGTACGTATATCGTTCAACAGACTTGTGAATAATGCTGGGACCAGATTAAACTTACAGAGACATTATAGATAAATGTGGACGTAGGAAGCCGTAGGGCTAGTTGATGCGGCACTTTTATAAACGTAAAGAGTTTTTTTGGAGCCTTTGAAGGTGCTGTGTTAAGGGGGAAGGTATAGGAAATTGCCTCAAAGAAGCGACTAAATATAAAGTTTTAGCACGCAACTGCATCCAAGTCGTTCTCAGTTTATAGGTCATATATTTTTTAGATTTTATTCATCTACAAGTAAGTAAAAAGCCTAAATAGTGTAACTAGTCTTTTAGGCAACGGCAACAGATTTAGACAGACGTTAAATGAATGAGTTAGAAATAAAAAATGTCCTCTTTCTTGTTCCAAAACGGGAGACAAATCTGTACAGGCTTATGAGTTATGACCTATTAAAAGAACTGAGACAGTCAATTTGAAGTGCAAAATAACGTTCTCATACATATCCCGCCTCCAGTGTTCACACATCCACGTGTACAGAGTGCATCCCACCCACACTCCGTATTATTTTCGTTGGCGACGGCATTGCCACACAGTGAAATATGCCTTACATTGCCGGACAGTTAGAATTTATAAAGATTACGGATATACCCGTTGCTTCACAGTACTGGATTTACTGGTTTATGTTACTAGTAATGTTAGCGATAAATTTAAGGAATTTTTGTATGCAAAGTGCTATACGTTTATGGTACTGTTGGTTGAGATTACTCTTGTGAAACATAAAACCTGTGTGACTTTTTGTCAAATTATACCTAAATCTATGAACGCATAAAATGTAAAAAGTAAAGTATGTGCTTGAGCTTAGTGTTACCCTTTCTCAGTTGAACCTCAGAGTAAAGTGACCCGGATCAAACTGTTCGGTACTTTGGTCAATTAAAATCTGGAAGTGTTTGCCAGCGTATGTAAGTACTTATTAAAAGTCTTAGGTCCCGTACAGTGAGGTTTCAGAGAAACTTTTTCTCTCTTACGATAAGGTTGTGGAATGAGCTCCCCGTCGAGGTTTTCCCGAGAGACTACAACATGGAGTTCTTCAAGAAAGGAGTTAAAAGGTTTTTAACAGGGTCGGCAACGCGCTAGTGATGCTGCAAGCGTCCATAGGCTACGGTAACTGCTTGCCATCAGACCGTATGCTTGATTGTCACCTTAGTCGTATAAAACAAAAATGACTCACATTAAGATTGTTTTTAAAAAGAAACGACGACAGCAACGGTTTAGTTGTGTTTTCAAACTGTTATACACAGTAAAATATAATAAACTGATCGCCCTAAAAATGTATAAAAAAGATCAAAACACTTTATTTCTCAAATCGCTTATAGTTCAGGTCTCCTCCCGATGTCCTTTAGATACTATAGGTATACTTCAGGTTTTAAAGTTAGTAGATCCACGCTGGTTTCAGCATGAATGAACCGGATCGACTGGGGCAGTACTACCCTCTCATAGAAGATTGATTGTAAGAATATTAGTTTTCATGTTAATGTGTTTCGCTCGATGAGTAAGAGCGCCGGCAGCCCAAACACCCCCTCGGTCCTGATCCTTTACCCTTTTCTTTCCTCATCCCCTTCTCCGTGGTCGGCAACGATTTGATTGTGTTTTCTAAGCATTACGATAGTAGTAATACTTGGAAAACACTGCCACCTCTATAGGTTACGGTTGCAACTTACCATCAGGTGCGCCGTATGCTTGTTTGCCACCAAAATCGTACATATATCAGGCATATCTAACATAAATTTTAAAAGTACCCACGTGTTTCAAAGACTGGTCGGTATTTGAACTGTCAACCTTGTATAAGCCCTCTATTAGACCTTTCAGACACTTCAATTACATAGGTATCTATGAACGTAAAGATCGTGATGTATATATATCATATCCCCATCCGCAATTCCAGGATATATTAAAATTGATTTAGATTTCCTCCGGGATTCAAATTGTTGTAATATAATGACCCCACCAGCCACATTGAGGTATAGCTATATAATTTGTGGAGCATCCATAATTAGAGAAAGCACATTTTTTAGTTGTCATTTAGGGTAACTACCGTCGAAATGGCCCAGTGGATAAGGCACCCGCTTCGTAAACACTGGGTAGTGCGTTCGAATCCGGGCAAGAACTAATGTGAGTTTTAAAATCATATGTACTTTCTAAGTTTATCTCGGTAAGGTGAAGGAAAACATCGTGAAGAAACCTGGACTAAAAAGTCTGAAATTTTGACTTAAAAAGATGATTAATGCTCATGCCTTGTTTATATGATTAGAGGCCTTTGCCCTGCAGTGGGACAGTAAATAGACTGGTATTATTATTAGATATTATTATTTAGGACAACTAACAAATGCAAAACATCAACTTATCGAAACCGAAAGAAAATCTTGTATATGTACGATGATACGTTTCAAAGAACCAAACAATTGAAGTGTTTGGATCTTCGTTTTTAACATACCTACATGGTTGAATGTTAACATGCTTTAAAAAACCGTAGTAAGTAACCGGCTAACTCCTTATTATGGAAAGGCTCCAGCAACAATAGATGGACTACTTTGTCCCGAAAAACTGAACGCTGTAGCTTAATCTCAGTCGTTCTATTGACGAATCTAGTTTAGTTAATTTAAAATATATATTATTTTATTTTTGAGAATACATTTTGTCAAAACCTAAGACCACAAAACTATTAAGACTGATTTCTTTACCACTCGCCTCTTATTCCATCTATAATATAAAAATGAATAGCTGAATGTGTTGCTAAGCGCAAATTTCGAGAGCAGCTGAACCAATTTCGCTAATTCTTTTTTTATAACATTCCTTGAAGTACGAGGATGGTTCTTATGGAGAGAATTTTTTTTTAAATTGCCTAAAAAAATACTTTTCTATATTCCCATACAAAAGTATCTTTATTTATCCCAAAATGTTTAAAAAAATGTCAACCCGTGCGAAGCCGGAGCGGGCCGCTAGTTATCAATATTTCTCAGTTATATAACATTAATCCTAAATCCAAAATAAGGAAATTCCAAAAATCACTAATTTACTAATTGCTAACTAAATAAAAAAGACATAAGAAAAAAAAAGTGTGTTCGCCACGTGCTGCCAGGACGGAAACGTTATAAGCGTAGTGAACCCCCCCTTCCTGACGAAGTACATCAACGTCCCCCCCTCCCTTGACGACGAAGTACATCGGCGTCCCCCTCACCTCTCTCGGTCTGTAGTAGCAGCTATTTCTAGTAGCGACAGAGACACTTCACATGTACTTTACTGAATATTTTGATATGACTTTTGACGTTGATTACAGAGTTTAGATTATCCGTAGAATTGGCAACTACTATTTGTTTCTGATGACCTGTGATTATACAAGTGTGGATACAGGTTGGCAGAAACACGGAAAACGTGTTCAGGTGGTGTTTCGCCTATGGTTTAAACTAATTTGTAGTGTTAGTGTGGTGTACTTCAAACGATATTCCCTTACAAGGCCTGTGTGCACTAACACCTGCACGCTGGAGGACTTGCTGAATATGACATTGCTTGGCTGCTTCTGACAATGCAGTTAATGTGGCCATTATCTGGGTCAGCTCTATACTTTATATAAGCTTTGTTTACCGTCGACATGCTAAGAAGAATGCATATAACACATTTATCCTAGTCAGGGTAGAAGCACTCAAAACTATGTACATAACTTAAGCTTTTTTGTGTTAATGAATAATTTTAGAAATAAATTTGCTAGGAGTTCCTCTAGTCTTTACCATTGCGGTGAGTATTGTGGATTTGGTTCAGCCTCAAGAGTCTGGGTTTGAGTTAGTGTTAGTTAATTTATTGCTTCTTTGTAAAGTAGAGGAATTTACATACCTGTAATGTAGAGCCTGTTTAGAAAAAAAAACAATTGATTCGACGTGACAGTATTAATCGCAAAGCTATACGTGCTGTTTGTTTCACAGTAGAATAACTACTAATAAAATAGCTAGTCATTAGCAACTTAACTTATTTTAATACTTACTACTACTAAATGTATTAGTAGTCTGTAAGCGTTCCAAAAATAAATAAATAAATTAAAAAACTGTCAGGTCTATACATTGTCGTGTGACTACTCCGGTCCCGGCATAAGCGTGCGGCGTGTGTCGTATCCGGCGCAGTTCGCTGCTGCACATACGAAAACAATGCAACGACAGCGACGCGTGCGCATCTCCCTGACTCAGCGAGTTACCACACACTGTTGTAAGTACATGTGTTAAATTTGTTGCATTTATTTTTATATTACTTTGAAGATTAATACGTGATTAGTATTGAAAATTGGAGACAGTTTTGGAATTGTTAGTCCTACCTACAAGAGGGAAATGACAGTAGGCATTTTATAATCATCAGTTTAAATTAAGGTACAGGAAGAAGTTTCTAGAAATCACATTTCAATCTCGTTGGGCAGATGGACTGGTACCCGCATTACTAAGGTAATATTCAGTATGCTGAAAACACTGAGCTTTTATAGTTTTCTCTCCCTGATGGTAAGTAATCAGTGAGGTCCGGGATTGGTCCATTTTAAAAGCTATTGTGTGATTTCCTCTCTTTAGTCAAGGTACTCTCCGAGCCGCCGCTGACGATCGACGGTTTACTCTAGGCTGGTGTTGGTTCAGCTAGAAAACGTGTTATTGTTATAATGTAGCAACCCACTTCTGCTTTGCAAGAGAGTACTTTTGTGCTTTTTAAGACATGATTATAAAGCATTGAAACTCTCGACTTTTGAAAATCTTAGTTCTTTTTTATTGCCGACAGTGGCAGACGAGCGCACGTGATGGTAAGAAGTAACTGTCCCTCATGGACAACTCAGAGTCCCTAGCATTGCTACTGCAATGCCAAGAACTCTACTGTTATATGCATGTGTCATAAGTAGATATAAACCTTTCGGGAGCAATGGCTCAATCCTCTAAAATATAGTAAAAACCGCGTGGTTTATTTTTAGCAGCAAAATTGAAGGAGAAAACGCAACTATTCTTTTTTTTTCATTTATATGGATAACCTTTCAATGAGATTGAATTCCACAAAAACATAACATTTTCTTGCATACTTACATTGTAAGATTCAATTGGTCACCAACATCATTTACCACAGCTAGGTTAAGCACTCGTTTGTTCAAAGAGTAGTACAAAATAACGATGGTCAGATTTTCAAATGGTTAGACATTCAAAAGGGTAGCTTTTCAAATAGTCAGACTTCTAATAACATTGAATATAACAACAGGAAAACATATTTAGAGATTTCAAGTTTTATCTTACTATCAAATATAACATCGCGATTAATCACTTCCACTCCTCTATTTACGCATTGCAATGAGATGTTACAATACACTAAACTTAGTCACTACATAGGACCGCCAATTGCGATGACTAACAGCATCCGGGCGCAAGTATCGAGAGAAATCTGCGAGCAGGTACGCAATGAGTAATAGAGTTATAATAATTGTGATTGAAATCTAAAGGTCAAGTGTAGTTTATGATTTATAGTTTTAAGTATTACCGAGAAGTTTCTACATTGATGATAGGCGCCAGAATTGTATTTAAATTAGTATAATATAAACGTACCCCCTTTTTTATATGAGAAACACGCAATACGCGTAGTCTATAAGGTATATAAAGTGGTTCGTTTGTTTGAACGCCCTAATCTCTATAAGTTCCAGTCGGATTTGAAAAATAATTTTGCGTATGATAGCCCAGTTCTCGAAGAAGGTTATAGGTTATGTAAAATCACGCTACTGGCGATGCGAACTGAGCAATAAGCAAAGACGCGGGTAAAACCGCGCCGCGAAAACCTAGTTAGTTAATAAAGGACTTTGCCATAATTAGCAGAAAGTTTGACGATAGAATTTTTTATATATTACTAGCCTTACGCGGCGCGGTCTTAATAATCTATATATATAAAAATGAATCCCTATTTCCCTTGGTCATGGCATCACGCGTGAACAGCTAGATCAATTTCGTTAATTCTTTTTTTGTTGTGTTTGTTATTGTCAGGAGAAAGTTCTTATGAAAGAAAAACTAGAAAAAATGCGCGGTTATTTAGAAAGTTTAAGAATACTTAACCACCATATTAAATTTAAACCGCTAAACCGATTTCAGTGAAAATTGGTATGTAGATCGATTTGGTTTCGAGACATAGGCTACTTTTTATCCCGAAAATCGCTCTGATGCACGAGTTACATTAATTAAACATAGCAATTTCGCGCGGGCGAAGTTGCAGGGCGCAGCTAGTAATATAATAATAATCATTTATTCAAGTTGCAAGACTCATTTTGTTAGTGATACATACAATCTTCTCCTATGTTAGTAATTGACAATCACACAGTTACAAAATAGGTTACGGTACTGTTGGCACATCAAAATCACGGCTGCACTCCGTGAGAGACAGCACTGCAGTGACCGATGTATCGACAGTCCAACCTACTCGCAATCATAGCCAGTATGCTGTTTAAACCAGCCCGCACCCCGCGAATCAGAGATGCACGACGTTTGCGCATTATGGTAGCGAAACAATCCACCCTCGCCTCGCGAACATCCCGGACGCACTGCAGAAGCGGGGTAGTTCCAACAGCACTCTGAACGCGTTACTGAATTGGATACGGAGGGAATTTTTCCCCGCTTTAAGTTACATCTTTGGTTACTGCTCTACACCCGTCGCACACAGCATGATGTTATATAGTCTATCTATCTAAAGTCAAGGATAAGAAAATTGCAGCGATAGTTGTCTTTAAACAGTATAAAGTCGGTATTATATTTATTACCAGCTTCTCGCAGCGCGGTTTCACCCGCGTTAAATTAAATCTTTAGTTGCTGCTCTATTCCCGTCGCCAGTAGCGTGATGTTACATAGCCTATAACCTTCCTCAAGAACTGGACTATCAAACGTAAAAACAAATATTCAAATCCAACTGGTAGTTCTCGAGATTAGGGCGTTCAAACAAACAAACTTTTCCACTTTATATAATAGTAGATACCTATAGATATAAGTTTGACAAACAAGCAACTAGACATGGCCGCTTTATTAAAGTATTGTTGTGTTCTAAAACGACACTGAGACAATATAATACTATGCGATACTGAGAAATACTGAAAATTAAAAACTTTTAAAACTTATCCTACTCATAGGACAGTAATTTCCTGTATATGAATAGTGAATAATCCTGTTACTAACACGTACTCCCATCAGTTGAGTGTAAGTTTAAACATGTGAATAAGAAGTGTAGTATACAGTCATGACGCTTTTTTAAAATTTCTTATTAAGATAGAAATAAATTAAGCAGAAGTCTGTGCGCTTTTATGTTAAAATGATGTTTAGCTTGTAGAATCCAAACTAAAATTATGAATGCGAAAGTTACTCTGTCTGTCTGTCTGTTACGCTTTCACGTCTAAACCAATGTACCGGTTTTGACGAAATTTGGTATAGAGATATACTAGACCTTGGGGAACAACAGGCATATCTTTTAATGCGAAAAAATGGCTTGAAGGGGTTGAAATTTTAATAGCGGATGAAAGTTTGTATTCATGCGCGAGAACCAACATTCACGCGGGCGGATCAGCGGGAAACAGCTAGTAATTAACAACTTTTATTTTCTAGAATATAGCACGTCTATAATTGGTCATAATTCCCAATATGTCCTAAAATTTTAACATAATTCGCACCTTGAAATCAAAAGTGGCACTATACGGACTATTTTTTTAAACTGTTATTTTCTAAATAACTATCTTAATTACTCGCATGTTTTTAATAATTAACTAAAAGCCAGATAGTCAAACTATTGGTGAAACTAATTACCGTGTTATATTTCAGTTATTTGCATTAAATATTTATCACAGTATTAGACCAAAACTTTTAAATGGCCATACTGAAAAACTACTGTTTTTGCATAACGCCACTTTTGTTATGTTGATTGTTAAAGTCAGCATGCTTGGCGAATTAGAGACTGCAACAAGCAAAATATATTATTAAAAAATTAAGAGCCCGCCTGCCTTAAACAAACTGAAGAGAAAGATACCCGTTTTTTTTTCGTACTAATGCTACATTGTAATATACTCTATGTCACTCCCACAATTAAGGATTATTCCCATCTCTCCCTCTGAGATAAGATACTATAGAGTTAAGTGTATTGCCTGCGTCACTTTGCATGCTACTTGAAACTGTAACTTACAAAAATTGTAATAACCTGGCAATTAAAAAGAGTGGCCTGAGTTTCTTGCCAGTTCTTCTCATGGATCTACTTCGTCAGCGAACTGGCTGTAGGTTAATTTGCTGACATTTTGTAAACTTTGACGTTCATAAGTGTTAATTTAATTAACCTATATGAATAAACATATATTTCATTTCATTTCTGATTTGTCAATTTTTTTCACTTATTTTTTTTTTATTACGAATCTAATGACAGCTCGTATGTTAAAATCCATTAATACATTTAAGCTGTAGAACCTACCAAAGTCATATATACATAGATACATGCATATATATGCTCAAACAACATTACCTTTCTTGACTGCGGTAGTCGGACAAAAAGGTGAGTTTTGTGAGTACCTAGGTAACGCGTCTGTCCGTACTTAATGGTAATTATCACACTTTGGAAGATGCTTCTTAAGCAGATGATGATGTTTGTAGCTCATTGATGAAGCTTGTACCTCATACAAATAACTGTAATTATCTGGCGATTGAAAAGAGTGGCGTGAGTTTCTTGCCAGTTCTTTTCACAGCTCTACCTCGTCAGCGAACTGGCTGTAGGTCAATTGGCTGACTTCATGTAATGTTGACTTTTCATAAGTATCATACTTTATGATCAAAATGAAATAAATGCTTTGACTTTGACTTTAAGCAACGTTCAGTAATGAAAGCTAATGCTAGTGAAATATAAAAAAATGAATTAAATTGATTGCGTTAAGCCTCAAACCTTAAGTAAACTATAAATTAAAAATATGAAAACGTACATAATAAATAATGCAGTAGTTTATCCTGTCACTTACTATTACGAATTGTATGTTTAAAACATAAATAACAGCACATTTACGAGCTGTTTATGTGTTGTTACGAAACAGTAGTAAAATTTTACACTAGAATATGGGCCATTAGGGTGAGCATACCGGTGCGTAAATAGCGATTCATTCACACCAAGGAGGGTTTGTTGTTTAGACGAGCTAATAGTCAACCTGGGGCCGATCATTGATTTCTTATTGGTTGGTTGACAAGTTTCAACCAATAACAGATCAATGATTGACCATTCTGATACTATTGTGATAGCAGACTTAGGCCCCTGATGGTCAGTGGTAACTGTCGCTTATAGACTTCTGCAATGACAGGGACTCTGCGAAGCCGCTGCCTACCGATTTGGCGTACCCGTGATTACTACTACATTTTCAAGTATTTGACTGAATTACATTACAGTATATACAAGAATTGACTGTCGACTACTAATTAATATTATATTGTCCAAGTTGTTTAAAAGGTGCACTAAAAATAGCTAAAATTAGTCCATATACATTCATTAAATTCTATAAAATATTTATTACTACATATTAGTCATTTAGAAGCTAATAAAACTTCTATAAATAATTATTATTCATAATTTTTCGGCATGGCACTTTCTAAGTGGCCGTAGCCGTAGTCATTAACAAATATGTTGTTGACAAAATGGGCGGCAAATTTGTATCTATGATGGACCATAGACACGTAAGTTACCAGTTTAATGGCCTTGATAGAAGAAATTGTTCGAGTTTATTGAAAAGTGTCACCTGGTTCCGTACTCTCGCTAATTAATATGTAAAATACGACTTAGCGAAATATTATTGTATCGTTTAGCAACCACGTCGCGTCTATGTATATTTTTTTATTTAATTAAAATATTAAGAATTTAGTTTACTTGTCTATGGAATGTATCGCATTGTGTAGAGAAATCAGTAAGATAAGCACTTTTATGCATACTAATATTATACATGCGTAACTCTTGTCTTTCTGTCTGTTACGCTTTCACGCCTAAACCACTGAATCGATTTTCATGAAATTTGGTATAGAGATAGAATAGACCTTGAAGAACAACAAAAATATCTTTTATTGCAATATATGGCTCTAAGGGGTTGAAATAGGGGATAAAAGATTGTATGAAAAATACGATAACCGACACTCACGCAGGTGGAACTGCGGGCAACAGCTAGTTACGAATAATTTTGCAAACTATGCAACGGCCTCTAAATTTTTTGACAACCTAAATTTAAGAACCCTTCTATTCTCAGTATTAATATCGCAAGAGAACTTATTATTCATTCTGTAAGAGAACCAAAGACACGAGTTGTAAGCAGTCTAACCAAAAACCACTAAAAATGTTGTATGTTAGAGCTAAAAATTATAAATGTTACTAAAATAAGTTCTACACAGTTGTAGATAGCTGTTATTTATGGGCATTTAGATCTTTGGGATACATTGTGGGTTATACCTGCTTATTTTTATCGTAGTCTTTTTTCCTGATAATTTGCTGTAATGTACGAATTAAAATTCACATTCGTATGCCTATCAGGAAATCACTAAATGACTTCACAAGCAAGTACATTGAAAGACATCACAAAGTTGACTTACTGTGTATCTACGACTCTATTACAGTACTGCACAAGTCGCGTGTCAAGCAGGTATCCTATATTGAACGAACGCTTATAATAAATTACTAGCAATTATACATCTATTTTTTTTTTTTTTTATTTTTTTTTAATATGTGGACGCTATCACACACGGTCGTCTAGTCCCAAGCTAAGCAGAGCTTGTGTTATGGGTACTAGATAACTGATATATAATACATATACATACTTTTTTTTTTTTCCTAAATACATACTTATAATACATAGGAAACACCCAGACTAAAGACAAATACAAAAGTTTATCACACAAACATTTGCCTTCCGCGGGAATCGAACCCACGACACCCGGCGTCGCAGTCAGTTACACTAACCACTAGACCAACGGTGCAGTCACCTATTTCTACACTACTGCTTGATTAAAATCTACTTGGCCAATTTTCCAATCATTCAGATAGACAGACCTTAGGATTAAACTTTTATCATTTTTCGCGAACTTGGATTCTTTAGTAAAAAAGCAGCAGCTCCATACTTCGCACTAAAATATTGTGACTAAATAGGCGATACTAAAATATGTATGTAAGAGTATTAATGAAAATAATAATAATAGGTGTATAATTCTAATGGAACCAGCTTGGGTTTAAAGTATTAAGTGGTTCACGAAGGGGCAGTGGGAAAATTTTCAGACCCTAGCAAAACAATGTTTGGGTAACACTGATATAGATTAATAGACACTTATGATGAGTTTCTTAGGTTAAGAATTTAGCATTTTGGAATCTTTTATCGTATACTAACCCCATAGTTATCCATAAAATCAAATTAAATTTAATGAAATAAAAATAATTAATTTAATTAAATTTAATAATTAAAAAATAATTTAATTTAATTTTAATTTTATTTTTATGTTATTGTTTAACATTAAGTATTTTATTTTATTTTTCTCACATTGTGTTATATAATTCTATCTATTTCATGTCTTCAAATTTTTTATTTTTTTTTATTTGATCTGAATTTTGTTTTATTTTTGTCTGTACTGCTGCTGTATGTCTGCATGCTGTGGTCTCTTGTAATTGAGGAAGCATGAGACTTGTTATTTTTATGTTTAAAATGTGATGAAAGTGACATGTATTTCTTGTAAAAGATCTTTATAAATAAATAAATAAATAAAATAAACATTAATATTTAAATACTAAGTACCTAAACCGAGACCCGGAACTACTATCTAATATAGATCACAAATAAATGTTGTGTGAGAACGAACATTCGCTGCACTTTAATATTAATTTATGCAGTTATTTTTTCCCATGGTTTACTTTAAAGTCGGCAGTTTAAAATTAACCTAGTTACAAAACATTTTCTGCTTTGCATTTTTAAGTTTACCATTTTCATTATGTAAGTAGAGCTATAAAAGTTTTATGTTTACAGGTAACCATTTACCTATATTTTTACTTTTAGTAGGCACTGGCACTCGCTTAAACAGCCAAAGAGAAAATGGTGAATATGGTCATCAATATAAATAGGTACTTACCGTTATTAAGGTGCTTCTTTTATACGCGTTGTAAAGGCGAGTTTATAATATTCGTATTTAATTTTCTTAATAATACTGACGATTGTATTTGTAGCCCGTTTGTAAACATCTCAATCGTTCAAAAATAATATTTTTTCGTTTTATTATTTTTCAAAAACATATTTCATTTGTAAAAAGTTTATAAAAATTGCATTGAAATTTATTTTTAAATTATGATATTAAAATTATAATATAGGGAACTAACTAAGCTTTTTTAACTAAATTTATTTATTGTCATATTTATGTAGTGTTAAAAATAGAATAAAGATTGTTTACGATTAAGATTTTTTAAATATTTTTGTTAAGTATTATTAGACAAGATTTTTTGATTTTTTAAACAAAATTTTGCTCCGATTGATCTTTGTTTGACACATGCAAATTTATTGCGCGCCAACACACTCTATGCTTTACACTCTGGCTAATAAAGTAGGCCCTATTTCAAATACTTACGCGACATTCTAGTCAACATGTTACGACCAATAAATTTTCTCTTTATTTACATTTTTATATTTTTATTGGTCAGAAACTGCGTGAAAACGGTACAGATACTTCCTAATTAATTTATGAAAGACAATAAAAATATTGATTTATGTTAATGTCAAAAGCCTTGCGCATAATACTTAGATTATGGTTTTTACGATAATTGAATCATATACTCATGTCAGGAGGCATGATACACTAGTCTACATTAAGAACAGTAAAGTAATGGATATTTTAGAAAGTAATATTTAACATCAAAGTATAAAAAGTATCGCGCAATTTTCTCAGAAGGCGTATGCAGAAATATTTAAATTTTCACGAACTTTTTGCCAGCTACACTAGGTCCCATATTGTTATTATGTTATGTGCCAGTAATATTCAAGATAAACTTAGAAGATATGAAGTTAAAATTCCATCAAGCGGCGGGTGCTTGTATTTATTAGACCATCAATTTGTCCTCGGTCTTCCTTCCTTTTTCCTCATATCCTTCTTCCTTACAGTTCTGTAATACTTATTAAACAGCCAAGTCCATTGATTACGATGACTACTTACCATTAGAGCCGTATAGCTTATTTATAAATACAGTATCTAACAACCTAAAAAATTAATAACTAGACTACTTAAAATACGGTAGACATCTTATTACATAATACAAATAGGAGATTATTATATTATATCAACTAAAGCTTACTTATAGATTTAAAATACATCAATTACTTAAAATTGATTAACACTGATACATCAAATACACCAAAATAGCACATACACAGTGATGATGATGAAATCGCGTCTACGACCATGCAACATTATCCCCAAAAAAAAAACACAAAATAAATAATACAACATAAAAAAACATTTAAAACGCAGGATATTATTTGTTTCACTGGTCAAGCAATGACAATGAATGATGCCAATGTTTTGTTCTTAAATACTTACCTTTGACGATATAAGTGTCAATGTGGGCGATGATTCCTGTGAAACAAACAATACATATCCTGCTTTAATTGCCCAATGTTCAAAAACAAAATGACATTAAAAAAATAATAACAATTTTTGTAAAATTTTAAAATTATATTGTTTTTATTGCATGTTAAAAAATAAATAAATCTGAAATTAGAAAATGCTAAGAGAAAAGTATGTGGCTTGAAATGTATAATTTAAAAATAATACGACGAGAGAATTAATTTAATTCTTTTAACGATTTAGTTAATTAGATATACATAATGGCTTTCTTTTTAATTGGATCTGATAATATCATTTGCCGCCATAAGATACCAATATTATTTAGTTTCAAATATAGATTCAAATTACATCATACATTCAAATTAAATAGGCACTTAACAAATTTTTATTTCATTTCATTAATTCTTAATTAGCTTACTTATGCATAATATAAAACGAGCCTACTTTTACCTCAAGTCTAGGTACCTCACATGAATCATATATTTAATAAGATTATACTTCGTAAATTAAGTAATGTATATGTATCACATGAGTCACATTACTCACATTATTTCTAAGAAAAAGCTTTATTATTACAAACAGAAGGAAAATCGACCCCTGATCACGTCATGAGCCAATTCCCAGTACCTTTCAGCTTTTTTATTCCTTACTTTAAAATATAACAGACTGATTCGTGAGAAAAAATTAACAAAGCATTCAAATCAAACACCGCTCATTCTGAAATAAACTTTTTATTGATAACAACTATTTCGCTCAAACATTAGAATAAAAAAAAAACGTTGAATTAAGAACTGTTGGATTTTTAATCTGTTAGAAAAATACCGCGTATTCAAACCATTTTGTAGTTAAACTTTTTTACGAAATTGTTTTACGTTTTATTGATATACGAATAATAAAATTTAATTGCAATGTTTATAACTATGTAAGCGATTTAGTTTTTATAACGTACTCGAGAATAATTACACGTACTGGTGTACCAATATGATTACAAGGTTTTATCCTGTAACTAAAGTAAAAAAAACCCATAGACTATAAACAACATTGCACGTCGATCTAAAATACTACTAACAAACTTGTACAAAAAATGGCGTGTGTAATTATACCAGAAACGAATATTAAACGTTCATATTTTATTACTTAGATACCTATTAAACGTGTAGTAAGACAATAGATGGCAAAAAATGACCGATACTTGGGGATCGCATGCAAGAACAATGAGCAAAAAAGCTAAATCCACTGTTCCCTAAATTATCCTGTCACGCTTGCCTATAAAATGCAATTGGCTTAAAAACCGAAATCAGAACTCGTTAGAATAAGGTACGTTCACATTTGTGTCATTTGTCAAGAAAGTTCGACATTCTTTGTGTACAAATATGTACAAATATGTATAGCAGTTCGCTATACAGTGGTCGCGGGTTCGATTCCCGCTCAGTGCAAATATTTGTAAGCATGAACATGTCTATTTGCATTGGTCTGGATGGTTCTATGTTTAATGTGTATGTATTTACAAAACAAAAAGTATTTAAGTATGTATATCCGCATTCTAGAACTCATAACACAAGCTTCAAGCTATAATATATGCTTACTTTGGGTCTAGATGGCGTTGTGTGTTGTTGTTGACATATTATTATTATTAATTTAGGTCCGATTTCCCCTCTTTACTTTTTCCTTACCAATCAATCAATCAATTTATCTACCTCACTCGCTTTACGGTAGGCAGCGCGCAGCGGCTTCGCGCATTGCAGGAGCAATGCTAGGGACTATAAGTCGTCCATGAGCGACAGTTACCACTTACTATCACGTGGGGTATTTGGTCGTCTGCCATTGCCGGCAATAAAAAAGTGTCTCCACTTTGACATTACTATTTTGAGAAGCCGGAACTTATTTTTCCGAATTAAATTTACGTAAAGAACCGTATGAATTCGACTTGTTTGCATGTTTGATCCGTAGATAAATACATTTAAAATACGTAATTAATTAAATTCAGACAGGTTTTATTATACATAGGTAACATCTGTAGAAGCCACGCATCTGTTAATAGTTTATAATAAACGACCACCAGATCTAGTCTCAAAACTAGGCATATCCAATAAAATATTGATTACATTCTATAGTAGAAAGTTGTATTAAATCAATTAATCAAAACAATCAATAAGCCTTTTTGAAATCTCATATTTTAGATTTATAAATAAAAAAATCGTATAGTTTCGTATCCGTGTGTGAGCCCTAATTATAATCACTAAACACACAATAAAGAACTCTATTACCTATTCATAAGGCACATTATAAATTGTGTTACAAGAATCAAATTATATAGTGAGTGTCAGGTTGCGCGCAAACAATAGGCGCACGGTACATGCGCGGTACCTGCGCCTGCGCAAGGTGACCTGCGCAAGGGCACGGGCTGCGCAAGGGCGGCCCGCTGCTCCCTCCCGGCGTTCCCGCGGGCTCCGCACGCCATTACCGAAATGACCATTATGGGCGAATAGGGATGTGAACGTCGACTATTGGTAAAAAAATCGATTATAAGTTTTAAATAAACTTATAGGGGGATAACTCGATGAGTATATTAATGGAAAACGGACGACGGTAACTTTACAGTGATAAAAAAACCGGTCTATTCCTCTAAACAACTCTTTCAGTATTGACTTATTTTAAAGCTACCGTGTGCCTTGTTACTAAAACACAACGAACTTTGCCTGATTGTTTTTTTGTAAAGACAAAAAATAACAACAGTGTATAGAAAGCAAGTGTGCTAAATTATTAGATTAATTGGTCTAAACGTAGAGTAATCATTTTCAGTCAAAATAACATGCGCTAATATTATGCTGTATCTGGGTTAACCAGAACCTGACCTCTATGTATAAAAACAATAATACTACATAGATATAGATTTATCTCGTTAAAAGACAGAATAGTTCAATAGTTTTGTGGCCTTTAAGCAGTCATTATAAAAAGCGTAAATAAGCTTTTGTGTATAAAAAGGATTCCAGCTGCAACTTATAAAGAAAATAGGTACCTACTATCGGACTTAAAATCCTTGCTGTTGCTAAAGTTCATACAGAAGTGACAGTGAGAATAAGGAACCAATTAAAATTAAGTGACATTTTAGTATTTGAATTCAGTACTAGTCAAATACATCGTAATTTAGAAGATAGTATATTTATACTAGATGCAGAAGACGTAGAATCACGTACTACAGTATAAATTAGAAATTACCTTTGTACGGTTTAAATATTTTACTAATTTAATTAATATCGATAACTCTAACATTTACATCACTATAGCTAAACAAAATCCGACAAACAGAGCTCGCAGCGACAGGTGGTGTGTCTACGACGCGACGCGACGCGACGTACGCGAATTTACCGAATTAACCACAACAATAATGAGCGGTATTTTCCATAAAACTGTATTAATGACATACTATATGTATGTAAAGTTTTGAGTTTTATTTTTAATAATTGAAGGGTTGAGTTTTTATGCGTATTTATATCTATTAACAATATGGTTGGGTAAAATTTTTGCACCATCTCTATTTTATCTTTGGCTATCTTACTAAGCGACTACGAAGCAATACATTATTAATACTATAATATTATGTACAAATTTATGCCGTAGAAACACGTTGTGTTTTACCCCGTAGACGCAGAATACAACCTGCTTCGATTCGGTCCAGGAAGGCCTATGTTCTGTTCTGCACATGACGCCTTATTAACGTCATATAGTCGTTTAACAGAAAATAAATTATTTAATAAGCGGAGAATATCAATAATTACCAAAATATCTATATTTTGGTCCTACTTGCAAATTAAATGTACTGCATCAACGAAGAATTCAATGAGGTTTTTAACTATATCTAGTAGATAACCACATAATTAAGTCACAAAGACTACAATAGGTCTTAACAATTTAACGGTGCTTAGACCTAATTTCTACGAAAAAATACCTTGTATATATTTTCGCAAACATCCACAACACAGTACACTAACAAAAATATAAACAATAGATTATATGATGATGATGACGTAATATATTGGGTAAGTATCTGTTTACTATCATCTATGTAGTAATTTATTACTATATAGGAAATATAGGTATGTATACCTCAAAAGAAACTATTTACCTCAAAGAAACTCTTGTCTTTCACTCAAACGTAATGGGAACTTTCATAAGTCTGAATGCATTTAATTTTTCAGTGTTAACCGACCTAATGGAGCTGGAGTGACAAGTGTGAAAGGGTGGCTCCCACCCTCGTAGGGAAGGAGGTGGGGATAGAGGCGCTGACAACGCTGCTGACCCAGTTTCGAAGCCTGCTTCCGGCCGCCCTTCACTCAATGTAAAACTAGTAAAAACAGCGACAGAGTAATTTAAATTGCCAACGTGTTTGCAATAGTCTAATAGTTTTAACAAGCAATGTATATTATTAAAAAACAAAAAGATCCGCCTATGAAAAACAAAGTGAAAAGAAAAACGCATTTTTTTCTCTCGTGCTGACGCTACATTGAAATATTATATACGCTATATCCCCCCCCACATTTAATACGTATCTAATGATAATGACACCACATATCATATGTTAAAATAAAAAAAAGAAATAGACATACATACCATATTATATACATAAATATAACATACGTACATACGAGCATACATACACATGCTCAAAAACATTACCCTTCTTGACTTTTATTATTGCGTGAAATAAATACCTCCTACGGGCTTGATTTCTATTAAAAACGAACTTTTTAAATAAGAAAATACAAACATGTACCGAGTACACGAGTCAAACCCGCACTCGCCCGGATCATAATTATTGCTTTATTATCTAATTTAGTGTTTTTACATCCGCTCATATAAGAAATTTGATTCGGTAAATGTATTAATACCTAACAATAATAGCCTAAAATTAAGTCAGCACATGCCAAACGTACGGTCAGCATGGCAGGTGGTGTTACGGTATTATTATTTTTTTGCAGACCGTACAATGTTTATAGAATGTATCAGCTGTCGATTGTATATTTCAAGTTAGGCATCATAAATTCAATAAATTTAACCCTTTTTAGAAGAATTTTTAGGATAACTTATCGTGTATAATCTTGTTTGTATTTTTATTATATTGTTTAAGTAGACATATAATAAAGATAACTTATAGGTAAAAATAATATAATGAAGAAAAAAGATTTGATTTTCTGTATGTTTGTTTGGTTGGTTGCAACGATTTAACTAAAAATCTACGTTACCAATTAAAAAATCTTTGACCTTTAGGAATCAATAAATTCAGCGGGTAATATTAGTTATATTTTATTATAATTAGCATATTATTTTCAGTCATTATTTATTTATTTTTTATTTATTTTTTTCAGAATTTTTATATATTAAGCGCCTTCGTAAAAATGAATGATGCAATACGACACTATTGCTATGATATTTACCGTAGAAGTTTGTTGTGAGATCGAATGAAACATTTGATAACCGAAGCGAAGCGAAAGCAGACCTCTAGTACGTAATAAGAAAGAGCCAAAAACCTCCACCAGTATGAAGAGGCTCGTGTTGGCGTTGGGCGGTTAAAGCATGAGCTTGATGCAGAAAGCTGAGGCTGTATTATATATACTCTTTGATACAGCCCGTATTGTGAATGAAGTAATAATAATAATAAAAAAAAAATATTGGGTCATGAAACTCATTTTAACAATATAGGTCTTTAATAATATCAAAAGGTATACAGTGTTAGGATGTCTATACTAGGTAATAAAACCTGTGCCACAGGCGGTATGAGTTCATGAAAACATGTGTAAACTCTCAGTACGACTTAGGTATAATATAGAAAATAAACAAATAATTAAACTACATTTAGAATAAATTAGTTTAGAATAATTAGTTTAAAAGTGAAAATTTTAAGATTTTAATTATTTATTATAACGAAATTGTGCTGTTAAACTTGCTAAGCGCCACCTAGAGGCAGCTTTCTACACCATGCACCACAGGAAAAGCTCCAATTAAAAAGTCAATTAATTGAATAAAATTATACGTATAGATAAAATAGGAAGACATTATTATACGCTAATTAAAACTCCCTATCAAGTGTTTAGATTGTAACTATCTTTATTATTACAATTCAATAATTGGACAAACAAAATAATAATATGACCGGTTCGGGGATCAAGTTTATACAATTTGCGTTTGTACCTAAAACTATACAGTATAACTAGTTGCCCGCAGCGCAGTTTCACCCGCATAAAGTTGCGCCTTTGGTTGCTGCACCGCTACCATGAGTCGTAGCGTGATGTTAATAGCCTATAACCTTCCTCAAGAATTAGGCTATCAAATACAAAAATATTATTCAAATTCGACTACTAGTTGCAGAGTCTAGTGCGTCCAAACAAACAAATTATTAAGCTTTATTTAAATTAGTATAGAGAAACATGTATGGATGGACCAAGTACATAAATATTACTATTTTAGATAAAAAAAACTGACGTAGCTAGTTCGCATCTGCCAATTACCGCTGACCTCTAAAGTAACATTTATAATGTATTTTATGTAATGAGTATGTATTCAAATTTTATTGTCATGTTTTATAACCTGTGGTGGCAGATGAGTCAACAGCCATCTTTGATTGTAAAAACATAGCAAAATTGTAAGCCGCGAATTGACTTGTCTTCTGCTACTTATACCAGGTGCTTAATAAAGCCGGTATATACCGTGAAGCTAGTATGTATAACTAGAAACGGTCCATTTTTTTAGGAGACTTCACAAAGGCGGTGTTTGCCGAAGCATTTGCGTTTAAAAGACAAATTGATGAGTTGATGACCGATGACCAATAGGGTGATTATAATACACATATAACGTTGCTGGTCGTTACCTTAAGAGGTTGGTTTTATATTCTAGCCCAGCCCCTTGACACGGTACTTCATTTTTATTTTAAAGGACACCATCAGACAATATGGTAATTTTAAAAAGTGTAAATAGATTCCTTAGCATTTACTTTTAAAAAAACAAATCCATTGAAAACCTATTCAAAAACGGCTTTAGCCCTGGCCACTAACACCAAATAAATTGTGCCTTTAAAACAATTTGTGTGCCCCTCCCTTCGCCCCGTTCTGAATCGTAAACCAACCCTATTAAATGTTTACAGCCTTCTAAAAGTCGAGCGGCACCGCGGCAACACCGATAAAAACTGTTTTTGTTACTTTATAAAGATATGTTATTATAACACTGCTTGTAATGTCGGCTTGCATGTTTTTAAGCCTGGCTTATATGATTATATGTGAAAAGTGTAGATGGCGTTGTTGTTGGCTTTTATTGTGTGAAAATTCACGGATCCGAATGTTGGAGTAACAATAAACTAATAACACCATAACTACACTACACTATCTAGACCCAAAGTAAAGGTTTTACTTTTTTTTAATAAGATTTATAAATATTTTATTTTTGATTCATTCATCTCATTTTTCTACGTTCTTCAATTATTCAGACTTTGCGTTAATTAAGTTTATAATGCGAACACCCTATTTGAATAAGTACCATTTTTTTCTGATGTTGGGCAATACCTATTTGATATGTATTTATGTTAAAATATCTGCATTCTCAAGTCAACAAACAATAAATATACAATACCGATATGACGGAAATTTAATCTAAACGTTGTCTTATGTTTTGGGCTTAAGTAACACTTAAACAAATCAAACATTATTTTAATATCGGCACAAAACAAAAAAGTACTTGTTCTAAATTTAAATCTAAAATATTGCACTTCTCAACATAAACTTTTAATCCTGACGTTGATTGTGCCATGTAGATTGTAAGTGTATACCTAATTAAAATACTTTTTGTTCAATGTTAAACATGAATTATACAACAGTTTTTTTTGTTTACTTACCTTAAATGTTGGGTCGTTCCACTTTAAATGTTTGCACCTATCTTTGGCAAAAAATGAATTTGATTTGACTAAAACAATAATAAAGAATTTGCTCCAAATTTGAATCATTGCAAGTCTCCCCTCAATCACGTCGTCATAATATCTCGACACTTCTGAACGCAAGGACACCCAGTGTTCAATGTGACCTGTGCTATATCGAAGTAGGTTACGATACACTAAAGTTTTTGCTTCGTCCAGAACCGGGATTGAAATGCTTCGGGAATTGTTCTCAAGGTCTTAAAGTAAAACAAAGTGCTTTATTTTTGTTTAGAGAATGCCTTTGGTTTTTGTTACGCGCTTGATTTGACCAAGAAATAATTATCAGAAGAATCTTCTAGATTACATTTCTGCTCTGGTTATTAGTAAAATAATGAAGAAGACCTAGATATAATGAAGGCATTAAGAGGCTTTACTAGCACAATAACTCAACTAAATGACAGCGGTCAAATTGTCACATGAAAGGACAGCAGCCGAAATATAATTCCATACAAGAAGCACAGCAGCGTTCTCTGATAAGACTGACACCACTGTTATCGTAAAATCGTATGCAAAGCGCGACGACTTTGACAAATGCATTTTACGCAATACCCTTTGAATAGATAATGTAAACTAATTAGTTCAATAGTCTGCAATGCCATGTATTCATTTCTATCTAAAAGTATTGTGTAGCTTATGTAGAGCTACGTGATTACTTATTGAGGACCCTATGTGGAGACTATTAAAACATATTTATCAATATATGTAATTATTAATCCTATGATTATTATATTTAGACAGTTCTGTTCATCATCACAAAAATTTAAACAATTTTTAAGCTCAATCAAACAAATGGTTGGAACACAATAACAACTAAGATAATTATAATTGTTTTAAAATTTCTTTAATCAAGTGACCATTAACTGACCCAAAAATCAATTCTGCAATTTCGCAAAAATTGCTTCGTAAACTTAATTGTTAACTTTCACAGCTTTCAACAATACCGTGACTATTCCACCATTATGGCACCACGACGTAGAAAAAACACAACCTCGTATCTAATAGAGCGTAAGAAATGACGAGATGGTGCAAGCAATCCCATATAATCCCCATTAGTGCACTTCGCAAAAGAACCTCACCTATATCCATCTCTGTCGCACACTAACAAAAAATAAGTACCTAATGTTGAGCGCAATCCGTTGCATTCCATACCCTTCGCCATTACTCCAAAATGTTACATACTGCAAATAAAATTCACCCTAAACAGTAACAAAATAAGAACGACTAAGCAATGATAAGATTTATTTTTTTCAAACGCCAAGTGCGAAGGGCTCTAAACTTAATATAAATAACAATAACAATTCGGCTCGGGTCGATCTTAGGAACCTTTTAAAAACATTGAACGGATTTGACAGATGAGGCTGTATGCCTCATTGTCTTGGGTCGGAATTTAAATAAGGAATAACGCCCACGGCTGGCGGCAGTAGTTGTTAGTGTTACTGCAAAAAGTATTTATTGTTTTGCATATCATTATCATTTAGTAAAATAAGTGCTGCCTGACGATCGTAATTAAGAATGTTATTAAATTAAATACACCTATAGTTATAATATAAATTACGAACATCATGAAACAGCTTGACAGACTAAACAGCCCAACCGTTTGCTCTATAGGCATTAAAAAACAAGTTCCTTAAAAAATCTCACTTGAACCAGACCATTATAAAATACCTAATCTCTCCACAATTTTAATTTTAACATGACACCGTTAAAGATTAACTTTTTTTGGCGAAATAATACTAAATCTGCTCGCGACATAGATATAATTTATAATAGATGTTGAAATGTTGGAATTAGCATAAAATAAATATAATATCCGTACAATTGCTGCGACATCGCAATCAAAATGTCCGCGTATGGAAATTTTGCCCAATACATATTATTTGTTCATAGAACAGAACTTAATACGGGTTTTGTATAAATAATTGTGTAACGGATATGAAATCTAGTGATGTCACCTCAATAACATCGATTTAATCACTTATTTTTGTTAATTTAGAGAGAGGAATTTTGATCTTTATTGGTTTAGATTTAATGATCTACTTGCTTTTTTTTTTTTCTAATTGACTTAACTATATGGTTCATAAGTATAGTTTCAATAAACATAAGTATCATGTAGAATACTTCCTTGTACAATAAATTCTAAATGGGCTTTTATAATATACATCATTGTAGCCAATCTTGAAGGTCTTTGCCATTTACGCTAACCTTCCGTACTCAGTCAATACTAGTTATCCTTTTTCGACTACTGGCTTGTTTTTCTTGCTAATAACGACACGATCTTCTGCTTCATAATGTATCGACGGTACTTTAAAAAAATTGTTTATATTTAAAAAGTGGCCAATCGGAGTATCGGTGTAGTTCTTTAAATTAATTACTTACTGCACAGTTGTTCGGTAAACAAACTAACTTCTATATTCTTTTTGGCGTTAAAAATATTTCTTTATCAAGAAGATTTCTAATTTCATTAAGGTTCATAAGTCGGAATTAATGGTACTTAAATTGTAAGTAAGAATATTACTCCGAGTCGACGACGAATGTGTGTGTCTCTGGCATTCCAATCATTTTTAATCTATGGTGACCTCTTACCATCGGACGATGTAACTGCATTAGATGCAAGAATGTAAATATTATGTACTATATTTTAGACCAGTTGTACGAAATAGGTAATTGATTATTTGTCAAATTAAGTAGCCATGTTCAAAATGTTACCATTTGCAAGCTCTTACTGTCAATTTATGCAACACTAGGCTGAATATTTATGAGTTTTTTTAGAAAATATTCCGGATATGTCGAGTTTTAATTTAAGAATATTTTTATATGTTTATGATGGCACCTGTCTGTCTGTCGATAGCAGAGTTTCAAAAGAGAATAAATGTTGCTCAGAACAAGGAGAAATGTTGAAAGGGTTGACAATTTATACAGTACATTCACTTAATTTAAAAAAAAATCTTGTTAATAATATTCAAATAGACCGATCAACATTCTAGTACAACATTTAATGGTAAATAGAGATGTTTCTCGACTAATAAAACTGGGAATCTAAAACTTGATCAATAATACTTTAGAAGACATTACGTTTTTATAAGATTTTATAGCGTTTGCAGTAATATGTAAATTATTGGACAAATTAAATTAGCGATATTAAAGTATACCGTTAATGGTATACGAATGGCTATGTGAATGGAATAATATAAAGTTCATTATCTTTTACATGTTTTACTATCTAAATACTTTATGTATAATTTATGAAATCTAATATCAGTACCTATGTAATGTTAGTCAAATATATTAGATTTTTAAACAATTTACATATCATAATAAGATGGATTAATTATATTGATTTTAATAAGGTAAATTGATCGCTTGTGCCTGATTGAAAAATTTTGTTATTAATATATCATCGAAAATATTTAGTCCGATTTGAATTGATTAAGAAGTAATTTACATATTATACACTGTTATAAAATATACTGTTTACCGATTGTTTTAAAGGGGGCGTGAAAAAACCCCCTTTAGAACAATCGAAATGTCATACATTAGTTTTAATTATGTCATTTTGCACGCATCTGGCCCTTACGCGCGTTTGGTTATAGCGAGCAACTAAGTCGATAAAAGAATGTAACGAAGAAGCTACTAAGTTATTTCGAGTTCGCGTGCGCACAAGCATTTGCGTTCGCCCACGCCATGCGTTATCAACCGACTTATCTCCCATTATAACGCGAGTTTCACCTCAATGCGAGACGTTTATGTCATTTAATAAATCTATGCTGTCTAGTTTCCGGTGGATCGTCGCTTTAATTAAATGTATCAGCTTAAAGGACACGGTACTACTGATAGCGTTTAAGCGGTAACGGTGGCGGAATTTATTGCTTAACGAGCTGAGGTTAAATTATCACAGTTGTGGAAATAATGAAACTCTTTGGTTACTACTATTATTATACTCTTTGGTTAAATGCTGATCAATAAGAATTGCATCTCCATTATAAGTAATTACTTATACAAGAAAATTAATATTAAAACTTAACCTCAAGCAGACAATGATCAGGATAATTCTATAGGAAAATATATTTAGTTAAATAAGTTTTATAAACTAATTGATTGACAATTACAAAAATCATTCTAAACGTAAGTGACGTTATTATTTCGACAATTTACATTTATTTCAATTGGGAGCGGACAAACAATCACATAAGAAGTCGTCAGAAAAATCTTACGAGTACAAAACAGGACAGGTGCAGCTTGCTGATTGTTTGCTAATCTACCTGCCAAACGAAACGTAGCAAAATGCCAGAATCTCGCAAATATAATATTTGGGTAAGCTTTTATACAACAATTAATATGCGGTCAGATAAAAAAGCTAGTGAATATGCATGCGATCCGATTAATAAGTAATGGTTGGTCATAAGATTTAAACGTCGCTTCTAATGTTCAGTGAGGCAGAAACCCTAAGCGTCCGTATTAGCATACCCGTCCGTACAATATTGAGTGCACTTTACGTAAGCCGAAGTTCGTCGAACGAGTTTCTGTGCTTTATAGATATCCTAATTTCGTACGCAGAGCAATATCGGATTTTTAATCAGTGTTTTTTTATTGATTACATGACCAGTTCTGATTGCGGTTAATGGTTTTTGATTTGGCTAGTTTTAGACAAAGAAATGACTGGTTTTGTCTCTTTAATTAACGTGGGTTTTTTTGTATTAGCGACGCCATTTTGGATGCGCAATCTCTGTATGTTGAAATTAGAGATGATAGTGTGAAATTGTAATCCTTCGTTGATATGGAATTTGAAATGATACATAAATTAATGGTTATTTTTTGATGATACAGACCAAATGGACATGACAGTGGCATGGTAAGACTAAGCATTGCAAAAATAATGCTAAATAGCACAACCGGTAGTCGATCAGAGACAAGTTAATGAAGAAGGAGCAAAGGGATTAAATTTAGGAGATATTTAAAGGCCCCAGTTTCGATATACTTTTTAAATTACTGTTGTGTGTGCTTAATGTTAAAAACGAACATTTTAAGAAGATATTAAGGTGAATAAATTCGCGAAAGATTGGCGAAGTGGTTTCATAGGCATAACAGACAGATAACCCATTCATCAAATTACAAATAAGATTTAAGATCACGATAAAAGATTTTCTTCTATATTGCAAATAGTTTGCATTTAATTTAAAATGTTTGATTTATTCTAATCCGCCGCCATCTCGAAGAAGGTGGTCGAGATCTTACCAGAGATAATTCCATCATCAAGCAGATTCGGCGGCGACGTCCTTGAATTTTTCAATCATTATTCTCCTTTTGCGATATACTTACCTATAAATTATCCGTTAGAACAGATTTTGATAAATCACAGAGTATGATAGCAATCACATTACTTTACGTAATTTGTATGGTTATTTACCAACTAAACACTATACCTACCTATGTCTCTATTCAGCAGTGAACGTTCTTTAGCTGAAATGATGGTGACATCTATGTGACTATTATAGAACATTTAAAGTAAATTTTATGTAATATACTGAAATAATATATTTACTTTTAGTGGCGTCTTCTAAGTTAACCACTTTAATCTTCCATCTATATCTATATTATTATATAAAGCAGAAGTGTTTGTTTGTTTGTTTGTTTGTTTGTTTGAACGCGCTTATATCTGAAACTACCAGTTGGATTTGAATAATTCTTTTTGCGTATGATCGCCCAGTCCCTGAGGAAAGTTATAGACTATGTAACATCACGCTACTGGCGATGGGAGCAGAGCAGTAAGCAAAGATCCAGATGAAACTGCGCCCCGGGAAGCAAGTTAATGATATAAATGAGAGGTGGTACGTGTAAATGCCTTCATTCACAAACATGGTCGATGTAAAACCGGCCCACCCACAGATAATATCCCAGATATGACTTTATAGACATACTACAGCTGCAGGAAGTACAGATTATTGATAATCAAAATTGAATTCTTAAAGAACATTAATGATGTGATGTAATAAAACTAGAAATATTTCATTTGACAAAATTTTAACATAATATAGAGTATAGACTATCTCGTATGTATTTTAAAGGATAAGCAGAAATAATATAATCGTATTCTGGTTAAATTAATGCTTGCACGTTTGGCTATCAGTGCCTGTGATCAGCTGTTTTAAACTATTATGATGATGAAGAACAGCAAGTAGTGGGAGAGATTTTCTATGATGTTCATAGAGTTGTTTCTTGCATATTCTACCACATTCACACAGCGCCATCTAGTCCCAAATTAAGCAATTATATTTGCTTGTGTTATGGGTACTAAACAACTGATATACTACTTATATACATTTTTTTTGTAAATACATACATATTATAGATAAATTACACCCAGACACAGAACAAACAATCATGCTCATCACACAAAGGTTTGTCCTGGGTGGGAATCGAACCCACGACCTCCGGCTTAGCAGTCAGGGTCACTAACCACTAGACCAACAGTCAGTCATATTTTATCTTATCTTATTGTAAAGTTGACATTATATCGTTACATAAAACTTTGACCAAAAGGTCATTGATGAGTTTTTTGAGAATTTTCTTATCAAAATAACTTGAATAAATTATTCATCGACAAGTTTATCTTAACAAAATTTCTCATTTTAATTGTATCTGTGTAATGTTGCGGCTATGGTGGTCACTAACGTTTCTTCGACCATCGTGGATTTTATTCCTATCAAGACTAATATTTGTATGAATCAGACATTCGTTTTTAAAGCCTGGATGTCATTTGACTCTTTGTGTGTTTGTATTTTACGAGTTAAGGAAATCATTTTTAACATAAAATTGAAAGTTGCCTCGTACTATACGCTTCTGTCGACCAATCACGATATCATCAACACTGTATATTGTAATCCTTCCATGGTCATGCTTAATGTCGTACATCTATCATTTTACAAACATTTTTGATTAAACACGTCAATTTATGTTACAGATAATTTTAATTTTATGTAAATTAGGATTATAGTTATTAAATGTTACGGTGATTAGTGATGTTCGCTACAAGGTTTATAAATCGATTGATTACTCAAATACGATGTTGGTGCCGATTGTTACTTTGCACAAAAGTTCAGCTGATGAAATAGTTACTTGACAAGCACTTCATTAAAGTTCATAAACCAAAATACCACAAATCTAATCTAGATATTATTATTATCTTTAGTCTTATCAAAGTCCCAATTTTTATAATGTTCAATTCATGAGACCAACTATGATATTTTCGATAAACAAAGAGATATTAAATAACAACACATAAAAGAAGTTAGCGTATGAATCGTGATCAACAAAAAGGTTGATACGCTCGTATAAGAATAAATTAGCAGTAAGTGGTAACTGCCGCTTATGGGCTTCTGCAACACCAGAGGCTTAGGTTAGCTGCTGCCTCCCGTGGAGTAAGCGCTTTTTTCAGGTTTGTACAAACAATATAACAAGACTCTGTTTAGTTACTGGTATACATATAGAAAGTTCCAAAATGTATGATAGTATTACCAAAATAATGTCCAAACAAAACGTTACAGCTAAAATTGAACAAAATTATTAAAAACTCACAAATTATTCAATAATTGTCAATATATTACTTATCCCTCTTTGTTATCAGCCGACAATCGAAATTTCGAACACTCAGTGGCGCCAAATCGCATTTTTTTAAAAGAACCATTATTGCACAGAGTACATTTTTTGTGACGCGGTCGCATAGACAATGCCCACCATTATCCATGACAGTGCGCTCATTACCGTTTTTGCTGACTGTACGTCGCATTGTTCGTCGTCTACCTGCATCGCTTGCTGCTATCGTTACACACAGTAATGATTTTGTACGTATTGTTTAGTAGAAAGTTTGGTGACAAAAATACCAGATATATTGCTTTTTTATTTATTTTCAATCATCAACGTATCCTTTTATTTGTATATTTTTATACGTACTTATTTTTTTTATTTTGTGTTATACTATCAGCAAACATATTTCTTTCGAAAAATTATAACAACCATTTAAATACGTTTCTAATAAATAGCTAGATGGCATCTTAAAGATGGACAAGATATTTTCATCAGACAGACGTAGCAAGTATTACAAGTTGATCAAACATTTAATGTACAAAATCCGTAAAACATTATAATATTTTTTTTACTTAAAATAAAAATAAGTAGGTACTTAATATTTCAATCTCGTATCGAATGAGCCGGCGGCATTACCTTTACCTATCTTTATATTTATCGCATCAATAACCGACCTCTTTTTACACCTCAAATCCATAGACTTAGCGATTTGTGAACGTTCGAGAATAATGTTGGGGCCCACGCACACACCGATCATACGTAATAAAATAAATTCCATATATAAATTCGGTTGGGTCGTGTTTTTTTGTCAATTAAAAATTACAGTCCGGGCTAAACGCAGGTACTCGATAATGTGGACCCTGTACCACAGTATGCCACGATACAACTGTCACTATTAGAACCATTTTGTAATGTTTGGTGAGTAAGGTAATTTAGTAGAGGTTTTTGTAAACAAAGGATTTCATTACTTTGTATGTTGTATTAAATTGATAAATTTCAGTAGACGCTCTGTACTTATTGGCTGTTAGGGCTTTTAACCATTCTTAGCCTTTTCAGTGTACTATATGTACCTATTCTTGTGAAGATCTGTGTATGAGTAATATTCTAATTTTAAAACTAACGAATAAAGTTTATTTAATATATATTATTACAGCCCGTAATAAAACTAAAACATTAAATTGTCACCGATAGAGTTATTTAGCTCACCGCGCGGTCAGTATTACAAAAAAAAAATAACAAAATAAAACGACAATGCGCGCAAAGTATCAAAAATATTCCTTTTGTAAGAGTAATTCTTACCCGAGCTAACTCTGAACTCGGATCAGGTAGAAAAATGAACATTGAACATACGAAGGCAATTAACTTTCGGTACCTGCGCACGCGCCCGTGTGTGCGTATACGTGCGCGGGCGCATGTCACGTATATGTGCACGTACGCGCGCTCGTGTGCGTTCAACACTTGCGCAAACACAGGGTTGTAACACATCTTATGTTGGACTCGGGGTTTAAAGATAAATTGGTGTGTTTTAATGGTATTCGAAATTTATGTCCGACTCCATTTTGTTTTAAGTGAGCAATTGTTATGTATAAAATGACAATAAGTATATGTAAGATTAAAATAAATATCTTTAATGTTCACCTCGTTATGTGGTTAATTAGCTCTTGTGTGGTGATTTACTGGGGTGCAACAATCTCTTTTTTTGCGATACTCAGAATTTACTTATTTTGCAATATTTGTAATTTTTTTAATGAGAAACTTGAGTGATATTTGAAATGATTGAATAAAATCTGTAACATTTAAAATTGGTCATTTGTATTATAATGATGAAACCTGAGCTCAGTAGTGACATAAGATTTTTGTAATTTTTGCCAATTTTATTAATTTTATAAACTTTCCTTCCGTTGTTTTACTGCGATATTATAATTGGAATAGAGTAAATTATGAGACACCGTCTGATGATTATGGTATTCTAAATACTTATACATAATTTACGCTAAAGCATGTCTTTACTATTTCAGCTAAGTTAAATTCTGATGGAAAAATGCGCGCTGATTTAATATTCTCAACACATTTAAAACAAACTCGTTTAATACAGAAGAAAAAAATTCAAAGACGAAGTTGAATACTTAGGCTTCCAGTTTAATACAAACCGCCGAACCAATTGTGTGAACTGCTTAATAATACTAGCTGCCCGCATCGCGGTTTCATCCGCGTTGATTTGCATCTTTGGTTAATGCTCGGCACCCGTCGCCAATAGCGCGATGTTACACAGCCTATAACCTTCTTCAAGAACTGCGCTATCAAACGATAAAAGATATATTTAAATACGACTGGTAGTTCCACAGATTAGCGCGTTCAAACAAACAAACACTTCAGCTTTATATATTAGTGTATGTACTAAAATCTCCATTACCACCAAAGCAACCTTCTGACTAGCACATAACTTATTTTAGAATTATTCACTTTAAACTTTTGTCTCTCAATACATTTCTCGTAACGTTAGATATAATTAAAGAAACAAAAAACTCAACTAAAAATCTCATTAGTAAAAACTCATCGGGAATTTTCTCAGACCAAATACCACTATAAGACCGACCTCGCAAATCCTTTAAGACCCTTCAATAGAAATTAATACTGCAACAATAATTACACTACGCTTCAACACCAGAGCAAAACGAAATCAAAACATGAAACTAAATCTCGTAAAGTCCCAAAAAAAAGAACGGTCAAATTAACCGAAAGAAAGCGCTCTTAGTTTAGCACAATAGATCACAAAAAATGGCTACCCGGAGTGCAAAATGTAACAATATCTGTTTAACTGACTTTTACGATATTGCACTTATTTCCAGTTTCGAATTAAGGAATCTTTATTAATATCATATCAGGCGAAAAACGTCCACTGCTAGACGTATGCCTCGCCTAATTTTAAGTTATGTTTGTGATCTGCAAAATGTTTCTCGTAAAACAGTACACAGTATATTTCACAAAAATATAAGTATGACTAAGTGCGAACATGACAATTTGCATTATTTTTGAATATTGAATGAAACCTAATAATCTATTGGCTGAATATATAGACTTTGACAAAAAAAACCGAAATTTTGGATTTTTGAAGACACGCTCGTTTTATGATTAGCTAAATCATTAAACACTTGAAATGCTTCAGCAAGCTGCCATATGTGTACTATAGATACTAGTACATTGCCAGAAGTGAACATTTATTTATGTATGGTAACTAGGAAACATAAAACAAGAAAGAATCCAGAGTTCATCCGTAATGAGTAACACTGCTAGTTCACATATCTACGCAAGGGACAGCAAATGACTAGTACAAAAACAACGAAAGCAAACTTATTGTTTTGCGACATGTGGTCGGAATATTTATAATGACTCGCCAACAAGAGACGGTTGTTGTAGGCCGGAAGTCACATGTTATTGGAAATCGCCATTTTAAGTTCGTTGGGAAATAAAATTGGAGTTAACTAATGATTTACACGCGAACACACGTATGATAAACAAGAAGAATTTCTAACGGCTGACAAACAACCTCTAACGAACAGCGGTTTTATGGTTTTATTACTTATTTAACCATCTCAATCAAAACCGCGTTAGCATACGACAGATTTGATTGATTGATACGCTCTAACATATAGCGCTTCTAATGACATACACTCGCGAAAACAGACGCAAAACTCTGAGACACGTGCGAATTTCTTTCATAATTTCATTAGATCACGTAATATTACATAAGAATGGGTAAAAGCAAGAGCTCCTAAAAAAAATTAGAATCCTGCGCTGCTGCACCACCCGCGGCGCAAACCGATGATATAGCCAATTACAGACATACAAATTTATGCGAACAACAAATAATAGGGCGCCATTACTGATTTACGAGGGAACATGTTCTAAGAACAACACAAAGGTTGCCGCGAAAAAAATCACACTTGTTTTAATTTTTTAAATTATCGCGTGTGTAGTCTCATGACTCATATAAACTGTAATCGATGTGATTCAAACGCTAGACGCGAAAAAAATTCAAAAAGTTAAATTGTAGAAGGCCGTACAAGTCGTGTCTGTGCTTGCGGCAATTAAAAATAATTAGGGAACGAAGATGGCGTGTTCTCGGAAGGACTGGCGATACATTTACATATGGCGTTCGATCTAATGCCATAGATTTTTGTGTGGGCGTTTAGCGGAGAGCTTATACTTGCATGACGTGCGCAAGCTGTCCTTGCTACAGTTATTTTAAAAATGAATGGATTCCAAAATGTCACTCTTAATGAATACGATATTACGTGAATGCGCATCTACATTTTGACGCAATAATAGCCGAAGCCGTTGAGTGAACGAGAATAATGAGATGTGGAAGTGTTATTAAAACTGTAAATATTTTTAAATGAGAAATTCATTTGATGAGCAGCTCGGTGATTTACTCAGGGTGTATGCTTTCAACACTTATTCACCTGGCATTATGAAATATTACAGTACATACATTGTTTTGTGATCCAAACGAACTTTTCGGCGGTTTAAGACCAAAATGAGAAATGAAAACATCAACAAATAACCAAACCATTAAATGTAAATTTTTTGAAATGACTACTTCTCACAAATATGCACTTGGAAGGAGTGGTAGTATAGAACTTGTTGAGTGTTCATTAACTTCTTTACGATTATCGCAATTTAACGTACTTATTTCACTGATTTTAAAGGTATTTAAAACCCGCTGATCGCTTCCACTTGCTCCACAGTGCACTTGTAAACTAAATCGAGCACGATTAGGAGCAATAGTGATTGAAAAGGGTAAAGAAACCGACCAGTATTAATGTCCATCTTTTATTTGTTATTTTACGTCCAAATAACGCCGGCTAAAGGTTTAATTTTGGACGATAGATACCTGCATAATAAGTGTGTACTTATGAATTAGGTTCACGGTGTGTTATTTCTCAAGGTTTAGAGGGGATGATCTCAATCTTATTCAAAACGTATATTTAATCTGTTTTAGGTTTAATATTGATAAAGGTACTATTAGTTAGTAACAAATTACCTATTTTCTTTAATAAATCGTAGTCTTAGAAGAATAATCCTAAAGAAGAAATTGAAAATCAAGAAAGTGAAAATCGCTAAACAAATTTAAAGTTATAGGCAAGTATGTATTTATATTTTAACTGTTAAGGCTTATTCAAACCTGTGCGGTACTCGCTGCCGATGTGGGTAGAAGTACTTACATACCACGCGGGTTTCGCTCAGGTATTTAAGTATAAAGCGACGTGGCTAGAGCAAAAAGTCGATAGGATAGTAGTATTTTCGCATACCTACTTAGTTTTCTTTACCGCAGTCCTGTTACCGCTACTATATCCTACAAGGCAGTATGCTTGGCCCTGTATTGTTATCAAGATTGCCGATACTACTCTTATCTTAAATCTATAGAAACGTGATAATTTCTCTCATTATAATCGCAAAGTACACTATTATCTATTTTATAACTAATAAATATATATTACGACATTGCAAAAACTGATACGATCCCTTTCCAATTATGATTTAACTTATAATATTTTATAGTCAATAAAATTAATCCTGAGGTAATGGCGACATTTGATTTATTTAACGATGCTATTTAAATCGATGCCATTTCAAGTTTAATGTGTTGTTGAATCTTTAAAATGATATGTTTCTAATAACATTTAATTATTTCCTAACTAGTTACAAGCCCTCACATGTACTAATATAATTATTTTAACTTTAGAAGAAAATCTGAGGAAAGTAGGACGAATAAGAAAAAGGCTGAAATCGCCAATCCGCGTTTAGCGCACGTGGCGATCAAAGCTCACACCTTCTCTGTATGAGAAGAGGTCTTTCCCTGCAGTAGGATAGTAACTGGCTGGTGTGATGATAAATAACCTAAATAATTTAAAGATAGAGCGAGGGTACTAATATATTTTATCTTTATAACAAATATTTAAAAGTTTTCGCTATAAATATAATTGTACATAAAAAAACTTTCTGAACTTCCTACGTGATGGTAAGAGGTAACTGTCGCTTATAGACGACTAAGAGTCCCTAGTGTTGCTACTGAAATGCCAAGACCTCTGCGAAGCTGCTGCCTACCGTGAGAAGTGGGGTTGGTAAAGGATTGGGGGAAATAAGGAAAAAGGAAAGGGGGATATTATGGCGTATCAAAACTAGCTGTGTTATTTAAAAGATGTTAGCAGTGAAACATACGGACGATATCATAAACATTGTTTATATTATTTAGATTAATTATTATATTTAGAGATCACTAGTTGGCATTGACAATAATGAAGATTTCAAGAAGTCTTTGAACTTCTTGTTATTGTGACAAATGTAAAATCGTCGATCACTTATATTTTAAATCAAAACGGGTTTTTAATTACAGTAACTAAAACGGAATTTTCAGGCTGTTAGTTAAACGTACCTATACTTTTATTTGTATTTCTTTTTTTCCATATGAATATGTCAATCCTATCATGTCTTTTATATAGATTATTTACACAAATTACATGTAAGTTAATGTTAATTAATTAAATATAATAAATCACAATCTTTTTCAACATCTGATTTGCCTAATTGGGCAACAGGTCTAAAATCGCTTTTTTTATATATTTACTTCTAAACAAGACTTCGTTAAGGATCTATTTATCCTTCTCATCATTAGCGTCTTGGTCAACAGCATCTCCCAAATCATAAATAATAGCAAGATCGAGCTAGTGCACTATAATACTGACTATCTTCGCTGCGTGGTTTCACGCGCGTTAAGTATGAAATGAAATGAAATGAAATATATGTTTATTCAAATAGGTTAATTAAATTAACACTTATGAACGTCAAAGTTTACAAATTAACCTACAGCCAGTTCGTTGACGAAGTAGAGCCATGAGAAGAACTGGCAAGAAACTCAGGCCACTCTTTTTAATCGCCAGGTTATTAAAATTTTTGTAAGTTACAGTTTCAAGTAGCATGCAAAGTGACGCAGGCAATACACTATTGCTGTATTGCTTTGCTCCCTTGGCTCAAAGCGTGGTATTAGAAACATAGCCCAGGTATTACCTTTACTCAAAATCTGGGCATTTCCAGAAATTAGCGCGTTCATACAAAAAAACAAACTCTTTCGCTTTAAAAGTATATCTAAACTAATATTGTAAATAGAAAAGATTTGATTTTTTATATGTTAGTTTGTTTGTTTGCAACAATTTAACTAAAAACTACGTTACCGATTTTAGTCATTTTAAGAATTTCAATATTTTAAGCGCATTCGTAAATCTAAATGATGCAATACGACACTATTACGAGATCGAATGAAACTTTTGATACCGAAGCGAAGGCGGACTTCTAGTAATTACATAAAGCAGTGACGTGCACTCCATATAGGCAGAAAGGCACTGCCTACCTTCATAATTGTCTGAAATCACAATTTTAGCAACATAATTATGTAATGCCTACCCTGTCAAAAAACTATAATGCCTACCCTGTCCAAAATCTCTGTGCACGCCACTGACATAAAGTAACCTTTAATACAAAATATCGTAAACATATCTGCAATACTTTATACCAATTTTCTCATACACCCAAATCGAATATAAAATAATTGTTCATTTAATGATACGGAACGTCCAGCTTACGTCCGAAACATTTGCAACAAATGAGTCATTCGGGCACTGGGTCGTGCATTCCTACCAGAACTGGTTGCTTCTTACTTCATTCATCCACCGAGTTTTCCTCTTTCATAACATAACCTGAAACATCTTAAGAAGCAATAACTTTCATTCAAATTTCGATTTTATCCGTTGTATTTTAAGGTTATCTTTTAATTATCATCTATCGGTGGTTTTGGATGTTTGAGACAAATACCTGATAGTAAGTTTCCGAGTAAGCTTGATATTTTATTTTTACTCCAATGCATAATTGGACTGTGAGAAAGTTCACCCTTAACAATGAATCATCCGATCAATTGATTAAAATTGCGTGTTTGTAAGCACGTTTTCGATTTACCAAGAGCAAGTTACTTAGTCATTGCGTTGAGGAAAAACCTATATTTCTGCTATCTTTTGGTTCACTAATTGCAAAATAATGAGTAATACTAACTTCTTAAGTTGTTAAGCAACTGTGAGATTTGTATTAGTTAAGAAAGCTACTAACTTTCTTACTCACTAATTACAATCAAAGTTTGAAACATCACTTTAATTTTTGGAGCATCTTGTTTCTGATAAAATTATGTTGCGTGGTCGCAGCAGGTATCAGGGCGGATTACATACTAGTCTATGATAAAAGTATTTTGCAGAATAATTGCTAAGACACTAAGATCATTGACATAATAAAAAGAACCTTATGCTCATCACTAAACATTTTCAGGCAAATAGTTAAAGCAATTTTAATACAAAAATATACAATACTTTAATATGTTTTACAAACAAAAGATGAGATGAATACAGTACTTATTAGCTATCAATATTCAACAAGTACATCCATGTTCGTAAGGACAATAATAATACTTAAAACCCTGACTGAAATTCATATCATCGAGATCATTAATTCCTAAATGCATTGGAGTCGATGTGATTACTAAATCATTCAGACTGTGCGAACACAAGCCAATGAGTACTGACGCTTCAATGAATAGACTAGCTAATGCCCTCATTCGTAGAAATAAGTATGGCTAAGATTGGTAAAACGCTGATACACAGAAACATTTTTTTGAAGGAATGCGATAACTACATGGGGTTATTTTTGCCTGCAACTTGTAGTTAGTATATGACGAAACAAGACTTACAAAATGATTAATATCTAGGTACACAACCCAAACTACTACATCAAAAAATGTACACTAGCATTTCTTAAATAACATGTAGGTATACTATCGAATCATGACCCAGCATATGCTCATTTTGCCAATCCATCTAAATGCTAGTAGGTCGACATTTGCCTGAAGACAGATTTCCATGGCAACGAGCTTGTTATCATTTTATAAGACAATGACATTTTACTGAGTACACTATTGTTATGTTAGTAGTAAAAACGTTCTAAGTGCAGTATACACAATAGATCTTACAAGTTTGACAGTTTTAAACGAAATAACAGTAGAGTGTGTCATGATTCAGTTGGTTCGATAGTACCTATATGAAACGAGTATCCACTAGAAATTTAGATATACTTAGAAGACGAGAATTTTCTAGAAATTTTTGTCCGAGTTGTGAGTTTTCAAATCAGTGCTATCTATGCAAGATCCTTTCTTGTGTAATGCTGTATTCACCTGAGGGCATTCAAAATATTATAATTATGTAAAATACGTATAAAACAATTTAGAAATAAATTCATATTACATTCAATTAAAATTTTGATAACCATTCTATATTAATCCCCCACCCAGGACAAACCTTTGTGTGATGAGCATGATTGTTTGTTCTGTGTCTGGGTGTAATTTATCTATAATATGTACATATTACCTATGTATTTACAAAAAAAAATGTATATAAGTAGTTTATCAGTTCTTTAGTACCCATAACACAAGCAAATATAATTGCTTAATTTGGGACTAAATGGCGCTGTGTGAATGTGGTAGAATATTATATTATTATAATTATATATTTTATGATATTTGTGAACTATTTAATATACTAATAACTTACATAAATTTGATTACATATGTAACATATTAATAGTGGTAATAAGTCAGCATTTAGGCCTCAATCTTGCCAAACAAACTAGCACTAAATTCAAGAAATTCATGTGTAAACGAGTCTGAGCGTTCACTCATAAGAGTGGCAACGTCGCATTAAAGTGTCATCGCGGATTTAATTTTTTTTAGTTATTTACATTATTGTTAGGTACTTACTTTTTATACAGCTTTCACGTAATTCTAAAAGGTGTTCTACTAATTTTTTTTAAATATAGCTCTACTATAACTACAAATTAAAAAAAAAATGAAAATATGACACTAAATTGCGACGTTGCTACTCTTATGTGCTCTTAATTATGTCCTCAACATTGGTAATAATAAAGATATTCACAAAGCTTGATCAAAGCAAGCATTGGATTGAGAGCGCAACTGCAACATAAAAGGCATGCAGGTCCTTTGATGTGTAGACGTTGAGGTTGTGTAGTTGTGTACCGTGTGTAGTGCTGCGGAAACTGTAGCGACTTGTGTGAGGAAGTATTACGTGTGTAGTCGCTCGTAACGATGCACAAATTAGTTCGCCTGTCCTGGGTTTAATAGATGCGACTTGGTATTTTTATTGTTTTAATATTGATTAGTTCTTTCTTAGACTTTCTAACTTCAATAGTTTTATTTTAGGATCGAGCTTTGACAAGTTATTTAGTAAAAATTTTAGTCTTTGCTTTTATGAGCAGCTATATCTATACAAATATACTCTTTTTATCTCTGATTTTTTTCATAACTAAAAAGTATTTACAGTTTTTCAAAATAACTTAAAAAAACTTTCCTCTATGTAGCTGACGTTTTGGCAGATGCAAAGTTTATAGAAACATTTCAGCTAAGAACCGTCAAATTTTAGGTCAGGACCAAGATTGCTCTGATACAAAAAGAAAAGAAAACTGAACGCACAATTGCATTAAGAAAAAAAAACATACCGTAAAACATTTCTATAGTTTTAATCTATAAAGCCACTGACAAAAGCTGCTAGTTTTCGTGACGAGTAGCTGAGTATTGCACAAAGTACACTAATCCTGCCACAATAGTAACCATTCAATACTTACAAAAAGAATTATTACTGTTACGCTTTTTTTTGAACTAGCTGTATTTTACGTAACTGCGTCGGTAGCGAAGTAGTAGAAGTTGCGACAAGAAATAAAATTACAATATGCAGACAAGTAAACAGCGTATCTCATGGTAAGTGTCGCTCATGGACTTCTGCAATGCCAGGGACCATGCGAAACCACTGCCTACCGTAAAGGGAGTAGGGTAGGTGAAGGGATAGAGAGAGGTAAGGAATAAAAAAAGGAGGAGAATTGAGCCTCCGACGATATCAGATTTTTCTATCACATCATTAGTCTGAAATATCTACTACAGACTATTATAGACTTGTTTGTATCGTCCCCACTCCTGGCACAAGAATGGTGACCGCAGTAAGGTCATGTATAACCTTCATTACCTTCCACAGCTCCAAGAATGCAATTTAACCAAGATAATTTACAACTACACGAAGAACCGAAGAAGAGAATAGCAGGTAACACTGTTAATGTTTGTGTCGAGTTTAAGTATATTTTGTGTCTGTTTTGTTATGTTTTACGACATAAGAAATATGTTCCAAAATAAATTTTAGACAGTGCACTGGGCCAGATAAAGTTGCAAATAGTACCTACTACTACCTACAAATTTTCTTAAAGTTAATATTATCTATATTGGTACATAGAATAGCTTTTTAAATACACATACAGCAAAATTACCTATGTATGTATGTACCTATTTAGAAAGGTTACGAAACGTACTTTCAAAACTTATATTAAACTAATTTATCTACCAATATTATATTCTTAACAGAAAATAACTATTGCAAAGGTTTAATAGCTAATGCACAGACAACAAAAAGAGGTTTTAAATCGTTTAGCTGTTAAACCGACTGTAAAGCTTGCGGTGTAATGTGTTTATCGCTATGCTTTTTATACGGAGAGCTCAATCAGGTGAAAAGCTTTACGTGTCCTTTGTGGGTTGTAAGCAACCTTTGATAGCTTTGTGTATGTTGGGTCAAAGTCCTGTTTATATATATGCTATTGTTGAGAGTTGTGGGTTTCGTATCGAAAAGATGCAGTTCAGTTGCTGTAGTCATGAAAAATGAAAAATAAGTTTTTATTATTTAACAAATATTTATATTTAGAAATTTAATCGACACGTACTTAATAGGCAATACAATATGTAGGTGCAAATATTAGGTTAATTTTTCCAAAGTACGCTTACCATAATACGAAGCTAAAAAAGGAGTACTTACCAAAAGTTTTCTTCAAGAAATGAGAATACAATATAGTGCAAAATTTTGAGTTCTATTGATACTCATTAGCTAATGAGTGAAAATTTACACTTGAAGGTAGTAAGGTAGGTACAAAGTGATACATCAAAGCATTCCGTTTTTTGTCATAGCTAAATACCACTTTCTCAGTGAAGAGTGGCAAACAATTATAAGTTCACAAATTATTATACTTTAAAATCATTACAATAAGATGAAAATTATAACACACATTATTTGGTATGATATTCAATAACAAAGTTTACAATTAACATACCTATCTACCGTCAATGTCCGATATTATATATAATTATAAATTATAATTTCACGGGAATGTTCACTACGAATTTAGGAATCAATGTCTACAGTATATGGGAAATTGTAAAGAAATTATTTTCACCTAAAAGTAGCATTTAAAACATGAATTTGTTCGAAGTTTTTAATTCAATGTTTTGTAAACGAAGGAATTTATTGATCAAACCATATTCATTGCTTTGTTTAAATAATAGATTGTCGTAGTAATATGAAGACCAGAATAACAGGCATTATTTTTCTTAGATTTTTTTTTACGAGTTCGTGCAGTCCGTCTAGTATTTTAACTTCAGAAGATTTCAGCCAAAAACATTCTTGATTCCAAGCATTTTGGGGTACCTACTTTTACCATAATTAACAAGTTCAATGGCTTAAATAAGAATTGCAATCTAAAAACCAGGTTCAATGAATATTACGTAATATAGAAATTATCACCACCACTTAGCAGTATTATTTAGTACACTTACTTTGTGTTTTGTCTTTTTCTTTTGTACCATTAAAAACAAGGATAGAGATAAAGTAAGGTTATAATAAGATTGCTTTAAAAGGTTGTGGTAGGGCCAAAGGTTTCAGCAAAATGCTTGCTCTAACTTGCTCTAATATAGCGACGCTACGAATGTAGATGGCGCTAGCAGTTGAACCAGTGTTTACAAAATTTTATGTTGAGCATAAGATTCATAAGATTGCAATAACAATAAATTTAATTTTCTTGTTATTATAGGGTTAAAGATATAAGTATATGAGTAGAATGCACCTTGGTAACTTTTCATAAAAAAATACCAAGTGGGATTTCCAAATTCAATCACTTTTTCATTAGATTGCAAATAGCATTATCCTTGTCAGAATATAATAATTGTTGTGTTAATAATAGATATAGCATCTCAATCACTGAGATGCAAAAGTTTCCTCATAATATTTTCCTTCATCTAAAACTCTAACCTAAACTGCCAATACAAATATGGCTTCAACAAAAACTTGACAATAAGCACTTAGTTTATAAACTGTTCTACATTACTGAAGCATTCACGTCTGACGTCAGCGTCGTGACGTCAGAGAGCTGCCGAGATCTAGGCCTTGCGTCAAGTGTGAAGCGACCTGAATACGAACAAAAGCTCTGGCACCGTTCTGCCTAGTATTGACGAGTAGAGCTATCGTTTCATTCTTATGTACTTGTTACTTGAGATATTACGAGTACTTGGGGAAAATGTTTTACTAAATTAATGATTATTGGGAGAAAGTCTTGCTTTTAGACCACCCGTATTTCTATTCATTTATCAAAACAAGTAGGTATGGAAACGAATGATTCACGGCGACATTTTGTGAGAAAATAGTACTTTCTTGTAGTAGCTATCACAATATTGTCAGAATAGTCAATCATTGATCTCTTATTGGTTGATTTTGACAAGTTTCAACCAATAAGAGATCAATGATCGACTATTCTGACACTATTGTGATAGCAGACTTAGGCCCCTTTCATGCTAAAGCTAGCAATGATAGCTACCTATTACCGTTGTGACTAATTTTCATTACGAAATATAAACGGCTAAAACACACGTACGACGCAATTTAAAATATCTGTTATTTACTCAAATTCCTCAAACATCTACCTGGGTCGCCAGCAAATGTAGCACTCACACTCTATTTTAACAAAAACATTTGTTTCTTCCGTCACCAAACATTATCGCATAATAGTGTAACAAGGGGATATAATTGGGGTAAATACGCCAAATATCATCGTTGGCCCGGCCGTCCTAAGCAAACAAGCGGGCTACCTACCCTGAGCGACATTCGCGTGTTTCCCGAGTGTGTTAGATACTAACGTGATTACATTTATGATGGCTTACCCCCAGTTTCTAAAAGGCCGATCAACGAAAAATTAACTAATCACCTGTTAAATTTCATGTGAAGTGTTTAACTACACACACATCTAGACCCAAAGTAAGCATATTTATATAGCTTGTGTTATGGGTACTAAATTATTTTATATTTTTATAAATACATGCATATTATACACAGAAACACCAAGACCAATGCAAATAGACTTGTTCATGCACACAAATATTTGCACTGAGCGGGAACCGAACCCGCGACCATTGCGTGGCAGTCCATACACAGTACCACCGCGCCACAGAGGTCGTAAATTTTCCAATCGGGTTGCTAAAAGCATGAACACAAAAAACACATGAGATTTAATAAGACGATTAGTTAATTTTTCGTTGATCAGTCTTTTAAAAACTAGGTGTTAGTATACGATCTTGTTAGTAGCAGTCTTAACTAGAGAACAGTCACTCAAAATGTACCTTTAGGATATTTTACCACTGCAGGGCTCCTGCACCAACATACCTATATATATCTTCTCTTGCAGAAAAAAGTTTGCTAAGACGTATTAATGATATTAATAATTATCCATGCTATTACTATTACCTACATAAAGAGGAAGAGTTTGTTTGTTTGAACGCTTTTTAATCATTCTTTTTGCGTATGATAGCCCTATTTCTGAGTAAGGTTTATAAGTCACGTAAAGTAAAATCACGCTACTGGCGACAGGAGCAGAGAAGTAGCCAAAGATGCGGATGTAACCGCGCCGCGGGTAGCTTGTTTTTTTATAAGTCTAGGTATTTTCACGATATTTTCTTGTGTCGAAATACAATTCGAGTTAATATAATAATAAGTTTTAGAACCATTACACCATGCATACATTACATCTTGTAAGGAGACGTTTGTCTAAATCGCATCACAATTATACTATGTTCGTTAATTTTATTTGTTACAAGAATTACTTATTAATTGTATTGTACTTGCCCCTAACAAATTAGTAAGCATAATATGTAATAAAATTTTCAACTAAAATTAATGTGTAAAGCTTTCCGGAACTCAATAATGACCAAGAAACAAACGGTCGACTTTTGAACCTGCAAAAAGTTTGCACAAAAAAGTTGCAATGTCCATATGTATGCACGTGCAACATGCGATCGCCAAGTGCGTCGCCTTCTCACGTTTGAGACGAATCGGAACAAAAACGTACGTGATTTATCGACGTAACGAACCCCCGCACTTGTAGAAACCACCCCCGTTTGACTAGCATGGCTAGGGGATGAGTGCCCGTTTATGTTAGCGTGTTTGATGCAATGCGGAACGAAAATCAAATGAAATTGCAAGCTAATGAATGGTTACGTGAAAGAAAACTTAACTCCTAACTAGTCACTTATCTATTTAAAAATTAGAAAATATAATATTTTTAGGTGTAAACTAGAAGAGTGTACTAATAAGAAGTGTTGGTTTAATGCTCTAAGAAGAAGTGTAAACAAAACAATTCTCCAATTTATCGGCATATAGTTGGACGTGTCTTGTATACAATTCCAGTCCATTATTTTCGTGAGATATTAATAGAACTTGTGAGTGAGTTGTTTCAACTAACCCCTAGTTTCAAAGGCTGATCAACGAAAAATTATCTAATCACCTGTTAAATCTCATGTGGAGAACCCATTGGACTGCTAAAAGCATGAATAATTACTTTAATTTTAATTTTAAGCATGCTTTTAGGTATTTCACATGAGATTTAACAGGTGATTAGATAATTTTTCGTTGATCAGCCTTTCAGAAACTGGGGATTAGTGTTCAATAATTTTATTAAAAGTTTTAAACTCTTCTGCTCACGGTTATATATTAAAAAATTGTCTTTTAAAAACAAAACTTAGCTAAGAATAAGATCTGTACTCGATTCATGTGTTTAGTTATATCTTATTCGCATTGATTTAGGCATAAATAATGGTAAACAGCTAAAACACATCATAAAAATCAATAGCCAACATTAAAAGGATCAAACGCATTAACATTTACATGACTACCTGTGATCCACCCTCGCGTTTTGTCGCGCAAAAAAATAAATGTGGCATAATCGTAATCGCATTGTCGCGTCTGACTTCGCAGGTCACCTTCCTTGTTCTATCATACAAGTTATTGTTACTCCTATGTAATATAAATAAGGTTGAAATTCGCGTGATCGAAGCATTGTTGTTTTTCTAAAGAAAATTATGTAGCGTAAGAATGACAATCGTTTGTATGATAAAATAATACTATTTGTAATAAATTCTGTATGTTTTGTTAAAGTAGTTTTTGACACGTAATTCTTAATGTTTATTTTTTGTGTGATGCGTTTTACCGTGGGAGAAACCGGACAACAAAACAGTTAAATAGGTAAATACTCTGTGTTTTCAACTGAGATAAGGATAACTTTCATTGTATGTTATAGAAGAATTAACTATGATCAAATGCAGATGACTGGTCATTCTAGAATTTTCTGGAACCTCCTCATGTTTTTTCGTTGGTATCGTAGAAGGCAGATAAACTCCAAGAAAGTAGGCTACTGTTTCGACACGGAGACCACCCGAGTACAATGGCAACAAGATAATTGATCTGAACAATCCTGGGTTTAGAAGACAGACTATACGTCTAACAGAGTAGAGTGAAAAAGAAAGAGGCAGCTAAGAGAATCTTTTATTCGGTAGTAGATCCACGCTGGTTTCAGTATGAATGGGCCGGCTCGACCGGGGAAGTACTTTCTCTCATAAAAGATCGACGTAAGAGTAGTAGTATGCGTACTATTGCGTTTCGTTCGGTGAATGAGAGCGCCGGAGGTCCAATTTCCCCCTGTCCTTTTTGCTCACTCCCCTGGATCCTTTCACTTACCCCACTCGTTTCACGGTAGGCAGGGGCTTCACAGAGGCTCTAAGTCGTCCACGAGCGACTGTTACCACTTACAATCACGTGGCCTGTTGCTCGTCTGCAACTGACGGCAATAAAAAAAAAATCTTGCAAGAGTACAATCCTACGAGAATGACCTGCAGTGCATGGACGTCAAGATAATTATGTGGGTCATATTATAAGAGCTAAGCTACTCTTATGATACGCGACAAACTTACCCAATATTATTATGATGTATACCAGCGATATAGCAAACAGAGAGAGACACAGTAGACAAGTAGAGAATATCGATAGAGGGAGGGAGAGGGACAAATTGTTACAATATCACAACAACTACACACAATGCCATCTAGACCCAAAGTAAGCATATATTATAGCTTATGTTATGGGTTCTAGAATGCGGATATACATACCTAAATTCTTTTTTTTTTGATCCCGAAAAGTGTAAATATTTCACAATGAAATTTGTTGTAAAATTGCCATAAATGTCAAAATCTTGCATTATAATATTCATTGAATCTTTTATTCCTTCCGTTTCTATTAAATCTTACATAATTCCACGTAGACATTAAATAGGATATTTGCCTACATTAACACTGTCTACATCGCCACTATCCAGTTTTATAAATATAAATAGTTTAATGAACTTTGAACCAGCCGTTCGTAATAATTAAAAAGACGAATGAACTATTCTTATTTGTATAAAGTTGCTGTATATTGCTGTCTGTTTGTTTGTTTCCGCTAGCTTGCAAAACACGCAACTTATTATGTTTTTTTAATTCAACTTTGGTGGCAAACAAGCATACGGCCCAGCTGATGGTAAGTGGTAACCGTAACCTATAGAGATGGCTGTGTTTTCCAAGCATCTCAGCAGTAATAATGCTTAGAAAACACAACCAAGCGGTTGCCGACAACAAAGAAAGGGATGGGGAAGGAAAAGGGAAACGGAAAAGGACCGAGGGGATATTTAGGTTGCCGTAGCACTCACTCACCGAGCGAAACACATTAGTATGTAAACTAATATTCTTACGTCGATCTTCTATGAGAGGGTAGTACTTCCCCGGTCGATCCAGCCTATTTATGCTGAAACCAGCGTGGATCTACTACCGTAATAGGTATTATAATATTTGATACTTACAGTTTTCTCCCAAAAGGTTATAATACAAATAGTATTAATGAATAATAGTAATAATAGAGAATGCCTTTTTCATTAAGGTCGCGTTTGTAGTGTTTTGTGCAAAAAAAAAAAATATTTATAGTAGAAAAAGCTTACAATTTCAAAGATTTGTAACGATGTCGTAACATTATTAGGTACCTACACTCGTGCGAAGCCGGAGCGAGTCACAATTATAAAATAAAAAAATAAAAAATATTTATTATCTAAACTGTATCTATTAAGCTTAAATGTAGAATACTTTTTATTCCTTAATTTTTCTATACCTATTAGGAATAGATGCTGGAGTCACGAAGAGGTAAGCAGAGGTAAATGTCTATTTGATGGATCTTTGTGTTTCTATAATCCATGCTAATATTATAAATGCGAAAGTAACTCCGTCTGTCTGTCTGTCCGTTACGCTTTCGCGTCTAAACCACTGAAGCGATTTTGATGAAATTTGGTATAGAGATAAAATAGACCTTGAGGAACAACATAGGTGCTATCTTTTACCGTAAAAATGGCTTGAAGCGGATAAAATAGGGGATGAAAGTTTGTATGAAAAAGGCGATATAACCGACATTCACGTGGGCAGAGCTGTGGGCAACAGCTAGTATGTATATGTACATGTTTACAAAAAAGAGTATGTATATCCGCATTCTAGTACCCATAACACAAGCTATAATATATGCTTACTTTGGGTCTAGATGGCGTTGTGTGTAGTTATTTTGGGTGCATATTTTCTCTGATTCTGCCTGATAAGGCAATAAGCATCCCCACTTAGCCTGCTTATTGCCTTATCAGGCAGAAGGAAGAATATTCCACAAATCCCCATTAATGAGGAAAATCAATAAGGATTTCAGGAATAACCCGAATCAGGCAGGCGGGCGGTACAATACTGAGCATTTATATTGTTTATTCTGTGTTTCTATGATTCTGCTCCATAGTGGCCCAAAAGTTTTAGAATAGCTAAAAACAGGAATAAATTGATTTTTATTATTTTATTTTATTTTATTATTTGGATGATAATGTTTAAATTCTGTTCTAAATTTAGAATAAATAATTTTATTTGCAAAGTTATTTGTCAATAGTATAAAAATTAAAAAATAAAGGTCAATAAACTGACACTTCACTTTATCTATAGAGTACCTACCTACCTATTTTTACAATGTATTTATTTTAAAATGATTAATATCTATGTCTACATGTACTAAAATAACTATTGTTAAATATTAGCTGACAATGTTTACTGTGTAACTTTAAAATAATTGCGATGTCAAAATACATGTTTGACATTATATTAATTCTACATTCATTGCACGAAGAATAATGTATAAAGCGGTAAATACGTAGTTTATTTTGAAGGCAAAATACCTAATAATACTTATTAGACATAAAGTTATCCCTTTTTACAGCGGCATCTAAAGTGACAATATTTACTTCATACTTTTGTCGCTGAATTTGAAACAGAGCTCTACTGGCTGTTACGAAGATTTCCACTACTCCTGGAAGCCCACTAACTGCTAGTATTAATGTCGAGTAATTTTAGTAAGTTAAATAAAAAAAAAGATTTAAGTATTTTTAAATATTCATTACTAATTATGATGAATTTATGGTAATAGTTATGTACCTACTAATGTAATGATATAATCATGTAGTACCTCTTAACTAGGTAGTAGATAGGTACTACATCATTACTGAACTAATAGGCATCGCTTCCTCTAATTAATAAATATCTTTATTTATACCAAGTTTCACCTAAATTAGGTGCCTACATTCAATCAAATTACAATAATATCTTAATAATAATTAATTTATAAAGTCTAGACTAATTAATTATACAATAATACTTGAAGACAGATTAGAGAATATCAAATAAATGAAATTTAAAATTTTTAGGCAACTGTGTCGCTGTATCTATGCTTTTTATAATACTGCCAATTCAATCTGCTCAAAAACATTTAAACAGCGTAAATTCCTATAGCTTATATCGTTAGAAAAAAAGTTATAATGTCTACCTGCTTTGTTCAAATAGTGTTATGAATCTGTAATAATACCTCCGTGTCGCAACGACCCGTGCTACGTCTCTTAGAAAAAAAAAACACTACCTGTATCTTAAAATATTATAACTATTCCGCAAAATCAATACAGAGAAATTTAAACGTTAAAAGTAACAAGATAAAGAATAATTTCCTCTGTAATCGTTTTTGAAATGCATAGATATTCAATTTTTATAAAAAGGGATAGAACGTCAGATGCAATTGTGAATTTTTGAAAATACTTATGCGTACAATCTAATCTTTAAGACGTTAATATTAAGGCAGATATTTGCGTGCTGAATATAAATTAGGTTAGCAAGACAGTGCATTGATATTAACCTCTTTGGACGGTAACCCAATATTGTGCACACGACTTAGCGCTTAAAAAACTTTACAAAAAATGAAACGATCTCGATAAAAATATATTATTAAAGTATGTTCACAGTTTTTCGCTATTTTTGTTCTAGGAAGGTGCAAATAATAATAACAATGATTAAAAAGTAGGAAATATTGAAGGCCAAAATAACCCACACGACGATAAGTTTATAACAAGCTTTTTGATCCGTCTTATGACTTATGTTCTAATTTTATAATCTGTGTGTGGCCTTTTTTAAAGCTCGCTAAACATGAGATTGAACGAATACAGTTTTGTTTAATTAGCGTTCAATTAATTAGTGAAAGTAAAAGTTAGTCTGTGTCGTCAACCTTGTGGTTGGTATCAAAAACTGCTACTCAATTCTTATATCATAAAATATAGGTACCTAGTTTACAATAATTAACTGACTTTTACAGTACCTAGTAATTACGAAAAAAACGGGCATATTTTTAAGATAAAAATAAAATTCGTACTTCGCCTGGAGGCAAAAAATTATTTAAAAAGTCTATTTCCAATTCCAAATTTACAAAAAAAAAACGCATTGCTGGACCCGAGGCAAGAAAAAACTTGATTAATGATGTTCCAAATGAAATAATTTGAGCGCAGGTACACGTACTACGTAAGATTTTTTAGCTATTGTCCCTTAGTCACAATGCGAAAGCGTCATTTCGTGCCATAACAATATTTTTTGTAATTATTTCATTTCCTTATATAACGTGAAGTTTGTTGCGGTTTAGATCTTGGACTGAGATTCTATTAAGTTAAAGTTAATCGTAATCGATTGTAGTAAACGAATTTTATTATATTTCTGACATAAAGTTAAAAAGAAACGAACTAAGTAAAGGTGATAGGTATATTATTATTGATGGCATATAAACAAATTGAAAGAACGAAGGTGTGTCGAAAACCATATTAATCAGTTTAATCCCAATCAAGACGTTTTGCCACCGCGATACGAAGAGAATAAGAGAATAAGAAAGAAAAAGAAAATGTGGCAAAAAAAATCTGAAATTAACGTAGACCTTGTACTTACGTATTTTGTTAAAAGTAGGTACTTATATAAACAGATGCATAGAATGGTACACACACATATAATACATATTATGAAAGATCTATAATAACATTTAAAAAAATCTATTTCACTTCATCTATCTATTTTTATGTATTCCATATTAATTTTCTATCGCTCAAATTTACGCAAAAAATATTTAAAAATTAATTTAAAATTTAATTAACTATCCATGTCGAAAGAATCAGTAATACTTATAAATTAACATACTATCAGAAATAGAAAAGGATTAAAACCGATTACATTTTGTAATCAAAAATATGATTTTAATTCAAAAACCAGGTTCCAATAAGTGTTGATACAATCAAGTTTAATTATAATAAATATATATCTTACGGTAGTAGCTCCACGATGATTTCAGCATCATTCATGCTGAAATCATCGTGGACCTACTACCGTGCCGGATCGTCCGGGGAAGTACTACCCTCTCATAGAAGATCGACCTACTGCGTTTCGTTCGGTGAGTGAGAGCGCCGGAGGCCCAATTTCCCCCCTTTCCACTTTCTCACCTTCCTCATCCCCTTCCCCTAACCCCATTCCCAGCCGCCATAGTGGACGCCACCATACCAGCAGTTTAAGACGATGGCTTTTTGAAAACGGAAAACGAACAATGAGCGAATTCACCAAATAAAGATGATATAACATTACGTTGACGTTCTAAGAGAGTTTACGAGTCAATACTTTTCTAGACGATCCGGTACGCCCCTGATGAAACTAGTAAAGGTCTACTACAATAAATACCAAGAATTCTCTTTATATTTTTGCGTCGAACTTCCATACACGTTTTGTGCCTTTTTAACATCTAGCACCCTAATCATTACATCTATAGTTTTTTCTAAAACACGTAATAAAACTCTTAGTACACAGATATAAAAATGTATCAAACAACATGTCAAACAATTACAGACGTAATTGTACAATTTTACAATAGCACCGATAACGTCCAGTCTCCGTACACGAATGCTAATGGCTGTATACGATATACCTTTGCTTTGTTTGTTAAAAAAATGTTTTATGCAAATCGGTATGAAACCTTTTTTGACCAAATGGAAATGTATAAAATATTATGTATGAGACCTCAGAATAATAACGAGGACTTGCACACTTCTTTTTATTATTTCCAAAACGAGTCAGCAGGCCAGTGATAGTAAGTGGTAACTGTCGCTTATGACTTTAGATTTAATGTCTCTATATTTTATGTAAGCAAAGGCACATGAAGTTACCGCTACTGCTAAAAAAGTAAAACGCTGCTTACAGCCCAAAACTGCTACCTAAAGTCTTTTCTTAGCTTTTCTGGGACAAAATTTCTCTACATTAATTTAAGACCATTCCTTCTTATCTTTCATTTTTTTATACCACTTAACTCTTTATGAATTTTTAGAAGGAGAGAAGAAGAAGGTCATCAGACTACGAATTTGTCAAGATAGCCAAAATAGCAATTGGAATAGTGACCAATAATCACTAACTGCCACTAACTGACAACTACTGATCAGCTAGTCACTTTGATAGGTAAATATGTATATTTAAATAGGTATCTATAAAACAAAAAGGTAACTCACGAACTAGCCTCATTGCAAAGTTCAAGTTTATTCGCGAATATTACTAAGCTACAATTACAGATAATTATAACAACAATATTAGATACCGGAAAGTTTTTTGTAACAATTATCAAGAGTAAACTTTGCTAAAGGGTAAATTATATACATTGATCATAGGTAGTTTTGATGAGTTTAGTATTATTTTGATAACCTGTCCAAGTTTATTAAAATAATACTAAATTTATTCATTAGAAAACATTAACACAACTAAAATAACTAAACAAATCAAGTCTTCCTTGTAGTCTTCGATCTAAAATGGTAATACAAAAGTCTAAAGATTTGATTTAAAAAGGTTTTGAATGCGAACTAGGTATAATTTTTAAATTTCAAAGTTTTTTGAACAATTTATTTTTAACTAGCTGCGCCCCACGACTTCGCCCGCACGTTGAATATTATTTGTTGTATGCCTCGGGAACCAGACCGATTTTCGGGATAAAAAGTAGACTATGTCCGTCTTCGGCACCTAATCTATCTACATACCTACCAAGCATGTATAATATTATTACGATTGCATTTCGCAACCTTTATGAAAAAGAGATAGACCTATTCGGTCATTTTTATCGTACGATAATTAATATGTAATTAAATATTTGATAATAGTAATTCAAAACTGGTTGTCTTTTTCCACTGGTAGTACAAATTGAGTACAAATTATAGATAAAAGCATAAATGAATGAGGAAACTAACAAATCGACTTTAGGCTACGCGAAAAGTCAGCCAGTATCAGATCAACAAATGTCTAGAATATTGTCATCAAAATTGTATACATCAACTTCTGCAAAGAGGCCTTAACTTAGTTCTAAAAACAACGGAAGTACTTAGAGCCCTTTACCAAGGCCTCGAAGTCAGCTTGGTAAAAACCTCTGTAACTCGAGCCGGCACATGGCACGCTCCGCACTTCCGAGCATGAATTTTTTTCGAGAATAAATGTTTGAGACCTCACTTTGCAGCAAAAAATAAGTTGCGTATACTATGACACTTATAATGGCAGATGGAACCCGCATAGAATTTACATTTATACTGTTTTATATAAAAGAAGAAACAGAGGAAAAGGTTAAATCTAGCGTATAGGTAGTAGGTACACTATTGTTAATAATTCTCTCAAAAATTTGCTGATTCATGATGATATGTAAAATATCTTTCGCAAAAATTATACAAATAGATAAATATGTATATGTAATAATGTATTTGTATTATTACATACATAATAATATTGACAAGAATATCAATTTTAGTGATAGAAGGCCAATAAACAACATTACTATACTACCAAGACTTATTTAACTTGTAAAAGCAATCCTGATCTACTAACATTGTCAAAAATTAGCATCAATTAGACTGAAAATTAGCAGATGGGTTTTGAAAAACAAAATCTAACTAGAAGCTGTATCGTTTATAATTCACTAAAAGTAACAAATACCCAATATTCTTAAAACAACGTTCAACAGTAACCGCGAAGGCTATTCGAACCTGCAGGCCATAGCGAATTAATTACATCTCAATCACAAAGTTTTATTTTTTGTACAGTTATTGAAATATGCTAATCCTGCACACAAACATATCTTGAATAAGTTCTAGTAATTACAGTAATTTGTTTTATTACTTCTAATTCTAAGTCTAATAAAAATCCGCTGTAATTGACAATTATATTGAAGTGATAATTCGAGTTTTTTGCAATACGTAATGCACAATTTAATTGCAAACAAATTGATTTTTGTTTATTAGGATTATTTGAACTTTGATTAATTATTTTAAAACTAACTACGCCCTGAGGCTTTGCCCGCGTGGAAATTGGTATGTGTTTAATTAATGTAACTTGGGAAGCAGAACGATTTTCGGGATAACACTGTTAAACAAAAAGAATCGGCGTATCGCGCTTGGATCAGGGCCCGAGCACGGCGCGACCCTAGGTTGGATCGCCTAAAAGCAGCGGAGTTGTCTCCTGCATTGACGCGCCTATTCCGCCTATCTTATTCCTCGGGAATTGTGCCGGAGGCTTGGAGAGAGGCGAATGTTCAACCCATTCCCAAAAAAGGGGATAGGTCCGAGCCAGGCAACTATCGACCCATAGCTGTCACCTCAGTTCTCTGCAAGGTGCTTGAGCGGATAATAAACTCCCAACTAGTCCGCTACCTAGAGGGTCACTCGTTAATTAGTGACCGACAATATGGCTTTAGTTCAAAACGGTCTACGGGTGACCTTCTAGCGTATATCACGCACCAATGGGGTGAAGCTATGGACAGGCATGGCGAGTCCTTGGCCATCGGCCTTGACATAACCAAAGCCTTCGATAGAGTCTGGCACCGTTCGCTTCTGTCCAAGCTTCCAGCATATGGTCTGCCACCCCAGCTGTGCAACTGGATTGCCGCATTCCTGCGTGAGCGCCGCATTAGAGTCCTTTGTGACGGATCGGCCTCCAATTATTTGCAGGTCAACGCTGGGGTGCCTCAGGGGTCCGTCCTGTCGCCCACTCTGTGTCTTCTGCATGTCAATGACATGTTGTCCCTTGGCAACATTCATTGCTATGCAGATGATAGTACAGTGCATGGGCGATATCTCGGACATCCTGCGGCTAAACAGACTGACATCGAGGCAAAACGCCTAGAACTTGTCGCTGAGCTCGACCAAGTATTATACCGCATTTCTCAATGGGGTTGTGAGAATTTGGTCGAGTTCAATGCCAAGAAAACACAGGTGTGCGCGTTCTCTGCAAAAAAATCTCCGTTCCTTCCCCTTCCCTCTCTTCAGAACACAGCGTTACCACTACAGGATAGCCTAAGTATCCTGGGTATGGACATCAGCCGAGATCTCAACCCCAAGAACTACATCGAGTGCGTCATTAAAACCGCCTCCTGTAAACTCGGTGTCCTGAACAGGGTGAGGCGGTACTTCACGCCCGAGCAGCTCTGTCTTCTTTATAAGACACAGGTTCGTTCCTGCGTGGAGTACTGCTCTCATCTTTGGGATGGCTCCGCACAGTACTTACTGGATGCACTCGATAGGTTGCAGCGGCGAGCAGTCCGTATCATCGGAAGCCCGGAGGCTACTAAGACCCTTGAGCCTTTACAGCTGCGAAGAGACATCGCCTCAATGGCCGTCTTCTATCGCCTTTACCATGGAGAGTGTTCTGAAGAGCTCTTTGAATTAATCCCACCCTCTCCCTTTTTATCCAGAACAACACGTGCGGGACTAAAGTGCCACCCTTTCACAGTGGAATCTAAAGGGTCTCGAACCAAACGGTTCAGCACTTCATACTTTTGTCGCTCAATTAAAGCCTGGAACTCTTTGCCAGCGCATGTGTTCCCATCTAATTTTGATCCTGGGTCTTTTAAGCGGGGCGTGAAAAAGCATCTCACTAAGCCGCCATAGTGGAGGCCACCATACCAGTAGTTTGGCTTTTGGAATGGTGTTCGCCACTTCTGGATTCCACTTACTGCTTACCATCAGGCAGAGTGGAGTCACTTTGGTAGGCTAATATAAAAAAAAAAAAAAAAAAATATAAAAAAAAAAAAAAAAAAAAAAAAACCTATGTTCGTCCCCGGCACCGAATCTATCTAAATACCAATTTTCATCAAAATACACATACATACACACATACATACATACATACATACATATATACATACATACATAATAACATACATATTTACATACATACATAAATACATACATACATACATTCATACATATATACATACACACAAACTTTCGCATTTATAATATTAATAGGATTTTTATATTAATGTTTTTGTATCTAAAATAAATAATATAGATTCGCTTTCCTTTCTACTGTAGGTTTATGCGCTAACTTCCTCTAAACGAGACAACGAATTATGTTACAGTTTTCACTAGCGTTTAGAGATATTATTAAATTAAATAATATTCTCGAACCACACTTTAGCATGCAGCATGCGGTATTCTAAAAGTAGGCGTATACACTGCACATGCGGAACATTTGTGTGCAAGACCATCGCTATGTGCACTGCACTGCAAGGAACAACCATGTGTTGGAACAAAAAATATTACCTACCTACATGAACGATATTAGATATTAGCTAAAGTAAGTGAATAATGTTCAGCTGGTTTGCAGTGGAGAGATATTAAATAATTAACATTCGGTAGCTCGGTACCCACTACCCATAGCTGCAACTTAAATAGGCCAGATCGACTATCTTCTTATATATTAATAAATATTTTTACTCCATAAAAGAGTCTCCTTTAAACCCAAAAAGTTGAATTAGATACTAGTGCAAAGAGTTTAGGTTAGGTTTTAGTTAAGTTATGTAATTTTAAAGCTTGTTATCTTTTGTATGTCGTCTCTGGGCAGTAAATAAATGCTTTTTCTGTCTAAATGACGATTTGAATGTAATTGTATTTTCTGTATAAACTTATTTATTTTATTAGTGTTTTTTAAATTTATTTTATTTTACGATTTATTTAGTTTTTCTAATTTGTAATTTGTATTATGATGATGTTGTAATAATGTAAGCTATGTAATTTAAATTGTAAAATTTATATGCCATAATTATAAATGATAAATTTGCTGAACAATTTATTGTAAACTAAACCTTTTGTAAACACATTTCTGCAAATAAATTTATGATTTAAGCTATCTCTCTTAAAAAATATCAACGCTTTACGTCGATATTTTTTAAGAGAGATAGCTAGCAATTGAGTCGTATGGTGTTTACCACCTAAATGCTATAAAAATAATATCCGTGGCAGAATCGCTCAATACATTTTAAAAATTATCATCAATCATTAAGTCATTAACGATTTCTTCATTCTGCATGTTTGACTAGAGGATTTTTACGCAAAAACCAGACTACCGTACTCCGTCAACGTTACACTGAACAGCGTATTTTTCACCTTAACGTCAAAAACACCAAACTCATTCATTTGAATAGCACTACAATTAGAAACTGTGTTGTTTCATATTACATTGATCGTATCACACTTAAAATTTAAATATTATATTATATATTATATGAGAAGTAAGTCGGTCAACGGTACCAGTATATCGACAAACATACATATTAAAAAGAAATTAGCAATTATATTAAAAGTCACCATACGTACGGCCCCATGACCCAACCATTGAATTATAGGGAAATGTACTGTTAGAAAGCATTTATAAATAAAAATGGAAACATTTAAATGATATAAATCTATCTGTGTTGCTTAATTAAAATCATTTAATCTGCAATCGGAATATATTATGGCAACACGGGGCCAATAAGGCGCGGTAATGTGTAAAAACATACGACGTGTTATTTGAAAAGAGAACGCTGCTGCGAAGACGTATGGAATTTATTTATTTTAGACCCAAATTAAAACTAGAAAGAATTAAGCATTTCGCGATTATCTTTTCTGGGCATTTATTTTAGTAAAAAATTAATGAGTACGCAATTTTGGTGGGCCAATTGCCCCCCTTTCCTTTTTCCTCACTTCCCTTAATCCCTTTACCAACCCCAATCCCTTCACGGTAGGCAAGGGCTTCGCAGAGTCCCATAGACTCTAAGTCGTTCATGAGCAACAGTTACCATTTACCATCACGTAGGCTGTTTGCTCGTGTGCCACTATTGCAATAAAAAAAAAGTTTTTTTTTAGTTTTCTCTATTGATAGGAAAAGCAGCTTTGTAAGCAGCAACATACAACGCACGATGTTATCGTCTAAACGACAGTCTACTACTTATATTCTATCAACGGCTACCGTAGAATTATATCTTTAGTAAGTAATTATAAAAAGGAGAAGAGAGAGAGAGCTGAAAACGTTTTTCAGCTACTCATATAGCGGTTTAAATTAAATAAGACAATATAAAAGGCTTTATTCTATTAACTTATACATATTTGCTAAACTTATTTTTATCTAAACATGATAACGCGAATTTCATGCATTTGCCCATCAAAGCCAGTAGTCCTTATTTCAAATAAAATAGAACAAAACAAACTTACATAATTGGGAAGACAGCGTGCAAATGTTGTCATTTGTTAGCAGATCGAAACACGTCCACGATTCAATGTGCACAAAACATTTTTATTTGCATTTTATAGCGTCAGAGGATCTGGTCGGTCGTCAAGTGAGTTATACGAACAGTACCAATAAAGTCTTATTTTAGTTTAGGAATAGAAAATACTGACGTTGCTATCATGGTTTTTATCACAAAGAAAATAAACAAACTCTTGCAAGCCTCCTTAAAGTTATAATTTTTTATTATTGTGTGCGAAAATTAATCACATAATCACAATATCTGTCCATCAGCCTCATGACACAGACTTTTCCTGAAGGAAAGAGTTCTCTCCTGTAATTTAAAACTGCGTCATTGAAAAGGTATATTACCTTTTTAATTAATAAAAATATACTAGCCATATTATTATTATTCTAAATCATCGTCAATATTAAAAGAGCCAGCATACATTACATTAAACTATGCTTAGTCAATCGTTTAAGTTTTACGATTTAAGTGAAACCAACCGATAGCATTACTTTGAAGTTTATTTATACCCTCGCAATGTAAAACAACTACTATTTAAATTATATTAAAGACCCTTTTAGACTTATTTGATTGATTGAACATTCACTGGATGGGTAAAACAAATTATGGGTTTACTTGTTCTTAACAGTTCAATTAAAGCAAACTACGTGGAAACATATTAATAAAATAAAAGTGATTCGGCTAAATTGGCAGAAAGAAACTTTAATGTCATATTTATACGCATATAGTAATTTAGATAAAAGCGGCTCGTTATAAGTTAATTTTGTGACTATATTAAAGATTCATTGACTTATGATCAGATGGTACAGTAAAATGTGTAAAAATATGTCCAAAAAAACATAGACTTAAAAAATACTTAAATTGTTAAAACATCTTAAAGAAAAGTGGTGAAGGTCATGCTTTTTCTGTATATTATGTTCTTTGCCCTGCAGTGGCAATATAATGAGCTTGAGCGTAACGCTAATTCCGTTAATTTTTAAGATCAGAATCTAAGAGATTTATAAGAACTAAATTCCAAACATTCATACATAAAATCATATGGATATTATAAATTAATGTACAATTATTTTTAAGTACACTTAAACATTAGAAGCTAATTAACAAAAAATTGTGTGTAAAACTCATTAGCACGTACTTACTTGTATATTCTTACTAGCTATACATTTTGCAAAATGTCACTAACGTCAAAATTGATAAGTAGAGACATCTAAGCCAAACTTCACAGTCTCACGTCCGCCGCGTTCACGCGAACTTTGCAGAATTAAATTAATATTTTTTTCAGAATTGGATAAAAGTATACCTACTTATAAAAGACTGCAATTTGATATATTTATTTGGCAGTACATTATTCAAACATGCAACTCAACACGTTGCATCAACGACGAGCAATAGTCAAAATTGAGAAATTTTTGACTGTGCATCAAACCCGCACACCGTTGATGCTCTTCACGTAATGATACTATGAACCTTATGCACCGGAGGGGATGTAAGCAGTCGCAATAGTCAACTGTTTTTACAAAATAGTATCAAAGATATACCATATACATTAAATGTATTTAATAATGACCAAATTCGAAAGCACATATCAACCGGAATGAACTGCTTTACGCAATTATAAGAATTTTAGTTCATACTCAACGAAACCTAGTGTTTTCTGGATTTCGCCTCGAGCGTTAAGCAAAATTGTTCGGCCCCTTTATAAATAATTTAATGAAAGATATTAATTACCTGATCGGGAGACTTTAAAAGTCAATATGGCAATCAAGCGTTATCAAACGTGGTACTAGATCCGGGCTATGAACTCTACGGCTAACAAGTTTTTTTCGAATAAGTCACACAATTTATAATAGCACAATCACGAACTATGATTATCGTATTTGTATTTATTTGTTAGTATGTATATGCTACTTATGTATGTAGTATATTGGTTCGTATATATTATTCTTAAGTATTGTAATTAATTATCTGTAAATGAGTATTTTTCTTGACGTTCCTTCGTTGCATCTACTGCGTTTTTCTTTTCATCACCGTGTTTGGCTGGAAGAGTATTAGATATTAACTTCGCCTATCTAAGGCATTACGCATTAGATAAATATTTTAATTTTAGGCAAGCGTCAGAAAGTCTGTGACTTACACTAGAGACTCCGGGTCACTAGTATTACCGTTGATAGTTCTAGTTTCATAATAGTTTTGCAAAAATAAATTAATTTTGTTGGAGTACGAGTTGACTTCACTATTTTGGTTAGAGAGAAGTGCAATGTCCATGCAAGAAACGAAACTTTATTAAGTACATTATTGTGCCTGTAGGTATGGTCGACGGTCTCAAAGCTAGAACTTATCCACCTTTTTATGTGGGTTTCATAAGTCTTATGCAATACGGGTAGCAGAGTTAACTACCTAATAAATAAATATCATCATATTGCTGCCTATCAACTGTGATGACTATGGCAAACTTAGGCGGTTCGCACACAGCCCCGCGTCACGCAGCGTAGCGCGGGAGCTTAGTGCGTGTTCTTATGTTGCTTGTAAGTATCTATCTCTCTTTGTATTTAAAACACGTATAGTGCAACGCACAGAGAACGCAATCAAGCTCAGTTTAAATGTTTTCAGTCGCCACGCACCTCGCAGCGTATTACGGGGCATTGTGGCATTTGCAGAACTTACGCGTCTGTATGTGTTCTGCAGTACACGCTTTCAGACTGATGGTGACTGCCATTTTGTAAAGCTATCAAAATAAGATGGTGGGTGTACTGGTCTCTAAAGTCTACCTATATTTAGCAGTGAACGTCCTAGGGCTAATGATTTTCATAATATAGGTACATCTGGATAAGTATCTCTATCTTGCAATTTTAAACCACAGTTAAAAGACACATGAAAACCGTTACCTTGTCGAGATTCTTAGTAAAAAGTCGTATTTTTCCTTTCATTTGCTTTCTCAGCTATAAATAACCACCTTTAAAAATCAGCGCTACACGAGCTTTAAACTGACAAAGAGATACAGTTCATATTTATTATCTATTGACATTCCAAACATCGTCGGTGGTCAACTAGACCGGATTACTTATACCTAAAATGGTAACACTCCAGCCTTTTAGCGATGTACAAATTCGAAAACCCACGGCTTGATTAAATACAAATAAATTTTGTTACAAAAACGAGACAATATATCTCAACGACCTTTCACCAAACTTTCCTATTTTACTGTCTTGTACAGGCCCCATAACATGTCTATAAAGTAAATCGTAAAATATCGAAACCAAGTTAACCTGACCCATGTATTATATTCACACAATCAATTGTAAACTTTATTTCCGAAATAATAAGATCGAATCCCTAAGTAATAAGGTTGAACTGGCCGATCAATAAATTAATCACCTGGTCGCGTGTGATTTATTCTTTTTTAACACTTCAATGGCTGCCGATGTCCATTTGAAGGCATTTTTCAGAATACTGATCTGTCAGCGGTCATCATGATACTTAATATACCATTATTATCACAAAATAAGCTTGTATCTTTTTTTAAAGACATAAGGCTCATATTTCTACGATATATATTTACAAGACTGCAAAATATAAGTTGGTATTAAGCCGTTATTACCTAACTGTCACTGATGCTTTCTTGAATATTCATTCGTTCTAAAATCATTTGGTGTTTTATGCTCTCTAAATGACTGCAATAGATCATTGTAATTAAGCTAAGATATGTCTATGATCTAATTAATCCTCGGTCAACGATTATATGATCCTTATTAAAGCTTTTTCGATTGGTTGATTTATTTAATAATGTAAATTCGGTAGCAAAAACAATTTTATATGAATTCGCGATAGATGCAGGTGTATGTTTAAAGTGTTTAAAAATGTATGTTTCCCACGGCTTTAAAAGCATCTCTTAAATCAGTAGCCGTCGCGGATCAACGCTTTATCTAAGAGTTCATTAGATAATTATCATATAGGTGAAAGTGTATCGTGCTTACAATAAATTAGTGTAGTGATGGTAACGCAACTGGTAGAAAGCAATATGCAATCTAAAGACTGCCTTTACAGCATATTTCTAGTATTATCATTCTAGTATAATCAGACACTATTTGACATGGTGCTTGTGTCACATTTCTACCCTCGACCAAACGTGTTATCACGTTATTTGTCAGTGTCACTAATAATAATAAAAAATAGATTCTCAGCCTCATTCTTTTTATTTTAGCCATACTGGGGCCCTACCACAACCTCTTATAGCAATGTTATTATAACTTTACTTTGTCTCTATCCTTGTTTTTAATGATACAAAAGAAAAAGACAAAACATAAAGAAACATTAAAAAAATACTGCTATGAGAGCTGGCGGTAGGCCCCTGGATGTAGTTTGGCAACTGCAAAACACAGCCCTGTTTCAAGCATCTCCATTTTTTACTGATTTTGAGTTACTAAGTCATTAGCCGACAACGAACTATACCGAATTAACCATATATAAAATCCATTAATTCGTAGATATAATTAATCCAGCTGGCGATATACCGGACTATCACCTCACATTAATCAGCAAAAACAAATCGTTACTATAAGGCCTCATTACTGCACAATAAATTAAGTATGGCCTTAAGCTACAGGCTTAGGCCTGTACCATATTAATTGTAATCGAGACCACGATGCTTAAGGCACTTGCACATACAACATTTGGTCGCATTTGATATGGTATTCAGTTTTTGTACAGTTTTTCTTTCATAACCCACACCTGTTTTCTTAGAAGACTGGTCTTGTATATTGTAATCACCACGTTTTGACAACGTTAGGTCGTTAGGGGGATCAGCTTGTTGTCATTTACCAGACCCTAGCTAAAACTTATCTCCAAACCAGGGATCAAAACCTCAGCGAGGGAATCCCGCTACACAATTCCAATATATCACCAAGGTATTGGTTTTTTAGGATTATACTCATGGTATTATGTGATTTCAAGTTTAAAATATGGTAACATCCCTTGTGGATGTTTTAAGAAGCATCTAAGAAAATACCAGCTAACTGCTGTGTTACTTATACCATCGCCTGCAAAGTTCAGTCACCATCCGCCCGCCAATCACGTCGACTTCAAAGACAAAGTGGATGATTTTAGGCTCTTATATAGCTAATAGCTATCCGCAGGTTCCACCCGCGTCTTTGCTTACTGCTCTGCACCCGTCGCTAGTAGCGTGATGTTACATATCCTACCTTCGATGGGCTATCATACGCAAAAATAATTATTCAAATCTGACTGGTAGTTCTAGCAATTAGCGCGTTCAAACAAAGAAACTCTTCCGCTTTGTCTCTTCAACTTGTCGAAAGAAAGCGGTCATCGTCGTAATAAACATTACGTGAGTGTAGAATCTCTTTTACAATAGTTAAAAACGAGTTACGACCCGGATAAAAAGCAGTAAATAACAAAAATGTCCAAGTTTAATGCATGTGTGGCGCAATGACATTCGTACGGGTATTGAACATATCCGAATGGTAATATTATAGCTATTGGAATGCTTTGTGCTCGTAAATATTCGTTTGTAAATGTAATGTAGGCTACACGTGTGGTCTAGCGTGAAGAGGTTATGTCAAGTGTACCTACCTATTGAGTTCGCCATTTAACGTCAAGCTAGTAAGTATTTGTTTGATCAAATTCTTGTTCCTGGATTAGTAAATACAAATAGATCAAGGCAAGGGCTTTGAAGAGCAAACTTACAGCTATATTTCGAGCAGAATTTTAAAGGTTTCATGTATTTTTCGTAATTAATCGTGTTATACAGCACCGGCACCGTAGAATCAAGGTTTAGCAAATAACATTTCAGCACCAGTAACTAAAGTATGTCTATAAGTTATGATAACTACTTAAAATCAAGTGAACGGCACTTAACTTGTTTGTCTCCATAGTAGCAAATAAAAAAATTAGATTAAAGTACTTAATGTAGCTACAAGAAAATGGACGCTTATTACACTTTCAGTAGGAAAGGAATAAAACAAATTACGTTTTAGGAAATATGTTTCTTCTGCTAATTGCAATAAAACATAAAATAGCTAAATCACAAATCAGATATATCTTTTTTACATATGTGCGATAAACACGATAGGAGATACATTTAACATTGCAATAAACATCTGCCCACGGACCGGACGGTCCAATTGTCTAATTTCGTAACTCATGTCTGCCTTTTATGTTGAATATTAAACTATTTGTTGAATTTAAATCATCTCTCACAACTTACAGTTCAATGACCTTTAAATTTCGCTAATTTATCGATACTCGATGATCGATCTAGGTAAGAAGGTAGAGAAAGTTCGCTGTATGAAGTGTAAATTTTCCATGAGGTCCATGTTTAATAGAGTATAGCCACATTCTATGGGTGTTGTTAGAGGCGAAGGTAATACTTTCATAACAGGTACAAGCAGCAGACCTCTCACACGCACAAGGTTGACCGACAACCATAAACAGATAAGATGGCGCAAAATTGCGGACGTCTTTAGCCAGCAGTGGATGTCTCTTGGCTGATATGATGAATGGAAACCAACATTACTTGCATAGGTACCTACTAGATATCGCTAAGTGTAGTGATTAGGATGCACTATTTCCTTTGGCAGAAGCTTAAGTTACTCTGACTGATAGACATCAATAAATAACAAAATAAATATTTATGTTAGAAATCTCGTAAATATTTGTTTTGCTGTGTGTAAAGTTAAATTAGGTTCGGACACTACCACTTTTATAAGGGTTGTACAAACACTTCTTCAGTAGATTCGTCCTATTTGCGCTGAAACCGCCAAAGAAATAGGTGCTGTATGTACTTAAAATTTACATTTTAATATTTTTGTAACTTTCATAATAATCATATGCAAAGATTAACAGCTATTACAGAGACAACAAATTAATAAATAAATATTAATATACTTACAAATAGAAGATTACTTTTATATAACTAACTTAAATTGCGAAACTAAACAGAAAAAACGTAACACGTCGACTTGAGTTCAAGTATTTGATCTCATAACGTTATTTGACATTTACATAAGTTTATAAAACTAAAATTTTCATGCGATTTTGTCCGTCAATTAAATACACAGTACACACATTCTTTTTTACAAGTAATCGTCAATCGGCTGTGCTTAAAAAAACAGACAGGAAATTAATTTCAATTTAAACTTAGGTCTGCATCAAGTGAGGAGACCCGACCCTAAATAATGGGAAAAGCGTATAATAAAGATCCGCATCGACTTGAAGACTTCAACTGTTGTCATAAGTCTCACTGAAAGGGATGATTGTGCTAGTCACCGTGATTGATACGTGATTTGATTAAAGTGACACGCAATGCATTGGCAGTTCTTACGATACTGACGAGGAAATATTGGACTAGACTGGGCATTACACGGTCAATGGACACACGCAAACTTATGTTTGCAAGTATAACATTAAATAATTGTAACAAAAGCAATTAAAAAGAAGGCCTAGTTCACCTACGGCACCCGCTCGAAGAGCACCTGCGCGTTGAGCACCTAGCCTAGTCCATGTTAAGCATCTATCTCAGGTGCTATGACATTAAATAATTGCAACAAAAGCAATTAAAAAGAAGGCCTAGTTCACCTATGGCACCCGCTCTAAGAGCACCTGCGCGTTGAGCACCTAGCCTAGTCCATGTTAAGCACCTATCTCAGATGCTCTTCAGAAAGGTGCTATGGATGGACTACATCAAAAAGATTAGCCTGAGCTTCTTCCTAGTTCTTCTCATAGCTCTACCTCGTCAGCGAAATGGTTGTAGGTTAATTGAATATTTTGTTGTTATTTTTACGTTCATAAGTGTTAGTTAGGTGATTTAATAGAATAAATGAATTGAAATTTGCTGATAACTAAAAGAAAATATATTCTTATGTCTGTTTGTCACGCGCAGAACGATTTATATAAATATGAAGATTACAGATACAATATCGTTTGCGATATCTAAACGTATCACATAGATGTAATCATTTCCTTAATTATGTACATTAATATTCAATACATCGCGTGTTTTACTTAATATTACTAAATAATCAACCAGTTTTCTAATAAATATATTCCTTATCGCTTTATTTATAACAAATATGTATAAGTAGTTGCTCTTCTTTAATTACATCATAGGAAAAATGTGAAATATATTATGTTAATATAATTTCTTGCCTATTAATATCTGTAGTGTCGTAGTATATGTATGGCTGCCAAGTTGAGATTGTATTTTATAGTATATTTTTCATTCAATTTGCCTGCCACGATAACCCATTCTAACATGATATTTCATAAAATAGGTTTAATCATACGTTGAATAAATTTTTACATTTATTTTAAAGTCGACCGTCATATTTTTGTAAAAAATCATTAAGATATATATTTGAAATATTAAGCAAATGATAAAATCCAAAATTATTTAAATACAGTTATACATAGGTAAGCTTATAAGCATTCAACTCATTAAAACAATAAATAAATGATTATTTTCTAAACAATTATGTTAAATTATGATAGAGAAACAAATCGTTTGACATACAGACATTATGCAAAATCCTTTGAAGCAAATAGAATCAATATAAAATACCGTTAACATAATGAATTAATAAAAATTGTAGAATTTAATATTAATAATATTTATATTATAGCAAATAGGTTTATTAGATATGTTTAAGACTTATAATTATTTCAGCCGTAAGTCAACTATTTGACAAAACAAAACGCTTTTAGAGTTCTTTGCATAAGTTATTTCCATGCTAGGCAGCAAAACGCTGCTGCCTGTTTTATGTTAAATATTTTTCTGCTGCCTATTACTATTTGTGGTTTAAAGTTTTATTATGTTGCTTATTGTTATATAGAAATTACACTAAGTATATATGTACTTGACTATTTTATATCATAATGCTTACGCATTAACAAACGACGTGCTTTCTAAAACGTTCTATCTCAACGTGACGACGGCATCTTGTCTTCCTCGATAAAATAAAAGACATATTCTATTAATTTATACAAAATTTTAATTAAAACTTTGTTATCAATGTGTATCAATACATTAAATACATATTTCACAATTATAACGTAACAGTGATGACACTAGTTATAGTTCAAACATTACTTAACACATACCTACTTTCGTTACCACATTAACGTCCATTTCAAACATTCGAATTATTAAATTATGCCGCTTAATATTTATCATTATAATTTTAAAAAGACAGTTCATTATAGAGGCCAATAAAAATCACTTAGTGACGTATATTAAGTTCGTTTTTAATTAACCTCGTGTCAAGATGAAGAATCATTACAGCATTAGTGAGGAACTAATTATATTTAAATAGTTTATTGGTAGGCTTGATAGCTTGAACTGTTGCGTAATTTTAGCATGCTATCTTAGTGTGAACGTTAGGTAGCGATTTTGTTGCCGCTGGTATATAAAAATCTGTGAGCCACGGTAACTTATAATTTAATGGATCATTATCTCATCATGGTAAACAAAAATGAAGATATAAGTATATGTATAAATATGCACAACGCCTGCAAACTTGAAGATTGACGACGTCTGCGTCTTCTGCGATGCACATTCTACTTTTTTTCAGAACCAGGCATCTACTGTTAACATTTGTGGTCATTCAAAACTAGTCTGTTTGTTCATTGTTCCTAACTGAAGAAGAGAGATTCATTAACTAACAGTCACCGTCGATACTCTCTAAAATTTTACTTTTATAAAAGTTCAAGATTGTCTCGATAATAATATGCGCCAATATAAAACTGCTATTAGTTATCTAATGCGGTATAATGGCGTGTAATCTATAATTATTAATGTGTTGCTAAAACATGCCTGCGGGCTTGAGACGCATCTATGTAATCGATCATTATCAATTGATTTGAAGTCGAAATGGCCCAGTGGATAAGGCACCCGCTTTGTAAACACGAGGTAGTTGGATCAAATCCGAGCTAGTACCAATGTCGTTTTTCAAATCATATGTACTTTCTAAGTTTATCTTGGACATTTCTGACTGACGGTAAAGGAAAACATCGTATGGAAACCTGAACTTAAAAGTCTGAAATTGCCGATCCACCTTGAGCAAGCGTGGTGATTAATACTCATGTCTTCTCTATAAGAGAAGAGGCCTTTGCCCTGCAGTGGGACAGTAAACAGGCTGGTATAATTGTTATCATTTATACTAGTTATTGTCTATAGTAAAAATTTCATTGCTCATACGCTTAAGGCAACAATTTTACATTCATATGTATAATAAAACTTATCAGCCACGTACTTATTGATTGCGGTGAGAAGTAAAACACCTAGTAATTACAATAAATTACAATTATATCTTGAGAGCAAACGATCTCCGTACTTTAATCTGCTTGTACAATTTCCTGTTTCCGACTTAAGCTATTCTTTTTATAATATAAAATAGAAACAGTTATTTATACGTCAATTTTATAGAAGATTTATTAGAAATATATAAATTAAATAATAATTGGTGTTATTTTTCATATGTTAAATGCGAAATCGTTTTAAATGTAGACTTCAAAACTGTAGTTGGTTAAAAATATAATTATTAAATTGATGTCTGAATTTGCAATTTCTGACCTTATTGCAATCGCCATTATGTTTTACTTGTCAATTGTTCAATGTATTTTTGGCCGTGTGGTCGCTGGTCCTACGGCTATTTCTTACCGTGAGAACATCAGCGTATCTACTAAATATCACTATCACCTCAGTGCAGTCACCAATTTTAGAATACGTTTATGTTGTCGTCAGTGGATGTTTTAGATTAATCAGTAGCTAATTATAGTGTTATAGAACGGTAGCTAATTTACTAGTGTTTATAGCAATTTAGCATCCAAACCGGCTGATCTTATATTAACACATTTTTAATGAGCATCCATCTATATTCCAGCACTTTCAGCAAATTAGAATAATTACGATCACATTAGAGGGCCACTAAATTTTACAACCTCAATAAGTCTTATTTTATAGATTTACACAACACTAGTAAACCGTTTATGCAATTAAAATTATTTAAACTGGCAACATCTTGTATTTATAAACGAACTAACACCATCCAATCAACAGAAACAATAATTACAAAACAGCATGGCAACATTACTAATTAAAAATATATTCATACGTAGACAAGTAGATACCCGTATCATAAGTTCGTAATGTGGTACAAAAGTATCTAGGAACGCAATTAAAGTGACCGGTTTTTAGATTTGAATAATAAAGATATGGGATGATCGTAAACAAGCATATGCCACATACCTACTTATCAATTTCAATTCTAATGACTATAAAGACTTGACAATACCGAGAGATAGAACCGTAAGATTCATTTTATTTGTAGTTTTGTGGATAATATCATTGAACCTCTGTGATGCAAACGAATTCTGTTTGCCTGCGACAATATATCATCATTGCATCGATCCCGAGATAATTTTAACATAATTTGAAAATGGCTTGTGCTGGATGATTTTGCGCTAATGATTTCATAGAGTGTCGATGTGAAGTACTTAACAGTAGGTATTCATACTTTTCACGGTTTCGTTCGATAATAACGGTAAACAAGAATGCAGGACGCTTGAACTTTTTATAAATGGACACTGTTATCCGACTATAACCAGACTACAATATTTACTTGTATTATATTATTGTTTAGGTTGACCTGTTTATCTTTTATATAAAAGCAAACCTGAGAACGTTTTTATTCACGTAAGATGCTAAAGTTGAAATGATAATGTTATTAAAACTAATTACTTAAGATTTCACAAATTGTCATTTTAATTTTATTGCAATTCACCCTTATTTCTTTCATATCATATTAAATAATCTATAACTACAAATCGTCTGTCGATCAACTAATAATAAAACTCTTAAATTTCCTGCTTTCCAAATAAAATATTGTCAAAAAGTTTTTTTAATCTTTGTAAATTTTACCGTAGTAAGCGCTAAGATCAGCAATTGGTGTGTCGCAAGTTGGTTGGCCGCGTCATTACGTATTCATACAATAAAACAGAAATAACGAGATGTCTCAAACCAGCCGCCACACATACATATATTATATTATGTACACAGTTAACGATACACTGACTGGTATTTGGGTGTCATTGCCATTTTTATTTCAAATATAAAATAATGCCGCATAACATACGCGCCTTTATTTTACTATTTCATTCTACCTTATAGTTAATTTTACTAACTTAAGCTTTAAGTAAGCTTTAATGGCTTTAAGCTTTAAGTTAAAGTTTAAACCATGCTATTCGACAACCTGTATACTTATGTTATCTAAGTTCTAGTCTTTCCCAAACCCAAGGATTTGCAAAAGTCTATCCAATGGAGGAAAATCAAAGAAAATTAATTATTTTCCGTGACGAATCCATCTTCAAGGAAGGTTTAAAAATAAAACATTAATAACGTTGACGTTTGCAGCAACTTTCCTCAAAATTCAATGAATAGCATAAGTGTTTTGTTTATCTTATTGTGAAAAATAATTAAAAACATTGGCAACATTGCACAATGTCATAAATCGAATTGAAGTTGCAGTTTATTGACAGCGATTTGATATTGGAATAGAAAGATGTCTGCACATTGCGATAGTAATCAATTTAGTTTATTCAAAATAGTTTAATTTCCGTTATTAATTTGTTTAAGGTTAAGTATAAGATTAGAGTCTAGCTAGATCGTATTGGTATTTTGTAGTTATTATTTATAGTTTAAAACGAAATTTGCCATATCAAATATTTATGATGCGATTGAAAAAGGATTACTTTTTAATTTTATTATACTACCTACACATAGTAGCAAAGTATATTTAGAAAGAATTATGGAAAGGAAAGGTAACTAAAACAAATTCGATGAACTGTTAAGGCGATGCCATGAAAATCGTGAAATACAGGACGAGCAGCAACGACCTGTCATTGTCATAATTTCAGTCCAATTGACCTCCTCTATTGACAATCTTTAAACATTATTTTTATCTTTTTTATCTTATATTTTTGTACTATTTTCGTATTGTCACAACTAGCTTAATATCTGGAGCATCTGTGCACACATACGTAGAGCTACAACCTAGCTTTCTATTTTATATATTTACTTTGTTTCTTTACGTTTGTATCTTGTTGTGTGAGCCTATAAATAAATAAAATTAAATAGCGTTTGCGTGTTACCTTTAGCAGGTTCTCAATCCAGGCATTCAACAGGTGTACATATATGTATACTTTATATATATATATATATATATATATATAAATGAATCCCTATTTCCTTTGGTCATGGCATCACGCGTGAACGGCTAGATCAATTTCGTTAATTCTTTTTTTGTTGTGTTTGTTATTGTTTAAGATAATTAACCACCATATTAAATTTAAACCGCTAAACCGATTTCGGTGAAAATTGGTATGTGGATAGATTTGGTTTTGGGACATAGGCTACTTTTTATCCCGAAAATCGCTCTGATACCCGAGTTACATTAATTAAACATTATAGCAATTTTCGCGCGGGCGAAGCCGCAGGGCGCAGCTAGTTATGTATAAAGATGATCATTCCGTAATATTAAGTCTACCCATCGACATTATAAAACTATTAATAACTACAAAGCACCTACATTTTATTGTCGTAGAAACAAGTTATAATGAGTACCAAGTATATTAACGTAAATCACGTCGATGTATACAAAATAATTGGAATTATTATAATACTAGCGGTTCAACCTGATTTCACATATATGCCTACTTAAACTAGCTGCACGCAGCGCGGTTTCACCCGCGTTTTTGGTTACTGCTCTTCTTCTATCACCAGTAGCGTGATGTTACATAGCCTTTAAAGTTCTATAAGAGTATAAAGAAATATTGAAATCCGACTGGTAGTTCTAGAGATTAGCGCGTTGAAAGAAACAAACTCCCGCTTTATATAATAGTGTAGTTTTTTTTAGATATCTTTACAAGTCTTCAAAATTCTCTACTACAATATGCATGTTTTATATATATTATAAACTTTAAAAAAAACGCTTTAAACAATGTAAAAACTGTATTGAACTCAGTTCAGTATTTTATAAGAATTTAGCGGCAAAACAGACAAAAGAAAACCGCAATTTTATTTATACTATAGAGCTTTGTGTTTCCATTGAGTTGTTTCTTGAGGCGCTCATAGCTTGATACGCTCGCTTGATCGGTAAACGATTAGTGGGTTAAGCAACTTAGAGTGCGGCTGGCCAATGGATAGGTGACCACATAGTGGTATTTGATCGTCTCCGTGCTTCTGAGGGCACGTTAAAAGTCGATCCCAGATTACCAAGTTGATACAATTCGTTAGGTCAAGTCGGATGCCTCTATAATAAATTATGAGCGACCTGAACAAATGTTGATACTAGGTTGCCCACTAACCATATTTGATTTGATAGTGCTTTTATTTTTTAGAACGTAAACATTATCTTGTTTATTTGGTACAATTTTATAAGTGACCACTAAATTATGTTTATAAGTTTATGCGAATGATGATACGGTCAGAAATTGAACTACTTTTTACGATTTTATCTTGCAAACTAGTTTTAACATTTGTTTGGTGCTGATATATGTTTAAAGTCATTAAGTTGTTTACATGGAATGTCTCTTATTATCGTCATGAATCACATTAGTCTAAAGTCTCAACTGTAGAACATGACCTCTCCTAAAGAGAGAAGTTCGGCATAAATTCTACACTTGATAGAATTTTCTTTTTTTGCCGTCAGTGGCAGACGATGACAGCCCACGTAATGTAAGTGGCAACTGTCGTTCATGGACGACTCAGGGATTCTGCGAGGCCTCCTACCGTAAATGGGAAGGGGTAGGTGAAAAGATTGAGGGAGGTAATGGAAAAGAACAGAGGGGAAATTAGACCTCCGGCACTCACCGACCGAAACGCAGTAGTATGGACACTATTCTTAGGTCGATCTTCTATTTTGACTTTGTATAGAAATAAGTTAAGAAAGATAGCCTGGAGATCTGTCATACAGGTTTCGAACTTACTCTATACTTCAGCTCATTGAAAGGTTTATTGTTTTAGATGTATTTATTAGTACCGGTGTACTGTTTCCACTGTATTTACTCACATTTGTGAGATATATACTGGTGAACGTTAAAGGTGATATTTAAGATACTCAGGGGGGTTGACCTCCACCTCTTAAAGCAGTATTATTTTATTTTGTGTTTTGTCTTTTTCTTTTGTACCATTGAAAACAAGGATAGATACAAATTAAGGTTATAATAAGATTGCTAGAGGTTGTGGTAGAGTCCCAGGCAGCATCATGCCGCGTTTGAGTCCGGAGTAACGTGACATTTAGTAGATACACAAGTAACGCTGAAACTCGACTTAGTATTGCTTAACAGTAGCTTTCTATACACCAATCTTTATTTAAAAACCCGATTTTATTCAATGGACCATTCAGCGCTGAATCGCTTTTACAATATGTCAACATGTATAGAAAAATCGAGATTTTCAAGAATCTTGGATGAAAATTTGTATATAGATAGCCACCGTTAGATGAGAGTCTTAAAACACTCACGCGAAGACACATAGTGGTTCCGTATTGTAAACGACCACACAGACATGTGAAAGATAAAATGTAATCAATTATTATAATTAAAGACAACTGGACCGTAATAAAACGCTACTCATTCACTTAGTAAGGTATGACATACCTTTTCTGTGGTTTGTCAGTACTGTAACCTGAGGCCCTAGACAAGTGTCAAAAATTTCTATTCTATTCATAGAATAGATAAGAAAATGTATGAAATTGACATAAGCGTTGGCGTTAGCTTATGTCAATCCAATACATTTTATAATCTAGATTTTATATTCTAGAGCCTCTGTCATTAGTACTTCTAACTTTATCATAATTAACATAAACATTAGCTATAATTGTAGCTTATTTAATGACGCACATCATCACCATCTTATCAGCCAAAAGATGTCCACTGATGAACATAGGTCTTCCCCAATTTTCGCCACCTTAGCTTATCGTGAGCCGCCTTCATCTATCAGTTGCCCTACACATTAGCTATACTTATACCCTATTTAATAATGCACATAAACATAAGTATACTATCTGTTTATACCCGACAAACAAGCGGCCAAACCACGGCAATAAAACAATGCTATCTCTAAATACTGGCCATACTCCGGTGGCCGTAAAACCAGCGATTTTAAGATAAACATCTATCGCATCAGAATCATATAAAAATGTACTTTTATATCTGTTATTAAGCTTCAATAAACCGATGAGCTGTTTATGTGACGCCACAAGACAATCTCTTAGATGAATAAAAACTGTTTACTTGTGTATTCGATAGTTCGATAGTTTATTACTTCTGTTCTTCAGAAGTACTTAAATAGAGGTAATGTTTAGGAATATGGGTGTAATATAATATATAATATACTAAAATGTTACTATCTCTTACAATATTAATAGCGGTCTAAGATTGTGTACCTATAAATAGGTACTATCCAAATAGATTCAATAGATTTGATTTGATTATGGATCTTAGCTTTTCTAGTTCTCGATGATTAGTCAGTGACCTTTATACAGTATCTCAGTGACAAGAAACAAGGCTAAAAACAAAATACATACTGGTACTAACAGATATTATATACGTAGAGGGTTTATGTACAAAAAGTAAGATCTAAATGTTCTGATAAGACGCGAGTTTACATGTTTGTCGCGCATTGCACTTTTATATCTTAAAGTGATCTGGATCTTACTGACATATAAAACGTAAGTGTTTGTTAGTTTGTTTGTTTAAACGCGCTAATCTCAAGAACTCGGATTTGAATCATTCTTTTTGCGTTTGCCCAGTTCTTAAGGTTTTAGGCTATGCATCATCACGCTACTGGTGACGGGAGCAGAGCAGTAACCAAAGATATAACTTAACGCGGGTAAAACCGCGCTACAGAAAGCTAGTCCATGATGAACTTAAACTATGATGAATTCGACACCTAGTAGTAGTGTATGTATTCCAAAATAATAGCATTAAAATTAAATAACAGTACGAAAAATATACAGCTGTTTTAATGACCTCTCAAACACTCTTATTATAACGTACCTATAACATTTAATAGTTCAAACTAATTAACCAAACTTCACATTAAAACTAATAAAAAGAACAGATAAAATAGTCATAAATAAACCTTTAATATCATACAATGTGTTCTAAGTTTTATAGATAGTTTTATACAGGTAACACTGAAACTTCAGCTGTAAAGTTAAAACAATAATGGTTAATGACTTGGAAAACGTCTGATTGTAAAATAGGGAACTTTGTGTATTAAAAAGTTTTTTGTAGATATATTTATGAGTAACTTGGCGACAATAAAGCTACTAACTGACTATTTATGAGTTTATGACGTAGCTATCATCGTTTAGGCTTCTTGATGCTAAGTTTTAAATAGTAATATTAGGGTATTGTTAATTTGATTTTAGCAACGCAATAAGTTATTAATTCTCTTTCTCAGACTGGGTTTTCTTATTCAAATAATTCAAGATTATTTTGTTTATTTTTATTTTGATTTAGTGTTTTTTTGTTTAATGCTTTTTATTTGTTGGTTGAATTTTTATATTGTTTTGTTTTTTGCTGAATACGTCTGCTTTTACACACATTCCTTTCGTTAAGGTAGGAGTTTGCGGGAATCACGGTGCTTTGCAGATTGATTAAAAGTTTAATAGAAATAAAACCGGTTTTTACTATACTAAATTGGAGGCTGATCTTTCTATGGAGCCCAAACTACTGTCACCTGATGCTGGCTGAACTTAATATTTTAACATCTTTAAAATGTATAGTAGTAGTTTTAATTAAAATAAAATTTATAATTTGTAGTCTTAGTTATATATCTGCTAATCAATAAATTGAAAAACGTATCAAAAACAAACTTACAAAAGCCTCAGTAAAAGTACGTACAGGTATATTTTATTACTTGACGGCATTACATATAAAATAAACGGATTCCACATCTAGTTGAGTTCACTAACGAGTTCAAATATAGTTCTAATGATCAATAGAATCAGTATCGTCGTGTACAATGTCGATCGTGGCGTGTGGTCCTCTAATTAAAAACTTATTCTAAAATACGAGTGTGACCGTTAAAACGCCATATCTTAGTAATTTATCTATGTACACTATCAACCGTAACCTATGTTTTCCATTTTACTATAATTACAAAAGTTTAAACCAGTATCTGTGGTGGGCGAACAGACTTTCTACTTTTTTGCCACGAAACATTAGTTGTGAATATATTTCAGCCAGTACTTTGCGAAACCATAAATTTAACTAGCATTATCTTTTTAATTTTAATACTGGCTTTTATTATTCGCTATTGCCGCCATGTGCCGATGACGTACACACATTAAATCAATAACAGGAAAAACTATTATTTTTGAACGATCGTAATTTTTGTATAAAACAGTTGTTGTTCTCCAAATACTAGTTGATCGTAAAAAACGCAAAATGATGAAACTTAGCGTTACAAAAAGCGGTTGCCGCAACTTCTTTACAGTTCTAACCTCGAAACTTAATATTGAACATATAATTAATACTCAAAAACTAAATTGCCATACCGCTCGCTCATAGACATAAATCATTGGTAACAAAAGCTGCGGTACACGGATTGCGAGGGCCATCGCTAATTGGGCGTCACCATAAACCGACCGACGCATTCGGAACAAAACTCAATTCTCCCAACAAAGAGAGTAAAAAAACTAAGCCCACCGTGTAACACAATCTCGTACCGCGAAAGAACATAAAATTCTGTTGGCTATTAGATTCCGCGTCGGTCGGTACGACGAGCAAACGACATTTTTATATGTTTAAGTGAGCGCGCACGCACACACGCAAGCAGCTCAGGTACCTATAAACAAAAATGTGCTAAGTAAAAAATATTATTATAGCATAATGCGCCATAAAACACGAGAGCGTCGGTAGGGAGCCGCGGTTCTCAAACTGTTAAAACATATTAGAACAGTTCGATGGACTACGGGTGTAGCAAGTGCATCGTAGCTGCGAGCCGCGTAGCACTCCGTAGCCGTAGCTGTCAATATTTTCATAAAGGCGTGCGAAAATTTTCTTGAACTTTCAGCATATAGCTTATCTTGTATTACAAATATAAATTATGTGAATTATGCTTTTGTATTTTTGTGAGCGCTTACCGTCAAATTTAAAAAAAAATAACGTTATTTATGGTACTTAGGTATTTAGTAAGTAATTACAAAAAAAAAGTATTATTTCATTTATTATACTTAATCTAAAATTAACATTTACGTATAACTTTTGATCAAATCTATAATTCTGATTAAAAAAGTAATTAACAGTTAAAACAATTAAGTTAAACTTTGAGCACCACACAACACGGTACTCTAACATAAACAATGTCAATGATTTCTATTAAAACCGTTCGGCATTTCGATATACGAATTATATTAGAATAACGTCTGGGAAATCTACGCAATGTGCAATAAATAAACCGAACACAGTTCGCTATAAAAACAAACAATCCCTATATCCACCTGCATAGAGTCTATTATTGTTTGTGTATTAGTTTGTAAGAGTCATAAAATAGTTAGTATTTGGTAAGAGGCATCTGATATAATCAAAGTTTAAGGACATCGTAAACGTATCTAATATTTTATATAGGTATAAATGCAAATGGTTTTATCCTATTAAAGTTAAAGTAAACAATTATTCTTTTTAAATTTGGTACAGAAATGTAACTCATTTTAGCCTTTATTACAAGTTGATAGAGTTTATATTTTTCTAGCATTAACTATGTGAACAATAGTGTCTTGTTATCTATTTTTTATGGTTATGATGTGTCCTAGTGCTAGGCAAAGACTTAAAAATTTCTCAATCAACATTAATCTTTAGCCAGTCTTTACAAAAGACATCCAAGTGGTCCTGCAATCTCCCCCAGGCTCGTCTTGTGACACCCAACTTGAACTCAACGATAACTAGTTAAGGCGCTCTGTACAACCACTATGTTTCACTAAGTTGCTGTTTGGAAACCGTACCTATCTTAGATGTTCGTTGACGTTTAGTACTGTCAGCGCGTTTTGAATCCGCGACGCGAGGAATATGACAGTTGTTCTGAGTTTTATTCGTATATGACAAAATTCAATGCTTAAACCTAAATTGTCACCTATCTGGATGCATGCGACAGACAGTCCTACTTAACCACCTACGTCAGCAATTTTAGATGTTCTACATGTTTTGGGTTTGACCAATAAAGTTGTATTAATTACAAGATATTTTTACAACGTAGGAGTCAAACCTGCCGAAATAAGTGTGGTACAGCACCCACAGGGCCCAACTTCCTGTTGAAACCTGCCGTACCCACTACGCTACTGTATGTCTCGCGCCTGCATCACTCCACAACGACTCAGGACCTCGTGGAGTACATCAAGGTCAAGGCCACTTACATCGTGAGGGTAGAGCCTTTGGAGTCACGTCACAGCGTGAACTTCAAGTCGGTCGTAGCGCGTGTGCCGACAAAGGCTCTTGAAACCTTCACCAAAGAAGAATTCTGGCCGAAGGGCGTGGTGTTCCCGGCGGTTCCGGGGCAGGCTGCGAGACAACGGAACTAACACCGACCGACAGGCACAACGAGAAGTGTCATCATAGATTTAAGTTATTTTTAATATATATTTTAGGTTACGGTATTTATTGATTAACTTTTATTTAAATAGTGTGTAGTATACTTATATTATAATGTATGTATGATAGTCTGTAAGATATATATTGAAAATTGTAATCCCGATGGTACCCAAGATACAAGCACTAGCTTAGTTTGGGACCAAAGGGAAACTACTTATTTGTAATAAAATGTAATTTATATTTATGAAATAAATTGAAATTGAAATTGAAATTGAAACAAGTTTGAAACAATATTTTTTATTGGTCATAGTGGCAGATGGACAAACAACTCAATAGATGATAACTACAAATTGGCGATAATTAAACACATATTATTACAGTTGGCTAATGCCTCCACCTGCTACTATAATAAAAAAATTAAAATCCTTTTATTATTATTTAATTTTATAATGCAGTGTATATTTTATTTGTAATAATAAGTGCCTATTAATTTTTGTTTTCCTAACATAGCAAAATAATACGCCATATTTAAAAAAAAGTAGTGATTAAAAATAACACCTCAGTACGTAAAACTTTAAGGTTAGAGATGCCTATTTTTATGTAAGTAATGTAATTAAATAATTTATATACATGACAAAAAATTTAAAAAAAATAGAACTAATTTATCTGCTAGATACTACGACAATACATAAATTTTCCAAAAAATTATCAACATAAACTAATTATATACAAAATACAATTACAAATTCTAACACATCAAACAATTATTGAATTGATCAGTTCAACATTAAGGCTCTTTCACAATAGCGTAAGCCCGTAAGCAACTGCAAGTTACACTCAGTTGCACCGCGTGAAGAACCATAATTCATTTTGTTCAACATAATGTATTGTCGAAAATATCTAATAAAATATAAGTTTTGTAAACATTTACTATCACAACACTAACTAAAACAACATTTAACGGAAAAGCTTGGTCATATTAAAAAACAAAGCGCAGTTTTGCCACAAAGGGCAGGGTTAGGTTTCTAATTTGTTGAATTAAAATAGAAAAGTAACATTTAAGTATGGGCATTTTTTTGGATCATTTACATGGACATGGTGTCTCTCAGGCTACTATATAAATGTATTTTTCGTCACAAATATATTTTTATTTACTAAATATTTTTGTTACTAAATTAAGTACGTGTCTAAGAATAAAAAAGTGCATAAATAATCAACTTTCTTTTAAATATTTATAAAAAAAGCCAAAATGCATTAAAAGTATTTTTTTTAATATTTTTGACTATGGTTTATTTAGTTTAAGAGCTGATAATACAACCTAATATGTGTACGGTCATAATAAAGTCTCCGATCTAGTATATGAAACCCAAAGACCACGACGTGTCTTCCCCTAAGTGTTATAAAAAGTGACTAAAGGAACTGTCTGCCAAACATGATGGCTTCGGCAACCTCCTATTGAATAAGGATTTATTTCCTGGACCTCATCATGTTGATTATAATGATTGTTTTAATAAATTTCTGGTACTACATCAGTAAATATTTTTTTATTTTCCATTAGATATTTTTCTTGTATATTAGTGATGTTCTAAATAAAATTTAAAAGTGCTTATGACTTCTAAAACTTTAGCGATATTTACCTAGTGCATTTTCTACCTGACAATATCTTAAGGTTATAAGCTAGTTTTGTAAATGATACAAACTTGTCAACTTATCGTGTAATATGACCAAACGTTAATACATAAGTTACAATAATAAAAGCAGGTCTTAATACTCCAATAATATACGAACCCAGTAAGCTGTGAGGTTGTTCTGCAAGCGGCTCTGTAGATCAGGATCGGAGAGAGCTCCACGTCCGAGGGTCGAGGGAGTGGATGACGTGGAGTTTCTCTTGCCTCGCCCCCCGCGCCGTTCGCCCCCAACCGGTCCCTGCGCATCAGTTATGTCACACCTCGTCGTCGCACCGAACACACACTTCGATGTCACAGGTCCTGGGTTGGCTGTTGGGAACTAACTACAATAACTAGGTACCGAGGTCTAAGGTCATTCAGTGGTAACTAGGGTGTTGTTTTGTGGAGTAAATGTGGATAGATGTGATTGTATCGTGTGAACAAAATAGGTGAGTAAATAAAAGGTCGTGAAAAATTTTGTTACATATAAAAATTTTATAAAAAAAACAAACTTCTGTAGGTTAATTTGCTGACATTTTGTAAACTTTGACGTTCATAAGTGTTAATTTAATTAACCTAAATGAATAAACATATATTTCATTTCATTTCATTTCATTTCATTTCATTTCATTTCATTTCATTTCATTAACTAAAAATTAAAACAATATCAGAATCTCTGTACCGTTACATTTAACAGAGCAATCACTATTCAAACTGGATTATTTGCATAAGAATAAAAATAAATATTTAAATAAAATAATTATTCATTTCTATCAAAAAAAATAAAAACAATATTATTTATTAAAATAAACAAATTTATGTATGCGTGGTAATGCAATCAGAGCAGAATGTAGTAAGAACCATGTTCTAAAAACAGATCTCGTCTAAAAGCCTGGTGTGGAAAGTTACATGCATAGATATGAATGAAGAACCAAGGAAGAGTTAGCCAGTGCCCTCTGGTGGGAAGCATCGAAATGTGTCATCGTATTGCGACTAAAAAGCATCTATGCTTAGACTTATGTCCAAATACTAAAACACCTTAAATTAAACTTTATTCTTTCGCTACTAAAGTGCACATTAAAGTGACAGATAGCAGAATTAAGGCTATTTTAATTGATGTTTCAATATTTGGGATAGTATTTAAACGACACGATTTTTTGACGTGAACGACAAAAGTTACGTGCTAGTGGTAACTTTGTATAAAGTTTTTATTTTGTATTTATATTAACGTGCGATTGCATGCATATTAGTCGATGCGATTAGTCGTGTCGTCTACATACCTACATAGTAAGTAAGACTGTTTAGGCAGAAATATTTAACAATCAAAATTATCTTAAACTAAATAAGTATGTCATGTATTCAGTACTTCGTATATTATGTAGTTAATTTATAATAACGAAATTAAAATATTCCGGGAAAATGTATGTAATTATGCATAGGTACCACTCTGTTTTGTCGGGCTGGCTGGCTTAAGGTGATAGGCGACCAGAATACTGACTTAACACTTACACACCCTGTCCATAGATACTCTTAAAGGATGGTCCGCCAGAACTATTACATCAGCGGCCAAATGACAAATAAAACAAGCTGTAGATCGTATATAATCAACAAAATTCCATGTTTTGTGTAACTCTTACAGGAGTCACATGTCACCATGTAGGTAGGATTGTCCCGTAAATCATGTAGATGTACAGTTAAACTTAGTGTACTTTGTGTACATGTAGTTAAACCATACGATGCTTGAAGACCTAAAATTAAACAAAAAGAGAGTTTCTTGTCAGTTCTTCTCATAGCTTTATTTTAGTTTTCGAAATAGAAGATGACTTATTGTAGTTATTATGACGCTTATGTATCATTAATTTGATAAGTATGATTTAAAGAAGGTTGACTTTGTTTTTTGCCGAAATCAAATACGTTTCGGTGTGCGTTTCAACAATGCTCATCGTACGATTATCGGTCTGAAGTCGCATTGCTGGCCAAAAGCCTCTCTGAGAGAAACTCACAAAAAGATACTGTTTTTTTTTTTTTTTCATAGAAACAAACGAATACAATTTCTAATTAGGCCGGTATTACATTATCATATAAATATGATTTCATATCTGTCAAATTCTATGATCATAGTTCGATGACCCTCAAACTATGATCATAGATAATCACATGTAGTTATTACACCGTCATAGGTTCTTCATTTAAAAAATGATAGTCTAATAGTCTAATAACATATTTCTATGAGAGTCTAATAGCGGCCTTAACTATACCCTAAAAACGAATTTAAGTATATACAGTTTTCTCTACAACAAAACAAAAATTGAGTACATTAATTACAAAAAAGGCAATAGTAAAGTTTACCACCCACATCGGGTTAAGTAACGAGATACTTTAAAACAATACATTACCCATTAACAGCTTATTATCGATGGGCAGTAAACGCTTGTATCTGTAGTGGTTGTAAAACGCAGCACTAACACCGTTACACAGATTATTAACAAGGCTTACACTATTAATTAGCTGTGCCTACCTAGAAAATAAAGATTTGTGCTCTGGTAATACAGATTGTAAAATGACTCCGTACACCATTATACCTCTGCTTACCTATCTTTACGTAGAAAAAATATTTCTCTTGTCTCTTTAAAAAAACTATCAAAAAAACTTAACTTTGCTTGATGCTAAGCTTCCTATATAGCCTAAGGCCGCTATTACACTATCATAGAAATATGATCATAGATGTGTGAGTCATTTTTAAATGAAGAACTCGGTATAATAACCACATGTGATTCATATTGTCTATGATCATAGATATGAAATCCTTTTGACAGCTAGCGGACAAATAGGATCATACTGAACACACTAGCACAGTCTGTATGTAAATAAAATGTGCTAGTGTGTTGCTATGATTCTACTTGTACGCTAGCTGTCAAAAAGGATCCTTTAACTAGACTGTGACACAAGCGTAAACGTAGCACCCATAGCAACGGAAAACTCGGCTTGATGGTATATGACGTTTATATGATCAATAGGTGTAATATGTAAAAATGAAAAACGTCATCATATAACTACGATCATAGAATTTGACAAATATGAAAAAATATTTATATGATAATGTAATACCGGCCTAAGAGAGGAGGATATTAATTCATAATTTAAAAGCATATTAATACACTGCACGAATCAATCATTTTTGATCGGTACTAGGATACCAAAAAAATAAAATATATTAAATACTAATTAGACACACAATAGTAGCAATACCGCCCACATACGCTACATATAAAACTAACCTCATAACACTGGGTCTCCAATAGACAATATAAACTAGTTTCAAAGGATCATCAATGAATCGCTGGATCGTGCCAAATCTAATGAAATATGGCCGACTCAATGAGTTTCCAAACGCGTAAGTTTACGGTCTGGCAATTTGTCTGCCAGCCTGCCAGCCAACTAAAGTGGCGTTAATCGGGTTAAGTGAATATTTTGAGATAAATATGCTCATGATATAAATTAGTTAAGCAAGTCTAAGTACATGCTTAGTTGCATATTATTTAAGACTTGTAAAACATTTAAAAGATTTCAATATGTATTCGTACTTTACCTAATAGATAAATACGGCAACGGAAAACTTTGTAAGAAAACCCAGAACAACGATTCTCTAATTCACCTTACTTCGTAACGCGACTAGATTTTTGCTATTCATAAAAAGAAGGAAATGAGAGTGAAGCCTGAAAGGGAAGGAGATCGAGGCAATAACTGGTGTCTGACTCATCCATACATACATACATAACCTCACGCCTGTCTCCCATTAATGGGGTAGTCAGAGACTATAGAACAACATTTGCTACGATCCAAACATACCTCCTTTGCCTTTTCAACAGTCATTAACCTTTCCATGCACACACGTCGGATACGGATGCTTGTAATGTACTGTAATCCATACACATTGTAACTCATACAAAAAGGTGTAATTACCTGGCGATCGAAAAGAGTGGCGTGAGTTTCTTGCCAGTTCTTATCACGGCTCTACCTCTTCAGCGAACTGGCTGTAGGTTAATTAGCTAACTTTATGTAATTTTGACTTTTCATAAGCATCATAATTTATGATCAAAATGAAATACATGCTTTGAGTTTGAATGGAATACAATAGTATCGATACAATAGCATAGATGCAAAAACAATAGCGTATTTTTTGTTACTTTCCCTATAAAATGGGTTTTATTTTTATTTAGATAAGTACGTTTCCCTGTTTTGATATTAAAATATTAACATTATTTTTAGGTAAGTAGTTTGTCCGCAATCATAAAAATGGTAAAAAAATACCCACAAACAATCTGATTACGATGGGATTTTCCTAGCACATGACATTGTACCTAATGTTATTGAATAAACAATTATTATTAGTGGTCACCCTAGTGTCCGAAACTTGATTCAATTAAAACTTATTGATGTTCTTTTAACAAAGAGTATACTTATCTACTTGTGCGTACCTATTTAGTCAATGAATTATCTATAACTACTATACTCTGTGTTTACTTTATTGTTTCACTTTTCACGGGTTACCTTTTATTGTTTAGAAAGAAACTCTGACCTTTAGAAGGTTAACATGGGGACATGGATGCAGTACAGTAGCTTTTTATGCGTTACAAAAGAGAGACAATTAGGAACGTTATGGTAAATGGCTCATGTCTGTGTAAAACATATATATGTTCGCAATAGGTATAGCATGCCTATGATAAAAGTGCAGACTAAATATATTATCTAAAAAAGTATTTTCCCATAGGTGGAGTATTTCTACGTCAACAATAGAACAACAAACTCTCAGACTCGACGTAGACGAACTCGAAATGAAGGGAACATACTTCTAAAAATATATTAAAGCCTTTAATTTAACTAGGTAACAACTTCAAAAAACAAATAAACTACCCAATTAATTAGCTACCTAGCCGGTCTAAAATGTACAGATTCTGCCTAGTCTCAAGAGACTGCAATGCATGACCTGTGCTCTTGTGGACCACTCATGCACAAAAGAAGCATCCATTTACGACAGCTCCAGGCGCAACCAGATGAGATACAGTCTCTCTCTGCTCAGACAATCTGTTCCTAGACTCTATAGGACTAAGCAGATATGCATAAATAATAAGGGGCGCTACAAAAGATCAATAACTCTGATCGAGGTAGCAAAGAGGCCGCTGTCGACTTCTAGCCTAACTACTATAATTATAATAATAGCTACCTAACATTACAAATAAATAACCTCAATATGCTAAGTTTGTACTATACAAAACAAGATGCCCAAAGTGGTCGGACTATTGTCGCGTTGTCGATGACGTAAGCCTTCTACATTATTATATTATTACGGGCATTGCCAAATACGATACGTACTGGTTTTTTCCCAAAACTTGAATTATTTAAGGAAAGTTATTATTAAAAGTGATTCATACTAATTTTTTTATACCTATTTGTATAGTTGAGTGTCTTCAATGTTCTTTATAACAATAATTGTAGTCATTATTTTTAAATAAAGTGTGCGAATGAGTGGTTAGAAGTTAGAGAGATGTTTTTGATTTTCTATCGTCGCAGCCCATTGTGTCTACTGCAGAGAATTATTTATTATTATTATAGTTGGGCTAAAAGCCGTCAGCGGCCTCTTTTCTACCTCGACCAGAATTGATCTATGGTAGCGCTATTTTTGTTTATAGTTCCCTGCTTAGTCCTATAGAGTCTAGGAACTTCCATATTGTCTGAGCAGAGAGACTGTATTTCATCTGGTTGCGCCTGCTGCTGTCCTAAATGGATGCTTCTTTTGTGCATGAGTAGTCCACAAGAGCAGAGGACATGCATTGCAGTCTCCTCAGACTCTTGGTAGAATCTGCACGTTTTGAACCTGCAAAATGCGTTGACACATATGGTGGTAATTTACAGTTGCCAGCGAGTATTCTTGTTTACTGCAGAGAAACATCTTATCATATAGAGAAGACGTGAACATTGAGCACCACGCTTAAAAAGGTTTTCTCGCCATTTGGCTTCACCGTAAGTCAGCAATGCCAAAGTCAACTTATATAATACATATTCTTGGGTTCCTTCTGAAGTTCTCACAAAAAGTATGCAGTTTTAAATAATTAATATAAAACAATTAAATAAATGTTATTAATGCTTCGTAAAATGCAATTTGCTTTAATATTAAGTCCAAGGCAAAGGATTCAACTAAAATACATTCTAAATCAATTCTGAGAAGTCGTGAATGTCACTTACAAACGTAAAAATGACCCAAAATATTTTTATTGCACTGTAAAGTTCAATATTTTAATAAAACTTTGTGCTCGTCTATATTTATATATTAATATGTAAAAGCAAAAGGACGAAATCTCAGAAATAACATTGTGCTACGAGTCTCCAATTTACATGGTAGTTTTTTTAGGACATAGGTGCTCACTAAGACGGGATTTTGCGAAATTCATTCCATAAGGGGGTAAAAACGCGTGGCAATGTATGTATGAAACTTCTATATGTATAGTAGGATTTCCAAATTACACAAAATACTATTTTTTTAAAGAAATTGAAATTTAGTTAGGTAAGTAATTATTTTTTTAAACAACCCTTGCAAAAGGGTGAAATAGGGAGCTTATGTTAGATTTTTTTTTATGTAAAGCTGTCGATTCCTAACTTACATAATTATAGGTACTCTTTATTGAAATCAGTTAAGCAGAGCGTTCAAACAAACAGACGAACAAACTATTCAGCTTTATTTAATTATGCGATTTTCTTCCGAGGTTGTCAAAATATTATTTTAAAATAATTTTAGTTCTCACAGTAAATACTAAGAGCGGTGTTCATTTTGAAATGCAAAAAAAATGTTTCGGTTCTACCAAGACAAAATTAAATACACAATAACTCATGGTAAAGCTAATGAAATCCCACCGCTTAATTCCCACCATTCATATAAAAGAAAAGACGTATAGATAAGTATTAATTTATTAAAAACTTCATATAAAAAGCCATAATATATTAGCGGACTTAACGCCTCAGGCATTTTCTACCAAAACTAGATAATTGTTTCATCAATTACATTTAAGCAACATTCAACAACATCCATTGTAATAATAGTGACGCAACCATTTAAATATACTCGACAATTGCTTCGGTACATCGATATGAAATAGCCGCGATGACACCAAACTGAACCGGTATTAAATACATAAATTTTATTTAAAAAAAGAGCCGTGCCCACACTTAGCCGAATCGGTTATTATCTCATTCCATAGGTACTCATGAGAATCATTACACACTTATTGGCTAGAGAACGAATAAAACCATTTTTGTAGCGGACTAGTGATGTGGCTAATGTCGATAAAAAGATAACTTGTTATCGTTAGTTTTTGAATCTAATTAAGAGCTGTTTTCTTTGTTATTTTAATTGCCTTTTTCAACAATTTAATTGTTATACAATGTCTACGAGCATCACAGGCAACTCACAGATGAATAAATCAAAGTAATAGTCTTCTGTATAGTAACTGTCTGCAATCACATCACGCCACCAATGTAGTGATCGTAGTCAACTGCAATGTTATAGTTTGATAAGATTTTAAAGCAAAATCTTCTTGTCCTTTAGGAAATAAACTTAAAACAATAACGTACCATAATTATTATTATTCAGCTAAAAGACTCTCATTACATACTCTGCTGCATGGACCTCCCCAAAGCATTTTTTTGTTTAACTTTGACTGATCAAGTTGAATAACAGTGAAGATGTATGGTAAGCAGTGTATAAAGACGGCTCTGGATCGGTTAAAATATTGGATACCTTAGATTTATTCCATCGACACAGCTAAACGTATCAATTGCAAATCTATCGATATACTGCACTATACATGGAACATCACCAACACAAACCAGTCTGCGTGTTAATTGCGGTACCAAATTCGTATCAAAATCATTTGAATATCCGTAATTTATGACAACGAACGGATCGCGAGTGGTATCATCTCTGTACTATGTGTGTTAATGTTTGCATATATTATGTGACCAAACCATATGCTATCCGAGTATCTGTATATTATTATATTATCGCTAGGTTATACACGTTGGTATTCTTGTTGGTGAGTATTGACGTTAAAGTTTTACGATGTTTATATAAATACTAGCTGCACCCTGCGGCTTTGCCCGCACGAAAATTGCTATGTGTTTAATTAATGTAACTCGGAAATCAGAGCGATTATCGGGATAAAAAGTAGCCTATTTCCCGAAACCAAATCTATCTACATACCAATTTTCATAGAAATCGGTTTAGCGGTTCAAATTTAATATGGTGGTTAAGTTAAACTATCTAAATCATCGCGCAATTTTCTTATTTTTTCTTTCATAAAAACCTTCTCGTGACAATAACAAACACAACAAAAAAAGAATTAACGAAATTGATCTAGCCGTTCACGCGTGATGCTATGACCAAGGGAAATAGGGATTCATTTTTATGTATAAAGATTATTTATCGGTAGTAACGTAGTCCTTTCATAGTGTGGTTGCCTGTGTATAATATGAGACTGCTCAAGCTCTTCATAGGTACGTTAAAAAGTAGCTAAAGTATTATTGAATATTGGCAGTAGTATTGCCTATGTTTAGTACATAAATCCTATTGCCAAGCAAAGTTACCGTGACAAAAATTGTTTTATTAGAGAAATATATTCAACTCCGCGTCTACAAAAATAAAGTAATATAAAAATCATTTTCATTACCGTCAACCGAAGTAACTTTCAAGCGGGGAATTGACAAACTAAAGACATTCTTCTGTTTCAATTCAAATCAAATCATGAATAATTGCACAAACCGTAAACAAAATTTCAATAAACTCAAACTTTTAGTAACTTTGGCAACTGTGTAATAGTAGAATTAGTCTAATCAGAATGCCACATTAAGTCTCACAAATGCTTGCCAAAATAAATTTACAACAGTTACAACTCTTGGCAACCATTTTACATTTGTTTTATAACAAAATGTCGACAATAAACTTGCGTACAATTGACATCGATATTATTATAGACTAGCCTTCCGCGGCGCAGTTTCACCCACGTCTTTGCTTACTGCTCTGTTCCCGTCGCCAGTAGCGTGATGTTACATAGCTTTCCTTCAGAACTGGGCTATCAAACGCAAAAATATTTTTTTAAATCTGGCTGGTAGTTCCAGACATTATCGCGTTCAAACAAACAAAGTCTTCCGCTTTACATAATCGTATAGATATCCACCTATCGACATTATAAGACTATTATATAACTGCTGGCAACACACTTCCTTCGCCTCTCTGGATGCTCACATGCTACTAATAGGCTTTATAATATTTTGACCTTAATCGGAAAAAAAACAACACATTGAAACATTGATCATGTTTTATACACGTTTCGTTGAGACAAATACATACGTCTGATGTTAAGCCGTTACCGTAGCCTATAGATATGAATGTGTTAAGATTGCAACAACCAAGTCGATGTCAACCATAAAAGAGAAAATGATGAAGAACAAGAATGGAGAAGTAAGTGGCTTCTGATTACCGAGGCCGAGTATGCTGTTTTGAACATATCCATCCAATACTGATTCAATCGCCGGATAATTATTCAATGAAACTTTGGCAAAGTCATACCTAATACACCTACATAATTATAATTATTATGGACTGGATAGAATAGATTCTAAAATGTAAAGATTGACATAAGCTAACGACAATGTTGGCGTTAGCTTATGTCAATCCCATACATTTTTTAATCTTGTCTAGGGCCTCAGGGAGTTCAAACGTCCATAAGCAAGCGTGGTGATTAATGCTCATTCCTTGTACGTCCTTTGTACGCGAAAGGGGAGTGCAACAGCAAATTCATATGATATACTTAAAAGGACTATAAACAACACGTGTTTACAATTGGCACGCACATTCAATAATATGTAAACTAACACTATGAATGAACTGACAGACAAACATCCGCCCTGTTTTACATATAATATGTTAATAAAATCTTAAAAAAACACTCGAGAGCGATGACCATTTTAATGTTATTTGTATTTCTAGAATTTTAACACAAATGCTTTGACCGTAGTTTTATGCAATATTTTTTTATTTAACGACGACATGCAATTGCATAAAGCTCATTTTTGCTTGCTATAAATGTTTATTGTTTGGTTTCTTACACGTTTTACCTAAGTATTAGCCTACCAAAATGACAAGTCTGTGTAAAGTCTAAGGAGTTACTATTCCAAATGCTAAGCAATAGCAAAGAATAAAATAAAAAAATAATATTTAAACGATAATTCATTTAATTAAAGGATCATTGCTGGTTTTAGCATGAATGGGCCGAATCCACCGAAGAAGTATCTCAAAGTATCGAGGTAAATCATACAACGACTTGATTTTTCTCAATATTGTTACCGAAATACTTAGTCAACACAGCTACGTCTAGTCTATAGGATATGATAGCCACCTAAGCTAACAATATCCTATAGAGAGCAAGTACGCTTGTGAACTCTAAAAATTATATGAAAATAATTTCAAAACTGTTTAAAAAGACTTGGTATTACCGTTTTAAATAAATAAAATACAAAACAAGTTAAAATTTAAGTTTTATATAGTAACATTGGTGTACAATTTCAACGATATGTTGGACCACACCTTAATGTCATTTGAAATAATAAATTACCCACGTGTTCGAGGTTTTAAGAGAATATCTTTTAAAAGTTGCAATGTTTTTTTTATAGTCCACCATTCTGTTGGCAAGCAGTCAGTTAAACTCAGTTTGGTGGACCACTCGAATTGCTATTGCAAACTACTGGCATAATAGTCCCCACTATTATGACTAAGTGCTATAATTTTAAAAAGAAAGTTTCCATTCTTCTTAGCGTTTGTCAGACCTCATTTACAGATATTGTGTTATCTGTAGCGTCAAACAATACCTGCAGGTGTTTGGGCATGCTAGACATGACATAAAGTGAGCTATCGTTTGTGGAACAACACCGTATACACAGGCTAGATTGTTCTAATCTTGCCAGGTATGGATTCATCGATGATACCATCGATGAATCCATACCTGGCAAGATTGTCCTTATTATATTATATAGATTAAGTTACTCCTAAAGCTGATAAAAATAAAAATTGTAAAATAAAACAAAGCAACATCTCTATCATTTCAAACCGCAAAATAAACACAACGAAGTAAAATCCAGTTATATTAATATGATTGGTACATTTGTCTACAAGGTCCGATTACCATAACATTCACTTAACATACAACATGTAAGCCACGAACGCTACAGCAGCGCCACAACACCAGCACCAGTATTTGTATGTAGGTGTCGCATGGACGCACTTTATACAAAACTGTATTGCATACGACACGACTACGACTTTTCTACGCTGTACGTAGAAAAGTCGTAGTCGTGTCGTATGCAATAAAGTCTAAATGTTGAAATTAGTGCTGCTGTATTTTAGGTAACTGATTTGTACATCAAATTAAAATGATTGTAGTAGATTTAATAGATTACTTGTTAAAAAACACTTTCTGCGAGAAGAAGATTTTTATTTCAAATAACTTTCAGAAATATTATAGCTATTTTAAATTGACAAAACGTAGAGTGTAGAGATATATTTTGACTACCCTATTACAACATTACTTAGTTCCTATTATTTAGCTACAGGACTGCTCTCAAACGAACTTTCGTAATTTGTACCTAGTAATTATTATAATATATTTTTTAAACTATTTTAAACGTAGGTACTTAAATTATATACTTTTTTTGTTCTTAGAACAAGAAAAAGTACATAATATCGAGCCACGTTGGATGATGGTGTTATTCAATGGTACAACTTGTAATGGCGTGTCGACATCGCATCGTCAAATCTAAACAAATTATTCTATCACCATTTTATATATTTCTAACTGTAAACTTAGTTGCAGTCCGCGACATTCTTTTACATTTATTTCTTAAACCGGTATAGTTACTAGTGTGTGAATTGTTAATATATTGAAGGTTCATAAAATTGTTTAGATATTTCCGTTACCAAGACATTTCCCATAGAAACTGACTCGTAAGTAAGCCAAAGAAAATGGCCATTGTCGTATTCACTTGTTTAATTTACAATTGGTTTTATGATACTGATAAACTTTGGAAAAAAGGTTTTAATGTATGCGAATATAACTGTTTTTATGGCTGGCAACATTTAACACAATGTTATGGCAACACTGTAGTACATGACAGTTGTTGTTAAAATTTATTGGACAAAACGTGTTGTGTAAAAGCTGACCCATATTACCAATTTATGTACTTTTGTATAATATAGTTGTATATGCGTCGAGAATACTCGAGAAGTAACGATCGCGCCTCCTACTCGCAAAGAACAACATATTCGTATACATATACTCCGAATAATGGCTGTCAAACCATCACATTTTAAGTAGATAGAGGCAAGCAAATTATTCAACGTTTCTTATCCCCCTGTCAAGTGCAATCGTCACCTATTGTAAAATTTCAAACCTTGAAAAGTTATTAGACGACTTCTTTCAGCTGAAATTTTTAATTTTGTAATAAAAAATTAAAATACAGCTTTAAATCTAGCTTATGACAAGGCGTGACGATTACGGCGAAAACCTCTAAATGTAATCTACAGTTTGAATTTTTCACCGTAAACAAAACGCTTGTCTGAAAAATCGGCAAGATTGTCTATGCCAAATATGACTTGGCAGCTATTTAAGTACTTTTATAAGGCAGTTAATCGTTAGCTTATCCTTCACAATAATTTATTTAAAAAAAAATGTGTTTTGTTTAAATGGAAAATACATGACTGTATGTTAAATCAAAAAGTTTAGAGCACTGTATTACCTACACTGAGTGGACTTAGCTGGCTACTTTACATTTTTTTTTGGTGGAACGTTTATAGTCTTCGGTAAAAATTTACAACCAGCCAGTCTTTACGTTTTGTGTCAACATATTGCCATTTCAAAAATAACATTTGCTACTATTTTTGAACTTCTGCAACACAACCTATTACAGCAAAGAACTCCCAAAAATCACGTCACAAATCAAAACGGATTCCATTTTCAAATTTAAACTTTTTTATCTCACTACTACTAAAGTATCATCACAAAGATTTTTTATTAATTTACGCACAGGACAATGCAACGAATCATGACTGTAAAGATAAATGGAATATGAGTTTAGAAAAAAAGGTCCGTGATGTCCAATTTAAAGTGGATACAGAGGGTTTTATAAAAACGAAAGTGCATACAGGTATATTGTTGTTGGATGTGAGATGTCGCAGCCGTTTGAAAAATTTGGATGCGGCAATTTGGTTAGTTCCGAATACTTTTGAATGCTGGAACAAAGGACGAGTGCTGCGCTGCCTTTGATGATTAGATTCTATATTTGCAAAACATCCAAAATTCTTGAAATTATTTTTCGAAACTACCTGTCCAAAAAATATAGAAAAGAACAATGATAAAGTTAATTAGTTACACAACGTCTTTAACATTCTAATCTCAGATTATTTACGGCAAATTATTAATTTCACCTTATTAAAATTTCAAACTTTTATTTTTATCACATGTATTAAAAACTATAATTATTGTATATACAAGCAATAAAATCATCGCGCACACTATTAAACCAACTGCATTTGCCGCCTCCAATCTTACCTAACTCCGCACATTTGCTTAACAAAAGGTAGATTCGGTAACGAGATATGATATTATTTTTTGTGCGGCTCGGGGGTGGCCGGGGGGGTGTGTACCGACGCGGGGTGAGGTAAACCGTGGGTGAACAAGTCAGGTGGATTCCACTTCGCAACGTATTGTCAAGTTATCGCGGGTACCGATAAATTATGAAGGGATAACATGCGACGTGAGAAATACGCCGAGAAATATGGCTACGGTTACAAATAGTTATTTATTTAGGTGCGCTGCAGTTTGGTATTGATGTGTTATGTGATATTATTACTTATTCGCCAGTCCGTGCTTTATTGTATGTAGACCGAAGAATGTCACAGCTGGCAGAACACACAAAATGCAGACTATTTTTTTAAGGTTCTAGAAATGTAGAACAACATAGTCCAGATCAGCAAAACTTGAGGCAAAGCTTTGCCAGCGATAGCTTAGGATGGACTGGCAAAACAAATCGGCGGCAAACAAGGTTAGTAGAAACCACTTATCACCTGAGGGTCTAGACAAGGGGCATAGATTTCTATTCTATTTATATAATAGATAAAAAAATGTATGGGTTTGACATAAGCTAACGCCAACATTGTCGTTAGCTTATGTCAATCTCATACATTTTTTGACAAAACGTATGCTTGTCACTTGTATTCCCTAGGTACTACTATCTACTTTACCAACCTCTTTTCAAAAAACAGTATTTAAAATTGCCAACTAAAACAAAAACATACCAACTAAATTCAAAGTGGTGTATGGTGACAATTGCGCATGCGTGGAATCTTAATGCCAATGTCTGCGACCGAGACAATTTAAATTCGCTTTTAGCTGACGATGAATCACGTCTTTATATATAGCTATTTGTTTATTTTGATACAATTGCTAAACGAGCGGCTAGACCTGATGTCAGAAGCACGTATCTATGGCCTATCATTTGACTCTATGCCCTGGATATTATTTGCAGCGGGTTGAATGTCAACATATAAGATAATATTTTTTGTCGCACAATTGAAACCTGGAACTCTTTACCAGCGCATGTGTTCTCATCTAATTATGATCCTGGTTTAAACGGGGCGTGAAAAAGTATTTCACTAAGCCGCGTGGAGGCCACGATACCAGTAGTTTGGCTTTTGGAATGGTGTCCACCACTTCTGGATTCCACTGACTGCTTAGCATCAGGCAGAGTGGAGTCACTTTGGTAAGATAATATAGAATTACAATCGTTCACTGTTGGATCAAGCCCTGCCGAACAATGCATTGCAAAGGTTTGCTACAATCGCCAAGCTTGACAGGCCGATTGACGATTTCAGTACCGATAGTATTAATATCAGACACTGCTGTCCATACTGAGTTAGACACATACATACATAACTTCACGCCTGTCTCTCATTAATGGGGTTAGCAGAGACTATTGAACGCCATTTGCGGCGATCCAAACATCAACACCTACATCCTTTGCCACTTTGATACAAAAAAAATATTGAATGTTGAATTCAATAATCTTTTCATATTTTTTTTAAATAATTACTTTATTATGCTCCAGATTTTATTTATTGTAACAAAAAGTAATATATCTGACCTTGACAAAAAGTAATATATTTGTTTCGGTAGTAGATCCATGCTGGTTTCAGCATGAATGGGCCGGATCGTCCGGGGAAGTACTACCCTCTCATAGAAGATCGACTTAAGAGTAGTAGTATCCTTACTACTGCGTTTCGTTCGGTGAGTGAGAGTGCCGGAGGCCCAATTTCCCCGCTTTCCTCTTTCCTCACCTCCCTCATTCCCTTCCTCTAACCCCATTCCCAGCCGCCATAGTGGAGGCCACCATACCAGCAGTTTAAGACGATAGCTTTTGGTATGGTGGCCACCACTTCTGGATTCCACTGACTGCTTACCATCAGGCGGGGTGGAGTCACTTTGGTAGGCTAATATATATAAAAAAAAAAAAAAAAAACCTTTTAAGTTTACATTTGTTAGCTCACTAATAATCCAAAATTTGCTTCATAAGCAAAATCATCAATGCTTTGAAACTCAAGTTAAAACCACATCGTCGTTTAAAATAGTTATCTTACCTATAAACATACACTTATAATTTAATAATGAGTAATAATGACCCTTCTCGAACCCTATCTAACTATCAAAGCTAACCGAACACATTACAAAAATGCATTACCAAAGCGATTATTCACCAACCCTGCGACATTCAGGTACCTCTTATCATGCCATCTTTCCACTCACTTTGTTTATTTCCTCCAAACTTTTGCCAATAAACCATCACAAACGTACAAATGAAAACCATCCTTCTTGCATTATAATTAAGGAAAGAATGAACTGCATTTTAAACTTTGTAAAGTCCGCATAATGTTCCATCTCTGTCGCAGCGTGACGTTTCATTAGAGCTACAAGATTAACTTATTAAAAGTGTTCGTGCATCTTTATTTTTTTCAAATATGCTTTGAAGTATCAAATGCGTTTCCAAATGGTGGGATTCTGTCAAATTACGTCATTGTACACGTATAAATGCGCTTGGTACCTACTTGTTTTGGTGTGGGAACGAAAAATTATATTCGTATTTTTATACTTTGAAGATAGTTATGACGTTTCCAAATTAATATAGAAGATTGATTTTTAAGACGCTGAAGTTCTATAGCTTTAGAGTGATGATTTTGAGTTAAGAGCAGGGTGGTAAAGCAGGAGCAACCTCCTCCAAGATTAACAAGTCTATTTTTGACAGAGGTGCATCAGTGATCTTCTCAAGTTATTATTATACACCTTTGTCTTTCTTTCTTTATTTGCTCTATTTATAAATTGCTACTTTGCATTCTGCCTATCTCTTTACGTGGATGTTGTAAAAGAGTACCACCTGCGCATTAAACTCAACTTATTTCTTCAGGAGAGGCCTATCAGCTATCAGCTATCAATTCCGCAGTTGATATGGCTGATGATGATGATGATGAAGAGAGTAAAACTTCCTTCCTTAATAACCTGAGAAACAAAATCTGTACAGGATTTTAAAAAGGAGGTTGCGATATAAAAAGGAAATATGCACTTTTAAAATATATAACTCTATTTTTAACATTACTTTGTAGTGTTAACTATGTAATGACTGGTTCAGTGTATGTTACAAGGTGCGCAAGAGTGGCGCGCTGCATAAATCAGTTGACGCACGCGCACCTGCCGCCGGCGACGCTTTGATCGTTAATAATAACAATTATCGCAAGCCCCTGCGCTCGCGCCCGGAAGGTGACCCCGGGCAGACTGAGTTGCCAGGATAGACTGGCTGTACTCCGCTTTTAGAGCCATATTTGTTTTAAACAAATTTCAATTATCAAGTATCTGGCTTTTTATGTTTTGGGTGAATATGTTATTGATATTGCTAAGCATGGCGATCCCTAAGATTTTTTATTCTGTTATGAATTTATGATCCAGTTTTGCTTAAGAGTGGGAGTACACCAAAATTACTCTGTCTGATGGTAAACAGTGGGTCCGAGAGTGTAGAACATCATTTAAATTGCTATCATGGCAAAATTGGAGGATATTTTGAGGGATGCCCAGAATTACTTTCAGGCATTTGAACAAATTTGAATATTACCTATTAGATTATCATTAGATGCTTTAATACAAAAATTAACTTAATAAAAAAATCTTAATCTTTTCCAAGACTTTTTTTCTCGGCAGGGAGATGCAAGAGCACTCCCTTGTACTGCATGGTACCATGCTGCCAGCGCCCATGGATGCTTTTTCACACAATTTTGTTTTATATTGTGCCTTGAGATGATTACAATATTGTTCGTGGTGATTGTAACCACTGCTCACTGACCTTAGAATTTATAACTGAGTCTGAGTCAGAAACGACATGCTACAAATTGGCAAAGTCTTTGGGCTTTATTTAAGGAAAAACAATCCATAATTTATTTACACCATCTTAATGGTGCTATCTTTGGTCTGATAATAAAATAAAATAAATAAAATACCTATAGGCAATAGCATCAATATCTCTAAATTCCGAACTCCCCAAAATTCCCACACCAAAACACTGGCAACATAAAAATTCGCAATTGTTTCACTGTCAAGGCCACAGGGAGGCGGGCGCGGCGTCGGCGCAGGCGCAGCCGGTCCGCGTTCCAGCAGCGCCACAGTCAAGGGCACGCTGACCCACTTCCTGCGCAGCCTTCGGCGCGGGCGCACGTGGCCAGACAGATGCACACGCTTTGTTTTTAATGTTATCTTTATAAGAACAGGTGGTGATATTTACATGACATGTTGAGGTTTAAACAGATTGACTTTGTATATTATGTGGTTAAAAGTTTGCACGTAACGGGTCTAATTTTGCACGAACCTAATATAGGTGATATTAGAACAATGAGATAGTTACTTTAATAAAAAAATGGGTGGTCAAACACCTCTGCCTACCCCTTCGAGAATAAAAAGCATGAAGCTATGTATGTATAAACACAAACGACTTTACGACACAATAATAATAATAATAATATGTGGACACTATCACACACCGTCATCTAGTCCCAAGCTAAGCAGAGCTTGTGTTATGGGTACTGGATAACTGAAATATAATACATATACATACTTTTGTTTTTAAATACATACTTAGAATACATAGGAATCACCCAGACTGAAGACAAATACAAATGATCATCACACAAATATTTGCCTTCCGCGGGAATCGAACCCACGACTATCGTTGCAGTCAGTTACACTAACCACTAGACTAATGGTGCAGTCAACAATGTGGGTTTACTGAAATTAGGCAGAGTAGGCTTGACGACTTGCCTATGTGGCAGACTAGGACAGTATCCCGCATATAGATACCTAATTAGAATTACGCCATGTCGCAGGATGTGTAAGCAGAATAGTTTTACACCACACATTACCAGCCATATCACTGTACGATTTGATTGTTCCTTCTTCTACTACCAAAAAGTAAGTTAATTAAATAATTTTAAGTCGAACATAGACCTTCTCCAAGCGTGTACACTTTGGTCCCTGAACCACTCTTATTTATCATTCGTTGAGATATTTAAACTGTGAATTTCAACAATATATCAAAATACAAAGTTAATAGCCACACTTATCGATGAAGTAACTACAATAAACAGTTCTGAATAGTTATCCCACAAAACAATACAATTTCCCTTCAATAGCAACCAATAAAACAATATCCGTCTTATCTGTTTACAAATGATAGGTCAAGATATATCAGACATGCATCCCCACTAATATTAAAAGCGGAAGAATATGTTTGTTTCAACGCGCTCACCTCTACAACTACCGGTCGGATTTAAATATTTCTTTTTGCATTTAATATTGATTCAGGAAAGGTATGTAACATCATGCTACGAGCTACAGGAGCAGTGCAGTAACCAAAAATGTTACTTAATGTGGGTGAAACCGTGCTGCGGACAGCTAGTAACAAATATACAATAACCAGACAAGCTTGAGCTCTCATTTAGCATCTCAACAAGATTTGCTTCAATCACACCTACGCGAACAATAAACATTTTAACACCACAATATAACAGAACTATAAACGAAGCAGTAATACCTTTCACATGATAGGGAACACGTATCAATCGTAAATATAAATGTACTATAATCTAGGGAAATGTTAATTTGCAAGAGTTATGAAACTTATGTAACTGTTTAATGAGTTGAAGGTAGAATAGATGCATTTCGTAGTGCTGTTATCTATTTAGACTATTTTATAAAGTGGCAGAGTTTGTTTATTTTGTTGAACGCGCTAATCTCTGTAACTACCAGTCGGATTTGACAAATTGTTTTTGCATGTGATAACCCAGTTCTCAAGGAAGGTTATAGGCTATGTAACATCACGCTACTGGCGACGGGAGCAGAGCAGTACTTAAGCAAAGACGCGAGTGAAAAGCAAGTTCTATTATAAGTATGAAAGTTCTAAATAAAATTTTACCTTAGATACATTTACACGGACGTAATCATTTAATCTAAACTATGTGAAAAGATTTGTTTGTAATTGATAAACTTCGAAAGTAATCACAGATTTTTTTAAATTTTTCAATAAGAGAAAGCTAACTGTATTTAAAAGAAGCATACCTACCCGTACTTTATTACCTATTTTAGTACCTATACTTTATTTGAGTAATAAAAAAACGTGGTTAAAAAGAAAAAAGGATGGATGACGTTTGTATGAAAAATTTTACAAAGCAAGTTGCAGACGGACTAGTATCATCATTACAAGATAGAAAAATAAGTATAATGTAAACTTGAACTTTGATTTTATGAATTTTCGTTTATTTGTTTGCAACGATTTAACTCAAGATCTACGTAACCGATTTGAAAAATTCACCTCTAGAAAGCTACAAATAGGACGGGTAACATAAGCTGTATTAGTTACTAGCAGACCCGGCGAACTTCGTTCCGCCTAACAGTCGATCAACATTACTTTATTTTTCTAAAATAAACGTAGCCTAAGTTACTCTTTATTACATCAGCTACCTGCCAATAAAAGTCCCGTCAAAATCGGTCCAGCCATTTCAGAGATTAGAACAAACAGACAGACAGACAAAAATTGTAAAAAAATGTTATTTTGGTGTATATATATATTCATATACATGTAGTAAAAAACGGTTATTTCAATGTTACAAACAGACACTCCAATTTTATTATATGTATAGATGTTTATAATATTCTTTCAATCATTTTCTTTGTAAATCTGAATGATGTAATTATACATCTCTTGCAATCATATTTTTTGTTGTGATACCGAATGAAACTTTTGATAACGAAGCGAGGGCAGTCGTCTAGTCTGATATAATCCTATGCATTAACTTTTACTATCAAGTGCTAATGCGATATTAGTACTTAATGATATGATAATACCACATATACATGCCAATTTTGAGAGATATATAAAAATGCTCTTAATCAGTATATTAAAATTATAAGTTTTGAATTAACAGCATTTTTATAGCGAGTGTCGTAAGGTGTTAGAATCTAAAAGCTTCATTATGGAAAAATTAACGTGACTACTGTGAGAAAAATGAAGATTTAGCTAGTCATTATTGCGGCTGTCGAATGGGGTTAACAAATTTAAATAGATTTTTCCATAACCGACTAATAGTAGGTAAACAAACAAACGCAAGATATAATGTATAGATATTGTAAAATATTAACAGCACTGCTAGTGGTTACTTTGAGAACTAATTTGTCTCAAAATGTATGGGATTGACATAAGCTAACGCCAACATTGTCGTTAGCATATGTCAATTCCATTATCTATTATATAAAATAGAAATCTATGCTACTTGTCTAGCCCTTAAGTATACGCTGTCATCAATAAGACCAAATCACGCTAACTCGTAAATGCAGAAACTGTTTTGAAACCACACTTCTGAAAAAGTTAGTTTTTAAAGTACAAAGTAAAGTAGTGTGTGACAGATTTTATTGCTGCCCGGGGCAGACGAGCAAACAGCCTAGGTGATGGTAAGTGGTAAGTGTTACCCATAAACGACTCAGAGTATCTGCCTCAGAGCCAGGGATTCTGCAAAACCGCTGCTTACTGTCGAAAGAGTGGGTAGGGGGTAGTGAGGGGGGAAATTGGGCCTACTTTTAACCTTGACTATGATCACATGAGTACCTAGTAAATATCAGTATTTTACTTGCTTCCAGATAATCAGTTCTACTATATGGAGACCACACGCCACGATAGAACTGAATGAACCGCACAAGTATATACTCAAGTTATTACATAACGGTTCGCACATGACGTCTCTTAATCCGCTTACTACAAACTACGTATTCAAAATAAATGTCACAAAGTAAATTTACAACGCGTCTAGTACTGGTATTGATTTCAAAAATTCATAAATTACAATATAACGGTGAAACCAATAAGCGCACGCCAACAACATAGATTTGTGTTGGAACCATTAAATCGGCGGTAAATTTAGTTTGCGTTTTGTATGTTTTTTATTCAATGGTTTTATTAGTGAATTTTTGGACAGCTTTTTGTCTATTGACTTCGCCCATTGCAAATGTATCATCTATCTAAATAATGTTGTAAAAATCTACAAATATATCAAATATTTTCTGCAATTTTAATAATATCTACTCCTAATCTTTATATAAAAACTTTGTATCCTTTTTCACGAAAATTGCGCGGATGGAGAAATATAAAATTTCGCACACTTATATTTTATATAAAGAAGAGTGCAGAGTGCTAATATTTTTTTAAAATAATGCATTAAAATAAAAAAAAGATATGTTCGAATTTCGACCACTAAGCGACCACTAGTATTCTATAAATATATCAACTTTATTCTAAATTCAAAATGATTTCCTTTCTTTCTTCTATAGTCCAAATTTTTTCACAGTTTGTAAAATCCTTCTCTATATGTATCCAATATAAAAATCTGTAAAACTCATAAAAACTTGTATTTCATAAGTATTGTTATCTAATATTAAGAACTGTTTTTGATATGCCAAAGCTATTTGTGTTGTGTTTTATACAACAATCATACCTGAACAAAATACCACAAAATATTCTCATGCGTAATGTCGAGATTGCGTTAATATATTCTTTAGTCATAACCGCTATCTCAATGGCCCCATACGTTGGTCATTTGAATAAAAAACAGTACGTTCGTGATAGAACTATTTATATTATAATGTATTAGTTCCTGTTTGATACCACTCCGGCACTTTCTATTGTGCTCATGTCGTTTATTTAATTTGCTGATCTCGCGTGATGCCAACATCACCAATGTTGGAACCAATGTTTTAACCAATGATATGTCATTGATCGTTTGTTCAAGGGCCCTAAGCCGCCCTCGGGCATTGTCAGCAACTTTCACGCCTAAACCACTAAACCGACTTTGACGAAAAATCGCTTGAAGAGGTTAAAGTAGTAGACACAAGTTTGTATAATAAATCAACAATGTATAAACAGCGACATGTCTATGATAAGTAAAAATATATTATGCGATAACAATTGACTTTCACGCGGGCGGAGCTACGGGCAACAGCTGCTAGTCGTCTATAAACTGTACTGAGGCCCTAGACAAGTGTCAAAGATTTCTATCCTATTCATAGAATAGATAAGAAAATGTATGAGATTGACATAAGCGTTGGCGTTAGCTTATGTCAATCCAATACATTTTTTAATCTATTCTATGAATAGAATAGAAATCTTTGACTCTTGTCTAGGGCCTCTGTTCCCCTAAAGAGGTACCTACTCGAAAATATCTAGCTATCATAATCATCTTACGCTATTTCTTACAAATATTGGTGAATAGGTACCACCAACATTCGTATTCTATTAAAACCAGTAAATTCAATAGCGATACTAAATTATTCATATAAATATGCGAAACAGAAAATAATTTGCGTTAATCTTGTTTAAATTATTTTTATTATACATATCCTAGCGACGCACCTGCCATAATCTAAGCGAAAATTAAAATATGAATAATATAATAATAATAACATAAATAACTTTAAATTCTAATGATTTGCTTTTGAATGGGAGCCATACTTTTATGTTGTTGTAAAAGAATGACAAGTATTTATGGTATCGATTCGTCTAGACTTAGATTGTCTATGATCTGTGAAGTGAAAGAGATGCAAGATTGTCTAGACTAAAGTTTTTCTTCGTGTTTTCTAGTTATGCAATGGTGTTGTTGTTAATGGTATATACTACGTAATTGGGAATTAAAATTACATAATATTTTTATATACAACTCAAATGATAAACAAGTATACGGTCTAATGGTAAGCAGATATCGATAACAAGCTTGCAACCGAAAGTATAAGTAATTCGCGCGTTGCCAATCCTGTAAAAATCCTTTGCCTTTGAAGAACCATAAGGGTGCCTTTCCACTGACACCGAGCTGTGCCAATTCACGGTCCGCTCCTCTCCACTCTGCACAGCTCCACGTCAGTGGAAACGCACCTGTGGTGTATTAGAAACTCTTTAGAACGCTGTCTCTATGCAAAAGAAGATTTATAACAATGTCATGTAAATGTTCTGTTACAGTGAATAAATGATTTTACGAATTAACAATATTTATTAGCACCTAATTCAATTACAATGAATTAATTATTATCTTATTTTTTTCATAATTGTAACGTTATATAAATAACTTTTTTTGCAATATTTATTTTGCAAGGTTACCGGATTATTCACACAAATTTTTGTCCCCTATTTCGAATCCTTCAAGCCATTTTGTCGCAATAAAAGACAGTCAATGTTAATCAATCAATCAAATCAGCCTATCGCAGTCCATTGCTGAACATAGGCCTCTCCCAATCTACGTCACAACACCCGGTCCTCTGTATTCCGCATCCAGTCCCTCCCAGCCACCTTCTTCAGGTCGTCGGTCCACCTGGCTGGGGGTCAACCTATTTTACGTTTACCGAGTCGCGGTCTCCACTCTAGGACTCGTTTGCTCCATCGGCCATCGGTTCTTCGGCAGACATGGCCAGCCCATTGCCACTTCAACGTGCTTATTCTTCGAGCTATGTCGGTTACTTTAGTTCTTTGTCGGATGACCTCGTTTTGAAGTTTATCCTTCAAAGAGACTCCAAGCATAGCTCGCTCCATAGCTCGTTGTGCGACTTTAAATTTGTGGACTAACCCTGCTGTAAGTGTCCACGTCTCGGCACCGTAGGTCATAACAGGTAGTACGCACTGGTTAAAAACTTTGGTCTTCAGGCATTGTGGTAAAGACGAGGAGAAAACTCGACGAAGCTTGCTAAATGCTGCCCAACCCAATTGGATCCTTCTATCTACTTCTTTCTCGAAGTTGTTCCTACCGAGCTGGATAACCTGCCCAAGGTAGGCTGTTGCCCAAGGTCTATTCTATCAATATACCAAATTTGATTAAAATCGGTAAAGTGGTTTAAGCGTGAAACCGTAACAGACACAGACAGAGTTACTTTCGCATTTATAATATTGGAATGGATGATTCACCGGTCAAAGCTATGCATTCTCTACCAATAAGTTTCAAATAGCATAAAGTACAAGATATAGAATCGAAACGCAATAAACTCAAATCAATGCAAAAGTTGTCTTTGTCAGACCAAAATCAAACCTCAAGTTCCAAAATAAAAAAAATAACATACAATACTGGCAAGTCACAAAACTGTCACAAAGCTCTTTGTTATTTAAAAAAAAGAAACTTGAAATCAAAAATCAAAACAAACCTTTTCAAAATCACCTGTATTCTAAATTTGAATAAAAGTAAAGGCGTACACACAATACACAAATAGCCCTATTACGTCAAAATTAAAGAGCAGCGCACAATATAGGTAGGGACCGTACACACAACAGTTTTGAAAGAAAGTTTAAAAAAGAACTGGTTCACGCAGGATCCCGTTGCGTAGCGGGCTCCTGTAGGATCGGCATCTACGCACAAACGATACGCATACAGCCACTCAACCTTGTATCTGACGCAACAGGTTTCGGACAGGGACAAGAAAATGCGTACTACATTTTGCGATCATGTTACTCAAATTCAGTTTTTTTGCACACTATAAAAATAAATAGATACTTTGTTTTCTTTTTGTTATTTACTTAAATTTTTAAAGGGCGGGAAGTTTTATTATGCCCAAATATGCTGAATAAAAAATAAAACATGGTCTCATAGTTACAGTACCCTTCTATATGCAAGCGATTAAGGCCCGCCATACACGGACTGCTTGAAGCAGTCAGGATCGGCAGCTTCTAGCTGCGACTGCAAAGTGAACTACAGACTTCTACGTACGTACATACACGAACAGCTCAAGCAGTTGCAACTACTTCAGGCGGTTGACAGCACGTTGAAATTTCATCATGCGGTCAAGCAGTCGCCAGCCATACACTGACGGCTCGAGCTGTCGATTGCTCGCGCGCAGTTACCCCTGCCCCCGCGCTGTTCATTCCACGTCGCGCACCCTTCCAATTTTCTATTTTTACGCCGCCGTCGTCGTCGTATGAGCAAAAGCAGTAGAAGTGCTTCCTCCTCAAAATCCATGATGCTACTAACTTGAATTAACATCGAAACTGTTAACTTCTCGGGCAGTTAAGCTAACTGCTCGAGCAGTTATCATTGGCAGCAAGCTGTTGACTCTGTCTGCGAGAGCTGTCCGTGTATGTAGATCACTGGGTATCTGCTCGAGCAGTCCATGTATGGCGGGCCTTAGAGTTCGAACGCGGTCATGTTTCAAAAATGACTTTTCATAGTCAGTAAAGAAAAATCGTGAGGTAATTTGAATGCAAATATATAAACTTTATCTACATGAAACACTATTTAACACCTTCATACTGTCATGTAGGTGCCTACGTAAGTTAAGAGAAAATTATATTTTATCAAACAAACATTTCCTATGTAGATAAGCAGTGTTTTAACATCACAACCATGACCAAGGCAACCATATAAGGATTGTGTTAATAACTAACTAATATTTTAAAATAATTGTATAAAAATATTTATGTTGAAGTTTACATAAAGTGATGGCTACAAGTTGAGGTGTCTGTTCTTTTCAAGATTATTCCATCGAATTCCAATAAAGACAATTGGAAACAATCGCCAACTAGTGTCTACCATTCACCTTTATCAGGTCTTCTGTCCATGTTATTCGAAGACGTCCTGCATTGTGCTATATACAAGTATAACACATGCATGAAAGCTTTGTAGCTTTCATGTAGTCCGACTCGCACTTGACCGGTATTTTATACACTTGTGTGTATAAAATACCGGTCAAGTGCGAGTCGGACTCGCTGACGAAGGGTTCCGTACCATTATCTACAAAAACGACAAAAAGTTATGTCTGTTGTATGCCTCCTTAAACATTTATTTTATTTTGTTTTTAGTATTTGTTGTTATGGTGGCAACAGAAATATCGCATATTATGTGAAAATTTCAACGGTCTAAGTACTTATCACGGTTCATAAGAGCCTGGTGACAGACGGACAGCAAAATCTTGGTAATAGGGTCCAGTACAAATAAACTAAAAGCTAATAATATATTAAAAACAGCCCAAATCTAAGTATATAAACCTAAAAAAAATTGTGAGATAAAGAAAACTTGTGTATGATAGAAAATACGCCCGAGAAACGGTTACAACACTAACTAGATCAAATAACAAATATCTATAAACATATACACAATAAAAGTAACTGTATGCGTCATAAACGAAATACATTTTTATAATGCTACGGTGACAAACATAACTGCGGCCCACATGCTGCGTTCTTATGTATTGCAGAAACGAAGTTAAAAAGTTATCGATTAGTTTATCGTTGAAACTAAGTATTTGTTCAAAAACAATACTTAGAGGTCAGTAAAAGAAGAATATTCTGCCATAGATAATATCATCAATCAAAATGTAAATAGACGCTTTGTAGAGATGCAAACAGTAGACATCTGTCGCTTAAAGAAGGTGATGTTTATATAAAAAAATGTGTATTTTTTTTTGATTTAGTATAAATAAGCCGTTTTGGAGTATGGCCATGTATAGCTTGATCGTTAAGCTAGCGTACACAATAAAACTGCTCTTTATTTCTTAAACTAAAGAGGCACTAAATTTTCATTTTTACACTAATTATGCAGTTTTATAGAACAATCAAAACACTTGTCTTATATTATACCTTGTGTACGCAAGCATGGACACCTAACCAACTTAAATTTAAATAGCGTTAAATTTTATCCTTTTTCTAAATAACAGACTTAAAATTAATTAAATATTTTAAACTTAAACTAACTAACGTCAACAAAGCCCTTAATTATAAAGCAACTATAAACAGTACTCATTAAAATGGCAACTAAAACTCGTATCTAATTAAGATCAAAGAGTAAAGTTAATGTGTCGGTACAATTATGCGTTTTAGTGCGTCGCGACTAAAACGTAACTGTGGCAAAAATATCGTATGTACTGCTTTTGGTACGGAATTTAATTTTACTTGCTTATAATGACAATCCTGAAATCGCCAATCCGTATTGAGCAAGCGTGGTGATTAATGCTTATGCATTCTCTATATGAGAAGAGGGCCTTTCCTTGAAGTGAGACAATAACATACATACATACACATACGTAACTTTATGCATTTTATCATATTTTATATTAAGGGGTTGACAGAGGTGTTTAACCATTTACTTTTCGCCATTTTTTAGGTCCCATGTAACAGGATGCGAGCCTGTTGCCATTTATCGGGCATAATTACAAACTCCGGGCTAATACAGAGAATTTTTTGACAGTAAATCACAATATCAATTTATCCGACCCGGGGACCAAACCCGAGACCTTTGCGTGGTAATCCGTACACAGTACCACCGAACCACAGAAGCAGTCAAAGTGGGATAATAATGGGCTGGTACAATGGTGCTAACGATATTGACAAAGCCTTAGAAAAATAAAGCCACAGAAATTTCCAATCAGCCCTGAGCAAGCGTGATCAATGCTTAAAGAAGGTCTAAAACCATATTCAAGACTCGTTCGCCGGTCGAAAATATAATGCCTGCATATTACTATAAGACTGCATGCTTCGTTTGCATAAAATTTTACATTAATATCTTTTAATAAATCGTGATATTTCCATGTTCGACAGTCATACTCGTTATAAGTACCTAATAAATAATTTACCTATCACGTGAGAGCGTTCTACAGGTGTTTATTAAACCATAGTGTAAATAAACATTCCTGTAATTAGTATGATAATTAGTTTCCTTTCTCGTGCTTTCATTCATAAAAATTAAATAAATACATATAACGGTGTTGGTACTAAGGGCTTATCGGCGTGCTTTAAATTTCTTTAAGCAACGGGAGCTTAATGGATCAGAACTTACGATGTAAAGGTCACAGGTTCGCTTTGATTACTAGCAAAGTGGATAGTATACAATCTATCTGGTTAGCAACCATAGCAACAGATAACAGTATAGCGATAAGAATAAAATGGCAGTGTTATGGCGTTGAGATAAACTGCCACCTGTTGCTGTTAGTTTTTAAAGAGAATTAACTTCACGGTAGGCAGTGTCTTCCATGGGCTAGAGAAAATCGGTGTAGAACTTTCGTAAAATCAGAAATGTATAATAATAATAATAATATGTGGACACTATCACACATCGTCATCTAGTCCCAAGCTAAGCAGAGCTTGTGTTATGGGTACTAGATAATTGAAATATAATACTTATACATACTTTTTTTTTTTTGTAAATACATAGGGTGAGTGGGGGGAAGACGAAAAATGGGGTAACACAAAAACTCATTCATAACCCCACGTTTAGTGCAGCTTTTGCAATGATGGCAACATTTTTAAGTCCGCCATTTTGTTAAGTTGCACACCTCAGTGAGCGTTTGTCGCTTTGAGTGAGTGGTTGAGTAAAAAATGCAAATGTCTGCGCAGTGACTTTTACGCAAGATAATTGAGTGTTTTAATCTTACCCCGGGTCCTGTAACTTTACTTACAAGGTATGTACGAGTGTTTTATTGAAATATCTACTCATTATTTTTAATTCTTAGTTATGTTATTCTTATTACACCTAAATATCGTTATGTTTCGTATTTTAGGATTTATTACAAGTTTTCGTCTTTGCCCATCAATATTTGACGGGGAAAGAAGAACATATAAACGTTTCGATCTTACCCCGCTTCCAAAAGTCATACTAATAGTCAGATGTTCTCAAACTGTACCTGATAAGATACGTACACAAAATTTAATAATACCCTTTCAAGATTTGAACTTAGAAGAACTTGAAAAAAAAACCAAGCGATATTGTTGTACCTACGTAATGTAATAAGAATATCAAGTAGTTTGAATTACTTAATATTTTTTTTGCATAAGTGATGCCTTTGAAATATATACCTAGATACTTAGAGTAAAATTATTGCTTTGTTTTAGCCATTATAAAAAAAACAGACGAGCAATAATTAATTTTGCCAATTTATATCTGAAGGTACATAAATATAAATATAAATATATTATTATTAATTTATTATAAATACCTCCCACTGAATATTTATTCAATAAGAAAATTTTGTCACTTCAGAATCACCATGCCAGGACACTACATCCGAAAATCTCTACGTGCAACCTCTTACACTAATGACGATGTTGTCGACGCCATAGAGAAAGTAAAAAGGAAAGAATTAACATTGTACGGTGCGGCTAAACATTATAATATACCCATCGCTACTCTTCATAATCGCTTGAATAAAAAAACAGGTGTTAAAAGCAATACACTTGGTCGCCCTCCTGTCTTTGCTCATGAAACGGAAATTAGATTAGCAAATGGTCTAAAAGTTTTGGAAAAATGGGGTTTTGGGCTATCCAGAAAAGAAGTAATTTCACTAGTGGAACGCTATGTTCGATTGAATAACATATGGTATATATGTTATTCAATTCAATTTAAGGACAACATTCCAGGTCTAGATTGGTTCACAAACTTTCGTAAACGCCACGGGCTTTCTCTTAAAAAAGCTTAGTCTTTAGAACATTCTAGAAAAAAAAACACTGATCCCTTTATTATAAATGAATACTTTAAACTTTTGGAATCAACATCAAAGGAATTAAATTTAGAACAGCGGCCTCATTTAATATGGAACCTCGATGAAACATCAGTATGCTTAGACCCTTCCAAGACAAAAGTAGTTGGAAAGAAGGGGGCCCCATCGTCTCGAACTACACATGGCACTGGCAAAGAAAATATCACCGTTTTAACAGCAGTTAGTGCGAATGCTAAGAAAATAAATCCTTTAATTATATTTAAAGGGAAATATGTGTGGGATTCATGGATAGCTGAAACTAAGGACAAATATGATTTTGAGCTATCTTATGCTGCTAGTCAAAGAGGGTGGATGGATACTCAAATATTTTATAACTACATGGAAAAAGTGTTCATCCCTGGCCTTGGAGAAGAAAGACCAGTCCTGCTTGTTTACGATGGACATGGCAGCCACGTTGATCTCAATGTAGTTGAATTAGCTATTCGGAACAATATCACAATATTGAAATTACCACCTCACACATCCCATATCCTACAACCTTTGGATGTGGCTGTATTCAAGTCCTTTAAAAGTAGATGGGATGCTAAATTAGTCGAATGGCAAAGACAAAATACAGGTCTGAAAGTAGCTAAAAAGGTATTTTCCGAACTTTTTGCTGAAATTTGGAATGATACCAAAGATGAAATAATAATGAACGGCTTTAAAAAAGCAGGAATTTACCCATTTAACTCTGAAGTGGTTTCAATTGATAAGTACGACCCAACAGCATACAAGCGCTGGGAAGAAGCACAAAGAAACAATTTTCAGTCTTCACAGCAACAGGCCTTAACACCAACAGATAATATACAATATTCTCTACCACCACACGTGGATTTACAGTATTCACACCAGTTACTGGTCCAGTCAACTATAAAACCAGCACCTTTAAAAGAACTTTGCATCAATTCTATAAATGTCCTAATGTATAATAACATGTTATTCTATTCTGAAAATACGTCTTTTGTTGAGGAGTCAGAAAGTGTTACATTGTTGGCGGATGTGTCGAAGTACCAAGATCAGGCGCAAAAATTTATAGCGGACCACAAAGAAGAATTGCCGACATGTCTGACATCGAACAATTTTATACTTAAAAACGGAACGGCGGCATCCAAAACTACTTTCGGTCGACAAAATTCGAAAATTAATATTATTTCAAATGAACTGGTCAGTTTTGAAGAACTTCTTCTTGAAACAGTGAAACAAACCCCTCGACTTGACACGAAGATCAAAAAAAGGCGTGTAGCTTTAGGAGCAGAAGTGATCACAGAGACTATGAAAAAAAATTTGAACGAAAAAACAACACAAAATATACTTCAGACAAAAATAGTAATACCTAAGAAAAAAACGCCGAAAGAAAATAAAGCCGTAAAAGAAAAGAAAGAAAGAAATGATGACAGTAATAAAATAAAAAAAGAGAAATATTTTAAGAAATGTGAACTAAAAACGAGACAACAGCAGAAGAAAATACAAAAAAATAAAAAAATAAGGAAACATTTATTATCTAGTGACACAGAAAGCTCCGAAAACGATATGGAAGTTGTGACTATTGAAACTGACGATTCTGATTATAACAATATGGATGAGTTTATAGTAGAATGTTTAAAAGAACAAGATGAAGATGAAGAAAACATTAATCCAAATACAAACATACCCTTGGGATTAAGCGAAATAATATTTTATGATTACGATTCAAATAAATTGAAAAAAGATGATTGGATTCTAGTGCAGTTTGCAACAAAAAAATATGTGAAACATTTTGTTGGTACAATTTTGTCATTTGAAAACCAAATACCTGTGGTAAAATATGTAAGAAAAGTAAAACAAACAAGATCAGCTGATACAGTTACCTCTTTCACATATCCAATTGTAGAAGATGTTAGCGCCCTAAAACACAAAGAAGATATTGTTTGTTTACTCCCCGAACCTATTATTTCTCGTCGTGGTCAAATTAAGTTTGAAGTTGATCTCAAAAAATATAACATTCAGTGACAGGGTACTTGGTATTATTTTAATTGCGTTTTCATCGTGATGATTTTGAACATTATTGTTTACTTTTAACAATAATAATTGTTTAGAGTATTTTTGATACTTTTTCGATTTCTGTTTTTATACTATTTAGGTACATAGTTCCATTAACTCAATCATGAGGAATAACCTGAATTGATCTCTATAAACATTAGTTGATCTATTTATCTACTAAGATATTTTTTTGCTATGTCATCGTAGGGTGTGACCAAACAAGACTTGAAAATTTTGCTGACGCCGAGATTTTTAAGTTAAGAATAAGGAGTAAATAATAAAGATTCAAATAACATCTTTAAAGAACATTGAGTTCCTAAACTTATCAAAATAATGTAAGATAAGTGATTTTTTACTTTTTTTTGCCTAAGAGTTGTTTTATATTTTTGTTATGGGCTAGAAGCCTTTTTATTTCCTAGGATGTCTAATAAATATAATTGTTTAATTTTGAAATATTTAATCTTTGTGCAATTTTGATTTGTAAGAATATTGAGTTCCTAAGCATGCCAATTTAATATATTTTTGCCTTTGAAGAGTCTTTTTATGTTTTTGTTATGAGCCAGTAGTCTTTTTTCTAGGATGATAAGTAGGTAACTTTTTAATTTTGAAATATTTTACCTTTATGTCACTGATTTGTTACCTATTGCTACACTTGTTGACTAAGATGAAAGATGTAGTTTTTTTGTAATATCATAGCTAGGTAAAAATAAAGGGGTTATTTGATTGATGCTGATGTTTTATTTTCAGTCTAACCTTAATCAATGTAAGTGGAAAGATTGAGAACCTCAACTTCAATCTTTCCCCAGTGGGGTAAGATTGAAATATATATTGAAATTGAAATTGAAATTGAAATATATGTTTATTCATTTAAGTTAATTAAATTAACACTTATGAACGTCAAAGTTTACAAAATGTCAGCAAATTACCCTACAGCCAGTTCGCTGACGAAGTAGAGCCATGAGAAGAACTGGCAAGAAACTCAGGCCACTCTTTTTAATCGCCAGGTTATTACAATTTTTGTAAGTTACAGTTTCAAGTAGCATGCAAAGTGACGCAGGCAATACACTTAACTCTATAGATACTTAATTACTTACAGCTTTCTATGTTGTAAAGAAAATTAAAAAGTAAAATGTGTGCTTTACAGGTTGCCTCAATTTGCATATTGCTACAAAAGGTAAAGGCAACATGTGAACTGTGATAAATGTTTCTATGTAGATATTATATAAACTGTTAATTTTTGGTATAAGTATAAAGTAAGATGAACTTAATTTACCACAGGAGTTCACAATGTACCTCTATTTCACAAATCACAATGTAAAAAAATTTAACAATACTAAGTATACAATTTTAACAAAACAATACAAAATGTGTACTTAACTGTTCAAATATGGCTCAGGCATCATGTCATTTATAATTAATACAAAAAAAAAAAAAAAAAACATTTTATAAATTATGTCAAAATGTAAATAAATTAATGTCAAAAAATTATTTGTTAAAGCATGTCATTTATAATAATCATAAAAAATGTCATTCATACAATAATTAACAAAAATATGTCCTTTAAAGTATAATGTCATTAAAATTAAGAGTAAAATTAATTTACTCCTTCGTCAAGCGAGCATCCTATGACTTTTATCGTTCAGATACTCATTAACAGTGTAGTAACCCTTAAGTATTAAATGTTTTTTGACAATTTGTTTAAATTTGTCTAAGGGTTTATCCATTATGTCGATAGGTAATTTATTAAATAAACGTACACCAAGTCCCGTAAACGAATTATGGACTTTATGTAAGCGATAGTGTGAGCCAACCAGTTTATGCTTACCCCTGGTGTTAATCTCATGCACATCGCAATTCCTAGTATATAGACTAATGTTACTCTTAACATAAACAACATTAGCATATATATATTGAGATGCAACTGTCAATATACCTATCTCTTTGAATCGCTCTCTCAGGGAGTCTCGTGAACCTAGGTTGTAGATAGAACGTATAGCTCGTTTTTGAATAATAAAAACGGTTTCAATGTCAGCAGCCCTACCCCACAACAATATGCCGTAAGACATAACGCTGTGAAAATAACTAAAGTAGACTAGTCTGGCGGTTGCCACATCAGTAAGTTGCCTAACTTTCCTGATAGCAAAAGCCGCTGAGCTGAGTTTACCTGCGAGACACGAAATATGGGCTTCCCACTGAAGTTTGCAATCTAAAGTTAAGCCCAAGAAAACTGTGGACTCTACGATTGAAACTGACTCATTATTTAAAACCAGGTTTATACCTGCACTTTTGACATTTGGCATAGAAAATTTTATACATTTTGTCTTCTTGGAATTAAGTAGAAGATTGTTTACCGTGAACCAGTTCAGGACTTGCGCGAGCGAACCATTTACAACGTCGAAATTAGGGTCTTTACGGTTAACTTTAAAAATAAGAGACGTATCGTCTGCAAATAGCACTATATCGCAGAAATCCTGTACAAAGTACGGCAAATCATTTACATACACCAAAAATAGAAAAGGACCAAGAATGGAGCCCTGTGGGACGCCCATAGCAACAGGTAACCCTAAGGACCTATTTCCATTTACATCAACGTATTGCACTCTATCACTTAGATAGGTGGAAACTAGATTAAGTGCAACATCCCTGATCCCATAGTGACTGAGTTTTCTCAAGAGCGTATTGTGCTCGACGCAGTCAAATGCTTTAGAGAGATCACAAAAAACACCAATAGCATCCATTTTATTTTCCCAGGCGTTAAAAATATGTTTTATTAGTGTAACGCCTGCATCTGTAGTTGAGCGACCTTTCGTAAAACCATACTGCTCATTATGTAGTAATTTATGAAAGTTAAAATGGCTCTCTAATTGCTGCAATATAATTTTCTCAAAAATTTTACTAATAGCTGGCAGTATAGATATTGGTCTAAAATTACTAGGGTCACTCTTAGAGCCGTTTTTAAACAAAGGTACTACTTTACTATGTTTCATTAAATCAGGAAATACTCCTACATCAACACTTTTATTAAAGATAGCAGCTAGATATGGTGCTATATTTATAATTATACTCTCAACTAATTTAACTGAAAAACCCCACAAGTCAGCAGTGTTTTTTGAATGTAGTGACTTGAACACTTTTATTATGTCGTTTGGGTTAACATAATTAAAATTAAAAGGGACGTCACACTCTTTCACATTCCCCCTAAGTAAATGCTCAGCTTTGATTGGGCAAGAATTTAAGGAGCTGGTTGTCTTTACTGGTATGCTAACAAAGTAGTCGTTAAAAATGTGGGCTACATCTGTATTATTTGAAATAATATTGTCCTTAATGTTTAACTCATAATTGTTATCTTTCAATTTAATACGACCAGTCTCACTATTAATAACATTCCAAGTTGTTTTTATTTTGTTCTCGGACTGTTTAATTTTATTACTTAAATACAAGGACTTAGCGGCAACACATGACTTTTTAAAGATTTTTGAATAATCCCTAACATATTGAATAAAGACTGGATCAAAATTATATTGTTTCATACCATAAAGTTCATACAACTTAGCTCTACTTTTGTATATTCCGGATGTTGCCCAATCACAGAACTTTATTTTGATGTTTTTGGTAAAAGTTCTAGTTGGAAATGATGCATTGTACGCTGATTGTATTGTGCTAAACAAGGACTCGTAAAGCACATTTGGATCATCGTGGCTTGGATCTATGTGAGTGACTGCTGCAGCAACACTCTCAGTGAAACGGTTTAGGCGAACAGAGGTCATTGGCCTACACGTGATCTTACTCCCTTTAGTAGTTGTGCCTAAAGGAAAAACAGCTTTTTGCCCACAATGATCCGATGTTAGATCATTCAGAATAGCCTTATCTATATATTTGCAATTGCAGAAAATGTTGTCTAAGCATGTAGCAGAATGTGATGTAATTCTAGTAGGTTCCGAAAATAAATATTTTAAATTAAATGATTTCAATAAACTAATTAATCTAATACTAGTCTGTGATTGAACAAGTAAGTCGACATTAAAGTCACCACACACTATTACATGCTTATTGACAGAGCTTAAACGTTTCATTACATCTTCCATAACTGTTTCAAAAAGAATAAAATCACTCTGAGGTGGCCTGTACACACAAACCACAATATATTGCTTAAGCTCAACACAGGACAACTCGATAGTGCGCTCAATAGAAAGATCTGCTATATCTTTACGTTCCTTATAATTAACACTACTACATACATATATCAGAGAGCCACCATGTATAGTCTTCTTTCTTACGAATGCACTACCAACAGAAAAATATTCATTATTAAATAATAATAATTGTTCCATCTTTAGCCAATGTTCAGTAACACATAAAATTTGAACATTGTACTTTTTCAAAAATAAATCTATTTCTAACGCTTTGCTGGATAAGCCCTGTATATTTTGATGAACTATATTTAGAGCCTGCTTATCCATTGTCTCATCAACTAGTTTAAACTAGCAGATGTGTTTGTATAACATATTTGTAAATTATTACAAACATTTGTCAAATTCTTCAATACCTTACTGGTACTTGTGTCAAATAGTAAATTATATGCTAATAATTTAGCAATAAATCGCTTATAACTAAATGGTAGATACATAGTATCTTTTGTCAAATAAAAATTGGAACTAATAAATATATTAGTGTCAAAAAACAAAATATAGTCACTATGACTATGTGTACAATTATAAAGTAATAAATTTAATTTGCCTATGTGCACGTTTTGTAACTCAGTAAGTGCATGTGAATAAGGTAAGGCACAGATAATAAACTTACATCCTACACTGTTGTGAAGCGCTATCATGACTTCAGTTAAATGTAGTATGTCCTTTTTAGTGACTGATAGGCTATCACCATACATTATAATCACTGTTGAGTTAGAGTTCAGGACAGAATTCTTTAAATTATTAACTAAAATACTGAATTTCACTCCAGGTGAACAATAGTTTACAATAGGCCTATCAGTGAGGATATTAATCATGCTACCTAGGCCCGAGCCAAATTGATCAGAAAACATTACAACATTTTGTGTACTATTTATGGCTGGTTCCCTACTAGAAAATCGAACTTGGTTTATGGAGGTGGGATAATCAGTAGGCAAGTCGTTACATTGATTACTATGTGAATGTACATTACCTAATGAAGGCTGAGTATAGGCCGTTGATGACAAACACATTGAACATAGATTGTTATTTGTTAGTGAAATAACCTTTTCTATGTTCTCCCTACCAGCTTTGGCAACCTCATCATATTTTTGAATGTACTCATATGTCTCTTTCTCATGTTGGAGACATACTTTTGTCAAGCGAGCTTCTAAATCAGATAATTGCAACTGAAGCTCCTGTGTGTGTCTTTCATATAGTAATCTACTGTCAGCTAACTGGGTTTGACAGTCCTCAAGCTGTGATAGCAATGTCCCACACTCATTCACCAACTCTTTATTATTAAATGAAAGTTTTTTAAATTGATGTGACTTTTTAACATTAAATTGAAGTTTGTTTACTAATTTCTTAATTCTAGAGTATTTTCTAATTTGCTTATTACTACTAATATTAAATCTTAATCTTGCCTTGCCTAAAATTAATAATTCATTTTATCTTTGTTACCTAAAGGCATTTTGTCACTACAAATAGTTCTGAGTGATCAGGGCTCTTCACACTATAAACTAGTGACCATCAACAACGTCTGATGACCGTTTGAACGATTTTAGAAACTATATCAATCTTTCCCCATCACCCTTTCGTCTTTCCCCTGTTATATGTTAGTGATGAAAATATTTATTTTATTTTATTTTATGCTTTGAAACAAACTTAACAGAATGTTATGTAATATGATGAAAAATAGACTCTTTGCTCTTTATTCACTATAATTTGAATTTTGGCACAAACTAATATGTACTGTTCTACAAGACTTCAAACACAATACTGCTCATCTCATCAAAAACCCGTTCGATCTTACCCCCACTCACCCTACTTAGAATACATAGAAAACACCCAAACTGAAGACAAATACAAATGTTCATCACACAAATATTTGCCTTCCGCGGGAATCGAACCCACGACACCCAGCGTCGCAGTCAGTTACACTAACCACTAGACCAACGGTGCAGTCAAATGTTGTAAAAGAATTTTATTATTTTACTAGCTTTCCACGGCGCGGTCTCACTTGCTTGCTTAATGCTCTGCTTCCGTCGCCAGTAGCGTGATATTATATATAGAATTATTTGAATCCGACTAGTAGTTCAAGAGATTACCGCGTACAAACAAACTCTTTAGCTTTATACAATAGTATAGATTTCCCCTCTTAGTCACAATCAGTAATGCTAAGAAGCACGATTTTCATCTTAATACATTCTGTTACATCCTACCTGTTAAGAGTCGAATTTGACACACAAAACTTCTTGCACCTCAGTCGCACTTAGATTCACTAAGCCACCGAGTCATAACTCGAACCTTAGTTCCTACATAATTATTAATTTTTCCTTGAAAAACGAGTATTAGCATACTTCTAGTTACTCGTACATCATACATCCCGGAGACGATTTGGCATCTCAAACTATGTCAGTATAAAAAAACTAGCTTTCAGCGGCGCGGTTTCACTCGCTTGCTTACTGCTCTGCTTCCGTCGCCAGTAGCGTGATATTATATAGCAAACCTTCCTCAGAAACTGGGCTATCATACGCAAAAAGAATTATTTGAATCCGAGTGGTAGTTCAAGAAATCAGCGCGTTCAAACAAACAAACAAATCCTTCTACTTTATAAAATAATATAAATTTAGATAAGCTTTCAATACTTGTGTTAGAAATACCTACACCTAGTATCCCTGAAAAGAGAGACACATGATACCTATTAATGATCATCAAACAATATTTTGACATCATAACTAAAGGATACGTTCGATGAACGCGACAATGCCAAAAATCTAAATAATCGTTTCCAAAATGCTCATGATAATGGAATCTATTATTCTGGTGAGTCAGCGGTCACACTTGGACATGACTAGTAATAAAATAATGTCACAGTTCGTAGACCCGCGCTATAAGCGGACTAGTCGGTTCAGTAATACAAGCAATTACAACGATTGAGAATGGCGTTATATTATACTTGTTTTTATTTTGTGACAGAGCTTTTAAAATCTAATACGTATATCAAAACTATAATATAAAGCGGTAGAGTTTTTTTGTTTGTTTGAACACACTAATCTCAGGATCTACCAGTGGGATTTGAAAATTATTTTTGTGTATGATAGCCTAGTTCTTGAGGAAGGTTATAGGGTACGTAACATCACGCTACTGGCGACGGGAGCAAAGCAGTAAGCAAAGACGCGGGTGAAAACGCGCCGCGGAAAGCTGATTTGTAGATATTTCTACACTAGCAACTGGCTTGCTATTGAAAGCTAGTATAAGTAGATGGTAGCGCATTGATTTACAACAATCTCGATGCTCTACAATCCTGAAGTATCTAGAAGTAGGTACATACGTTTCCAATAATAAGTATTAAATATGAAAAAAAAAATTATATACTTAATAATATATTGTTTTGCAGACAAGACGAGAATAATAATAATTTTATAATAGGTACCTTTATCGTTCAGAAATAAAACATTATTAATAAACATTGTTGACATTTTTATGTTCATACTTTTTATTAATTTAAACTGAAATTTAAGCTATTTTAAAGAATTTAATAAAATTTTGTCTTTATTATACTTTTATTTTAATTTACTTTGAGGAGAGTATATTTCATCATAATAAAAGCGAGGTAAATCGAGAATTCTCACAATGATGAGAAAAGGCCTCTCTTTCTTTGTCATTGTGCCTTCGTAAACTATCAATATTTAAAAGTATGACGGCTTAAAACAACATATTTATATTCACGACCCATCAAAGTAGGGAGAGCAGTCGTCACAGACAAACTGCTTATTATTAAGATAAGTATTTGTAATAAAAACTTTAAATTAAACATCATTATATTGTAATCAAAAAACAACAATTAGGTAACCAAATCCGATTGCTCAGTAAAAGCCGCAGGTGTGTAACAAGCTTAATAACTCAAATAAACAACACAAGAATATCTTTTTGAGCTACAAATGTCCAAAGTTTATAAGTGCGGGTTATCCCAAAGTACTTCATTTATTTGTTCTAAAAAAAATAAGAATCTCATACATTCATGCCCAAGTTACTCCACTAAATTATTAGTGTTCAAAAATGCTTATTTTATTTTATTTCCATTTTGCTCTTGCATGGAGTAGTTTGAGAACTCTTTTTGAACTTTGGGAATAACCCTAAGTGCATATCTTAATACGGTTTACGGAGCGCTTACAGCTACAGCCATATAATTGTAATTAGCCATCTTAACACACATAAAACTTTCAACACGTAAATAGTGGACTTAAGAAAATAAACAGAGGTAATTACTTTTGTAAACAACTCCCCAAAAAGCAATGGTATACGGATTATTTAACACTAAGGCAATTATTGGAGTTGGAACAAACTTACATCACAAATAAATATTTGCGTAAAGTTGACTTTGACGCAGTGCATAAAGTTTTGTTTTTCATGGATAACCATTAATGTTTCTTCGACGTGTGGGTGTGCTTCACACCTATTACAAAACTCCCGCAACGTGAGATTGTATCCCAATCTTAAAAATTATCTTGAGAACACAAAGTACCTAAATTTAGATTCGAAAGACAAGGCCCTAACATTGGCTCCCTATAAACAAACTTCAATCCCAGATTCTTGATAATCCTGATTTTTCGTTCGGCGCTGAAGCGCTGTCAATAATAGACATATTGACACATTGTAAAAGCGATTTAGCTCTGAATGATCCATTGCAGAAGTCCGAGTTTTTAAATAAAGATGGGTATATTGAAAGCCACTATAAATAGGCAAAACATTTGTACTATATTAATCGAACATTGAACACAATAGTAATGACAAAGAGAACACTTAAACAGTTAGCAAATTAAAATACTTTAATTAAAATCTATCTTTTTATTACTCCAAACATTCCCAAGTCCGCAGTTACCGCAGGACGTGTCTACATACGGCCATATGGTGATTACGCGCAAGTAACATTATTTATTGACCATAAATCTGCACGCGCTCATTAGTGCGTGTGTGGGCACCTTTATAGCGCTGGACGAAGAGCTGTTTTATATACGAGTACGAGTCCGAATAGATAACGACTTATTCGGTTTAAAATAACATGGAAAATCGATATAGATTGTGAAAAATACTAATGAATTTACATGGTATTGCAAAGTTTATGTAGACCACGTCAGTGTGGCCCGAACCACTTCGGACGCTACAGGAAGCTCTTAGTCCTGAGACAAAACGGACTTATACAAATAGCGATTGCAATGGTGGCCAAAGAAGGCATGAAAATAATTGTCACGATCGCTCGCGGATTGACAAATCTAAACATTTTTTTATTATTATTATGTTGCTATAAAGAATAAAATGACCAAAAAATATCGAATTTCCTCAGAGTGACAAATAAATTGACGACTCATTGCGTAGGCGTACACATCAACTCAGAAACAAGTTCAAAACATTTATAATTTCAAGTTTTTTTCCAACAATCAAAGTATCTAAATAATATAAAGAAAACTCGTAATTTTCTTCTGTTTACTTTTACGCCACGCAACGGGTTTTGAAAGAAGTTTTACTTGTTCAGAAAATTTATTTAAGAAGATAAAGAAATAAATTTATTTTGTTTGCAATACAAACTTAAATAAAATAAAAAAGTAAAAACCACAAATTATAAAATAGCATTCTTTGCAAACAAAAAGGACACCTTTCTCAGCTGGTACTTAGGTAAGTTAGATTAGACCAACCTAAGCGCTGATCTTCCAAAAGGGCCCTTCGTTGAATTTACGGACTGAGTGAGTATATAAAGAAAAGTTGAAGAAAGTAAGTAAGAAAGTAAAGAACATATTATTACTATCAAGCAAAGATGGGACGGGTCGCTAGTTCTAAAATACAATGTTTTTTTTGCAGAAAATCGCCATTTTAGAGTATTCGACCGATTTTGGCGGTGTGATTATCTCAGTAAATATTTTCGTCGGATAAGCCTCGACTATGCCGCTACATATTATAACGGTTAAATGTTAGGGTCAGAAATACAGTTGCTGGGCGAGACTATTAATGTTTATTTACTATTTGATACACAACACAGAATGTCAGGAATAGGTGATACGCTTATTTTAATACCTTAAAAACAACAATTTCCCATTCATTTTAAACACCATTTTTTTTATAACTGAGTTAAGCTATACAGAATAAAAATCGAATACAATCATACGGAAAATTCTTGCTGGGAAAATAATCACACAATTAAGGTTAACTTTAAACTATCAGACGGCGCCAACATAACACTAATATAAAAAATAATCAAAATACAAATACATAAAAACACACATTATAAACAATGTTTAATTTTGTCTCGTTAATTCTACGCCCACAATTGCACAATAACTCATAACCACACTATTGACATTTATTACTATCGGTAGGTACAACCGTAAAACAGTGATTGTTTTCTCTTTCGACAGTCAATCAGTTAAGCAACTAATTGTTTGAATAAAGTGTTGAAAACAAGTAAATACTTCATACTTAACACAAGTAGAAGAATTTGACATACCTACATAATTATTTTAGACTCCTACGACAACAAATGATAAGAAACTTAAGGGGCAATATGGCCTATGTAATTTTACATTAAATTCTATAAAAACATGTGCGCATAGGACCTAAAATCCTGTAAAAACTTGTAAAATAATAACCACAAGCTAAAAGATGCAATGTAGAACAGTCCGCCTTCAGGCGAATGAGGACCTAGTTATGGTTTAAGAGAGTCGTTGTGAGAAGACTACTCAGGGCAGATGATAGTAGAAGTTCATGATACTGATTGTATAAACAAGTAAGTATTTAAGAAAGAGAAGAAATGGCCATGTGGATGTGGAACCCGCTTCGTAAACGAGGTAGTGGGTTCGAATCCGGGCAGGTACCAATGTGATTTTTCAAATCATATGTACGTTTTAAGTTTATCTTAGACATTTCTGACTGACGGTGAAGGAAAACATAGTGAGGAAACCTGGACTTATAAGACTGAAATTGCCAATCCGCCTTGAGCAAGCGCGGTGATTAATGCTCATACCTTCTTTATATGAGAAGAGGCTTTTTCCCTGGAGTGAGACAGTGAACAGGCTGATATTATATAAGCAAGTGTTTAATAACATATAATCTTGTTAAATAACACGAGAATACCTCAACAACAGTTAATCTCATCCTAAACAATCTAAAAAATGGCCGACCATCTTTTCGGTGTATATAATTGACTTAGAAAAATGTCGGGAATAATGCTTCAGTTGTCTTATTGTGTCTCCAGTGTCCACGTGAACCGCTCTTTGTTTCCGTGTCCAACTGTATTGAGTTCTACAAGACTTTGGAAGCTTTAGAGGAGGCGAGAAACATTTAGAATAAAAATTAAATTGCTGCCTTTGATTTTTTACAATATGAAGACTGCATCTATTCTTCTTTCAAACATGGGCATAGCATCAAACGCAAAAAGAATTTTTAAAGCAGACTGGTAGTACCAGACATTAGCGCGTTCAAACAAACAAACAAACTCTTTCCCTTTATATAATAGTATAGATTATTACCATCACCAATCCGCTTGCCAAGCATGATAAATAGAAAACTGGTTTCTTTGGGAGAGACTTATTTCTTTATACTAAAGAGTTCAGCAGCGGATATTTTGTAGCAGTCGTATACAAAATATAAGAGAAAAAAAAATTCAGACCATCAATATAAAGTATCATACGATTCCGAATCGCTAGAGAAAATGGATGCCCAATCATTGACGCAATCACCAAACAAAATACATATGTAAGAAAAAATACGTAATACAAAACCCTCTCTATCGTTTCTAAGGCTGTGCGACTGAACAATAGTCGAATTCGTAACTTTTTATTCGGCAAACTGTATGCTTGCGGAATGTAGGCTGTAGACGGTACCGCATAATGAGGGCCCAGGCCTCGAGGCCTCCAAATTTATTACGACGCCGCCACCGTTTCTTAGAAACTACTGAATTATTCGCGGGCGGCGCGGCCACAGCCAAGGTATGCGCTTCGGTTCCCGACATACGACACAGTTATGTATACGATATTCTTACGTAACTAGGTGTAAAAACTAACCAAATATCGGCTGTCTAATTGGGTTATTATCTGAATGTTTTCGGTGAATTAGAAAAGACAAACGGGTTCTGTGGCTCCCTAGCAGACCTGACTTATCGCACTTAAGATGACAAAATTTTTGGTAGTAAACTTTGAGTACCTACTTTGACTGTTCGTGTAATTGTTTTAGGGTTTGAAGATGGTGTCTCCATTTAAATCGTGTAGTGAGATTTTCATCCAGACATATAAACTTTATCCAGTAGTGCGAGGATAGCTTTTAAATAAATAACTAGAAATATTTTGATTTAGGTTCTATAAAATAGGCATGTTTGTTGGTAAGCGATAAAAATACATAAATATGTAATACCTTATCTCTCCAATTTTATTCTTAAGTTTACGAAGTCGTGATATTTCATTTTAGTGGTTAGGTAAGATATTTTAAGGCTAAAGTTGTGGATGCGATTGAGCAATCTAGCTGCTAAGATACTTTCTGTTTACTTTGTACATTACTGACGTATGGTGTCATGCGTAATATCTCCCAGTAACGAAGTAAGCAAAGACTGTACAACTGCGTTTTTTATTTTTATTTTTTTAGTTAATTATTACATAAACTGCTTTTCTCTTGACTGTACTTACCTGCCAAAAAACTGAGGAGATCAGACCGAAATGACTAAATATGCAGGAGATCAGAACGGAATTAAAGAATAATAATAATCCTAGGGGATCAATTTGAGAGATGACACCGCAATTAGTCGTAGGTAAACGATCAATGCTCGTTTCTTCTCTACTTATATGGAATAAAACTCTTGTCCCTACACTGTGAATAACAGAACAGTAATTTATACAAAAACTTGAAGAAACAAAAACTATTCAGCTGCACATACATAGGAACCAACACTAATACCTGCGATATACCAGGCGATATACTAAGGTAGTTCCCAGAAACTAGAACGAACGTTCTAATTAGCTCCAACTAACCGAAACAATACAAATAGAAACAAAAGCGAACACCCTTGCGAACCCATTTTTAAATGGCAACTGAAAAGTTCAATCAATCTTCGTAAGACTGACAAAAAACTTGCACGCCCTGTATACAACAACTATTACCTGAGATGATCACAAATAAAGCCCTTCATACACGATGATAGCAAGGCATCTTATAGAATATCGACGATAATAGAATTTCACGGTAGTAGATCCACGCTGGTTTCAGCATGAATGGGCCGGATCGTTTGGGGAAGTACTACCCTCTCATAGAAGATCGACTTAAGAGTAGTAGTATCCGTACTACTGCGTTTCGTTCGGTGAGTGAGAGCGCCGGAGACCCAATTTCCCCATTTCCTCTGTCCTCAACTCCCTAATTTCCTACCCCTAACTCCATTCCCAGCCGCCATAGTGGAGGCCACCATAGCAATAGTTTAAAACGACGGCTTTTAGTATGGAGGCCACCACTTCTGGATTCCACTGACTGCTTACCATCAGGCGGGGTGAAGTGACTTTGGTAGGCTAATATAAAAAAAATGTTTTTTAAAATTTACAGTTTTGTGTACTCTTTTCTCTTTTCTTTTTGTGTGCACGAGGTTGTGGGTTCGATCCCCACACTGGACAAAACTTTGTGTGATCCATAAATATTTGTTTCGAGTCTAGATGTATTTGTATCTGTTAATTGTATGTGTATAAAGTCCCCCGCGACACATTGCTGGTTCCCTAGTGCGGGTTTTGTAAGAAAAGCAAGGTACGTACCTACTCTTTGTATTGCAAAAATGCAACACTACTATCTACTTAACAACGATATTAGAGGAAAACGTAAGTGCTTTCTCGGTCGATCGGGCTCATTCATACTGTAAGTTGGACATAGGCATCCCCAAAAAAAGAAATTTGTCAAAATCACAACGCTTATCAGACGAATTGGCGATCGCCAGCTCGTGGGTAGTCCGCAGTTGCAGTTTAATCACAGGTCGACGTTGCCCGTCCTGTGATGATAAGTCCAAAACGTCTTCATTCCAAATATTTTTGGTACATTAACTGTGAAAAATGTGTAATCTTCATTTATCACCATCTTGCATAACACTGCCATTCTTAATAACTGCTATAAATATGACAATACTCAAATCAGGTAAGAGGAATACCTGTAACATCTTTATAGAGAGAACCATCATCCAAAAGTACACCGTACCTATCATCAAGTACTACTCAGCAGTTGAAAAAAAATAATTTGTCAAAAATATTGTTAGTGTATACAGGCCCTAACATAATGAGATCCATGTTCATACCTCTTACGATTCGCGTGCAACAGACACAAAGAGCACACGAAGACACGCAGACGGACATACTAAAGAAAATTATATCAGTGGGTCAGACGGCCTTGCGCGATTCACGGAACGCTGCGCACGCGCATGACGCGCCACGCCCACCGCGCACCCGCGCCGCCCGGCACAGACGCGGGGAGGGGAGAGAGGGGGGGAGACGTAATAATTAACGTGTACGTATGAAAAACTAATTGGATCCTCTTTATTTTAAGATAATTGATAGGAATTGAATGTTAAATTACATATTTGTTGAACATCAACAAGTTTTTTTAAGGTATGGTAAACGATAGTTCATATTGCAATGCTCTAATGGTTGCGGTATGCATATTTTACGCATTCTAGAACCCATAACACAAGCTATAATAAATATGCTTACTTTGGGTCTAGATGGCGTTGTGTGTAGTTGTTGTAATATTATTATTTATTATTATTATGCACAAGGTTGAGGGTTCAAATCTGCGCAAGTATATGAGTTTTCTAAAAGTCTACTGCCAAGTTTTTATTTAAAATACTTACGATACACATTTAATCGTAATCGTACTCATTTTCGCCTTCTTATTTCTAATGCACCTACGTTGTCTTATCTTTGGATCATCCGGTAAGATAAAGTTATAGGAAATGCGACACTAAGTCCACCATATATGGTTATGAACTAATTAATCAAAGTAATAACACATTACAATAATTAGCATAGCGAAGATGTATAAAATCCAAATTTCGACTTCAATGTTGAATTTCATGCCAAGGCGACTATTTTTCTCTCACCGAGCAAAAGATTTTTTTTTGTTACTGATTGTGACAGACAAGCACACAGCCTCCATGATGGTAAGTGGTAACTGTCACTCATAAACTGCGAAGCCGCTGCCAGGCTATTCGAAATAAAATCAAATAATATTACATTTTTTCGATTTTTCTCAGCAGGAAAGCTAACAATACCTAATGCAGGGATCAAATTCTAGACCTGTATAGCAGTCCGTCTACAGTGCCAGCAAACCACCGAAACAGTGTATAATTTTATTTATATTACTAGCTATCCACGGCGCGGTTTCACCCGCGTCTTTGCATACTGCCCTGCTCCCATCGCTCCTTCCTCGAGAACTAGGCTATCCTACGCAAAAATCATTTTTCAAATCCAACTGGTAGTTCCAGACTTCTTCTTATCGAGTGGTTAGTGGTCCACCTAGTGTCAGGATTTGTTCAGGTCGCCCAGAGGCATCCGACTTGACCTAACAACTGTTATCAACTTGGTAACAACCGGGACCGACTTTAAACGTGCCCTCCGAAGCACGGAGACGCTCAGATCAAATACCACTATGCAGTCACCCATTCATGGGCCAGCCGCACTCTCAGTTGCTTAACCCGCAGATCGATTACTGATCAATGAGTGCAACGAGCTATGAGCGTCTCGGTAGTTCCAGAGATTAGTGCGTTTAAACAAACAAACAAACTCTTCCACTTTATATAATAGTATAGATAATAATTTTTGAATCAATGGGCAATCTATCTTTGCTTCGACTACATTCCACAGCACACCATACGGTACACAAAGTTTATTATCCATTACTTAGAAAATAAGATAAAAACTAGTTAATGTTATAAACTTTAGAATTATTCAATAGGATAGATAATACGTTAACAGTGGAGAAAGTTGGTCACATAAGTTGAATTAAAGAAAAGTTTTTGGATAATACTATATCTATAAAAGATTAATCTTAGAGTTAGAGGTCGAGGTCAGGTGCACGTTCAAAGCTTATTACTTAGGTTAACGGTGGCCAATCGTGTAGAAACTTCATGGCTTCTTCGTGATTCGAACCTTCTTACATTTCTAAATATGCGGAGAAACTTATATGATAAAAAGCTGATTTCTGAACGGAAAACAGTACAACTCTTTAAACATTTTTTACTACTCGTGTACCTCGTATAGGTATTTGTATGGTTTGTATTTTTTCTGATTTTATCTTATTCTTGTTTTCTTGCATTTACAGTGAATGTGTATTGTACAATATGTAATATACATTTTTCTGTCATTCTAAATCAGTATAATGTTCCAAATAAACTTAGAAATTCTAAACATCACTCTAATCTATACTATTATATATAGTATGTTTGTTTGAACGCTCTAATCTCTAGAATTACCAGTCGGATTTCGAAAATTCTTTTTGCGTATAATAGTCCAGTTCTCGGGGAAGGTTATAGGCTACGTAACATCACGCTACTGACGACGGGAGCAGAGCAGTAAGCAAAGATGCGTGTGTAACCGTGCTACGACAAGCTAATCATGAATAATCATCAAATACTTGTCCGTTTTAAGTCATGACTATTATTTACAATAAACTTTTTCAAAGTACCGTTACTATCAATAATATCCCCAATTCAGCTAATCGTTATGACTAAACGTATCAAACATTAAAAGCTATAAGAGAAAATAAAAGCGTTTAATAATCGTCTCAAAATGGACGTACTAGCGCAATCAAGCCCAAACGATAAAATCTGCAAAGGATTTGTGTTAATTGCACTATACGCAGAAATATGACGCGTTTGTTTAAGGCATTGACTATTATACAACTAATAAACATCAAATCAACTAAAACCTATAAATAATTGAAGAATCGTGATGGTCTAATCGTTACGATTGCCACCAAATACAAGGTTAAGAGTTCGAACTACTGAAATCACATAAAGCATTACATAAAGCGAAAAAGATTGTTTGAACGAACTAATCTCTAGAACTACCCGTCGGATTTAAATACTTCTTTTTGCGTATGAGAGCCCAGTTTTTGAAGAAGACTATAGGCTATGTAACATCACGCTACTGGCGACGGGTGCAGAGCAGTAAGTAAAGACGCGGGAAGCTAGTGATATATAAAAGTCATATCTCTAAATAATATGCAGTAAAGATGCCGTTTTCTTTAGTCTTTTTCTTCACAAATTTTTTATAAACCACGCAATCGTTCTCAGTATAGTTTAGACAATTTTTCCAAAAGATTTGTATACGTTATTAGAACCGGTAGCTTTAAAATACAGCCGTATCAATAGAATAAGGTAACTTACTATTAAATGGTCTTTACAGATACATGCCACCTAAATGATATAAAAACAATTCGTTCTATAACTAGTTAATTATAGTTCTACTTCTGAGGTTCCACCATTAGATATTGGCCATAAACAAAATATAAAACAAGATGGTCGCAATTCTAACTGGGCTTTCTTGATTTATGTTATTATTTTTCTATATTGTCATAGACCCCGTGTATTCGATGTATAATAAACTTTATAGAAATATGATAATTACTGCATACCGATATATCACCGCGAACAAGACCGTTAATAAATTATTTGGAATTAAAAACACGCGATAGACATTTTATTATTTTTCGTTGTAAAAAATTGAATCATGATCGTAGTCATGTATTGCCAGTATGCCGTATCCTCAATTGAAAAACATCGCTAGATGATAAATGTCATTGTGCAACAGTTAACTTTATAATATTTGGGTTAAGGTAAAAATTGCCGTAGATGTATGATAGGGTATACGCAAGTATGATAAAGTTTTGGCTGTGAACTCCCCGGTCTAGGCTAGGAAAGTACCATATCTCCCCGTGGGTGTCGTAAGAAACTAATAAGGGGTAGCGACTAATACAGAGAATGGACACTTCGTACTTTATCAAGGGCTTGTGTCCAGAAGTCAATATGTTCAGGTTGATGTGTGTTATAATAAGATTAGAATTTAATAACAATATTGTTAATCTCAGTGGTAATATAACTGCAAAAGTTTGTATGGGTGTATGGACGATTGTTACTCTTTCGTGCAAAAACTATTTAAATGGGTTTTAATGAACATTACAACGATATAGCATAAACATCAGAAAAAGATATAGGCTATCTATAGGTACTATTATATAAAGCGGAAAAGTTTGTTTGTCTTAACGCGCTAATCTCTGGCACTACCAGTCGGATTTAAAAAAATCTATCTGCTCAGTCAAGTTCTTGAAGAATGTTATAGGCTATGTAATATCACGCTACTGGCAACGGGAGCAAAGCAGTAATCAAAGTCGCGGGTGAAACCGCGTTGCGGGAAATAGTAATTCATAAAGATAATTTGAAATAACGCATTGAAGCTGCGGGTCAGGCTGCGGCTGCGGGGACAGCTTTATTTTTAAATTAACCTACCAAAGTGAATCCACCCCCCCTGATGGTAAGCAGTCAGTGGAATCAAGAAGTGGTAGCCACCATACCAAAAGCCATTGTCTTAAACTGCTGGTATAGTGGCCTCCACAACGGCGGCTGGGAATGGCTTGGGGAAGGAAATGAGGGAGGTGATGAAAGAGGAAAGGGGGAAAAATTAAGTCTCCGGCGCTCTCGCTCACCGAACGAAACGCAGTAGTACGAATACTACTACTCGTACGTCGATCTTCTATGAGAGGGTAGTACTGTCCAGGTCGATCCGGCCCATTCATGCTGAAACCAGCGTGCTTATAGTACTGTACAAAAAAGCTACTAATTGCCTTATAATCGAGCGAGATGCTTCTTGAAGCCTACAATGGTTCAACTGTTCAGTCAGGTTTCATCCAAATCAACACTAATTAGAAATTAGATGTGCTTTAATTCTGCTAATTTAAGCCAAAACTTAATTAGCTTTTATTATTTCTACAAATTTATTATTATTAAAACCAGTACCTATAGATCAATTAATAAGTTAAGTTTATAACAACTTTAAACAAACATTAAAATATTTTGTCAATAAATTGAGTCATTTAATAAATTGATGGGTTTAAAAGGAAAACTTTAGCCTTCAACTTATCGAGTGGGTGTTGTGGAATTAGGCACTAAATAACACTAGCGTTAATTACTAGCGTCCCACCCCGACTTCGCACGAAAGAAATAATATATTTTTAGGACATAATTACAAATCTTTGAAATTTTCACTTTTCCTATTATACTCGTAGTATGCATTTTTTTATACATAATATCAAAATCTGTTGCAAAGTTTAGAAGAAATAAGCGGAGAAACAGACAGACAAAACATCGATTTTCCATTATATTATTTTACCGTATAACTCTATGTATAGTAGATCCGTATGTCAATTAAAACAAACGGATCTGATTGATATCGCGTGCGTCGGTCAATTTAGACGGTATTTAACCGCTCGTGCCAATTCTCTGAAACGGCACTGTAATGTTTGGAACATTGTTTGCAAAAAGTAATAGTATAATTGCATTTATTCAATTGTTTGTATTAGGATTGTATATTTATTTTTGCTTGTCGTTTTTAGCGATATTTTATGGTAAGTTTTTGATGTTAAGTGGTAAGCCGCAAGACATCGCAGAGGCTACTTTTTACCTGCTATTAACTAAAATTGAAAAAAAAGGAGGTAAATCTCCAAAAAGCTTGATGTTAATTACAACAGGTTTTTGTTAAAGCATCAACACTATAAAAGATATAGGTAAAGTAATTTCATTATAACTGTTTAATAACAGTGGACTGGCTGTCCGTTTTTGCAAAGCTCCATGTCCTTTGCCAGAGTAAAATGTTATTGTGTGCAAATTTAAAAATGGAAGTTTTTCTAATGCCTAACTGTTCGGAGTTTAATTTCCTAGAAATTTTAAACATTGTGTTTAATTTATTGAGTTAATTTCTATAAATAAAAACAATAAATTAAAAAAGTATATTAATTAATATTTTATGGGTCGGGTATTATATTTAGTACTTCGTAGTATAGCTTAACATCTTTACAAAAAGAAATAAATTTTCATTTCGTCGTGACACATAATTAACTAGCGCTTCTAGCGGCAACTTGGAGAAGTAAAGTTTTGCAACTGACATACGTCAAAAAACAGAAAATTTATTTTGTTTCTAAAATCTTGTACTTACATTTATAGCTAGTTTATGTTAGACTTATACTAGGTAAGTGTGGTGTGTAGGTGTGTTACCTGAGGGTGGTTGCGGGGGTGGCGCGGTGGATCGCGGGGCTCAAGCGCGCGCGCCGCGCTCATACCTCAGCGCCGCCGGCGCATGCCCCCAACGGCACCGCCGCCGCTCTGCCAACATACGAAATAGATACCGATTAAATTAATTCATAGTTGATATTTGAATTGTGTGGTCAAGAATAAAAAACCTTAACCATTTCGATAGACTTTAGCCCGCAGAACTGATGCCCGTTGGGGCAGAAAGTTTCCAGAGTGGCGACCACGAACCGGAAGACGCAACGTAGGCAGCCTCCTTACAAGCTGAACCGACGAGATTTTAAAACGGGCATCCGATGAATGAGGGCGGCTCACGATCGGCCACGGTGGCAAGAATTGGGCAAGGCCTATGTCCAGCAGTGGACATCTTTTGGCAGATATGATGAGAACGATAATGATGACAGCATCACTCCCAGCAAAAGAGATTTTGAGATCGAAGTTACAAGTTACTTTTTTAAGTTCAATAGTCGAAATAGGTAGACAGGTTTAAGATAAGGTATAAGATATCTATTCACTGAACCATGTGAAGAATGAATCTTTCTTACATGTAGCTTAACCAATTTCGTTGTTGGTAAACAGTATCGACATCGAGAGGTAAGCAGAGATCTCGTTAAATTGAAGCAACTAGGCTTGGTAAGTATTTTATCTTACAGAAGACATTAGTAATAGCAACACTATGAAGGTTTGTTAAGTCGCGGATGCTCCAGACAACACCTGCGCTCTTCAATAAAAAAGAAAGAAGAAGAACTCCGTAATAACTGATACTACAAATTCAACTACAATAAAATATACATAATATATTGATACTTTTACCGTCCGATGTGCGATGTATCAAACAGTGACATACGCGTACATTAACATCGCTTACATAACAAAAAAAAATAGAAAATATTATTTACAGTGTATATAAATATCAATAATTTACATGTAAATCTTCTATTAGCCAATTCTTTAGCGCATAAATTTTGTCCAAATGCCTATAAAACTCATTGGTACGGTATGGTGGCTAAATTAAACTTTCACGTCGCAGGCGCACCCACGACTTTGCTAACTTTAATAAAAGAAAGCAAACATTAGACATGGAGGAAATAATTTATTGAGCGTAATTCATTTGGGTGTAAGGTGAGCGATACTATTCTCGGCCACCTATAAGTTTGCATCACAATACACTACCTACTTGAAAATCATGTTATTGTGCCTTTTATGTGGATATATTTGGAAATGATTCGATTTTATATACTTAGTTATAATAATAATATAATAATACCAGCCTGTTTACTATCCCACTGCAGGGCAAAGGCCTCTTCTCTAGAGAAGGTATGAGCATTAATCACCACGCTTGCTCAAGGTAGATTGGCAATTTCAGACTTTTTAAGTCCAGGTTTCCTCACGATGTTTTCCTTCACCGTCAGTCAGAAATGTCTAAGATAAACTTAGAAAGTACATATGATTTGAAAAATCACATTGGTACTTGCCCGGATTTGAACCCACTACCTCGTGTTTACGAAGCGGGTGCCTTATCCACTGGACCATTTCGACCTTACTTACTTACTTAGTTATAGATTCTTGTTAATTAGCTTTTGTATTATATTGTTAGTTATAATATTTTATTCATTTCAATTCCCGCTCAGTGCAAATATTTGTGTGCACATGTCTATTTGCAATGGTCTGGGTGTTTCTATTTATAATATGTATTTACAAAAAAAAAGGATTTAAGTATGTATATCCGCATTCTAGAACCCATATCACTGGGCCTAGATGGCGTTGTGTGTAGTTGTTGTGATATTATTATTATTATTATTATTTAGATCGTATAAATGACACGTTAATCATCATCAAACAGTTGAATGACTAAAAAAAACAGGCAATTTACTCACATCCAAGATAGTACCTTAAGTTTTACTTGTATTGAAATTATCGCAATAAACAGTTTATTAGGTCTACTTTTGAATCATATTTTGTTCCTCTAGTGTTTGTATGCAAAGTTGTAAATCCATAAATCTTTAAGTTTGTGTAATATATTTTAATTGAATATTATTATGTTAATTTTATACACCGAACACGAATGTATAGAAAGAATGAAAATAAATTATTGGGTAAACGTTTATAGAATTGTGGCCAGAATATAGAAATAAGTTTACCCCTTTTACATGGAAACTTTAGCTGTTGGTGGGTGCTGCCCTGTTAATTTTTCTAGGATGTCGGCATGACGCAATGAATGCAAAATAGTTTACCAATAGTTTATTAATGTTTTTTTATCATATAAATAGACCGACAACAAGCAACATCTACCCTGATCTACGCGTAGTGCGCAGGCGCATACCAACTAACAAACCGGGGGACAGAGGTCATACGTTGTTACGTCGATATATATCTTTACATGCTTAGTTATATATAACTATGTTTGAAAGTTGTTTGTCTACCCATCTTGTTTGTCGCACAGGGTCGAAAGCTTCACGTTAATTTTGGTTCACGTGATTAATTACTCATGATTAGCGTGATAGGGCCATCTAAGGCCCTTGCCCTCGTAAGAAAAATGTCTCTGGTCAATTTAGAGTACTTCCGGCTGTTAGGCTCAGTCACGATGACCTTTTATGTAAAATAAACCTTTAAAATTAAATTTTGTTCTCAGCGTAATATGTAAATATGATGATATCGTATAAACCGAGCCAAAAGTGAGGCTTTGAAAGAAAACTTATACTTTTATGAAGATTAGTGACCTTTGCGCGCTTTGATGAAAACTTGGGAAAACGTAACTCTGTTTAATTATGCAAATTTTGACAATGTTTTGTTTTTTCGTGGAAATTGTCATGCATTCAACAGCAATTGGTATAGTGACCCTCAGTCCTGGACAGCATCGGCTCTTTTGTCAGACAAAGAGAGTTATTATTATACTTAATATATATAAAAAAATAAAAAGGCAATTTGTAGTTTAAGATTTATGCAAAATAATATTATTTAAGGAGTAAGTGTTAATAATTATTTATAGGGTTATTTACATAATTAAAGTTGATTTAATTTTATACAACTAATATAAGAAAACACGATGTTTAGGTATCAAACTTTCCTAATTGAGCAACTTTCATCAACAGGTAATCTTAATGGATCGCGTACGGTACTATCTTATTTGTTTTGTTAGAAATCTGAGGTCACAAACGTCAAAATAAAATGTCATAATATGTTTAACTAACGAACGTCATTTTAAAGCTTTTAAAAACGCGATCTAATAGCAGTATACATTACTGACAAAACCTAAATAATGCTTAGATTTAAAAAATAATATAACTTTTATGAGCCAATCCTACCAAAAATTAAAAACATTAGATATACAATAAAGCTGTATAGAAACAACATAAATAAAACATAAAAATTAAAAACCCACCGACTTCTTTAAATACAACCGATCTATTTACGAATCCATCCTTTTCACACCCGCTGAGAGCTTTCAACTGTCAGTTTGACAGCTACTGTCGGCCAGTCTTAGGTGACCCGCCTCGCCTTGCTCGCCGTTGAATAAATAAGGTGTTGTATAATAAAGGCAGTTCTCAAAAGGTTCTGTTTGAGCTGGTCATGTTTGCTACTGCAGCGCCTCCCGCAGCCTTTTATGAAAATTGGTCAAGGTCGAGGTGTTTTAAAATAGTCACGCTAAAGGTGAGTGTCTAATTTGGTGTGACAATTTTATTGATTTTGACTAGATAATTTTAGATGTCCATAGGTTTATAAACCTGCTTTGCATTATGTCTATACAAGAGCATTGCTCCAAAACTGCAATTCGTTTTGAATTTTGACAGCGTCAAAAAGATCAGAATAATTATTAAATGCCGATAATAACATACTAACTTAATGACAACTAAAATTAATATGCTAACAATACTACGTTTCAAACATCTAATATTATTAGTAAATTATCGTTTTATACTTTGTCATAAAATAGAAAATAGAAAAAAGCACAGTATGACGCAAAGCGGGTTTGTTCTGAGCATGCGCTCCAGACGCCATCCTGTAATTGTATTAAAATATTTTTTTACATATTATTTAAAATCTTCATCGCTACAAACAAAACACAATAGACACCTTTAAACACAAATCATTTAACTAAACATTTTTATTCACTACCCGCTACTGTCAAAAAAATACCTTTTCGCAGATTTTTCAAGGCGTTAACTGATCAAAGCAATTTTCATGACAAAACACTTAAAAGACTGTCAGGTAAGTTCTTTGTAGCTTGTAAGCTCAAGAATAGAAGCTCATATAAGCTTTTGGTGTCAAAAAACTGTTTCTTTGTTAGAAAATATAGATCGAAGTACTCTCAAGTATTAACTGTCAAAATACTCACACAACACAAAGCTACGATAATTATGTTTTCACTGACTAGAAACACTAGTTATTAAAGATGCACTTTCAGTCAAACACACGCAAGTGTCTCATGCACTTTTCTATTGAATTTTCACAGTTTTCAGGGAGGCCTGAAGGCTGCAGAGCCGTATCACAGTGACATTTGTCATGTGCGGCGCTCGTTCGTGTGAGTTCGGCAATGTTCGGAGCCCGTCGTGTTTGGTCGAGCGCATTCGGCTAGTTCCGTCAGATGTCGGGAAGGCTGGACCGTATTGATCGGGAGTTGTCGGCCGGCGCCCGACGGCCGGTCGCCGGTGGCGCCCCCTCTCGGCGCTAATGAAACCTGATGGCCATCCATTATTTAGCAGCCTCCAAGACTGTGCGGTACGCGAAAATTAATGGCGAATTTATTGATTTATTGCAAAAGAAATTAAAGATTTATTGACTAAGTGAGCGAGCCGATAACAATTAATATGTTTCTATCTGAATAGTTGTCACTTGTTTGATATAACTATGTTGATTCGGAGATATTGATATTAATTAATATCCTGTAGAGGAAATGTATCTTTACTTTCGTTCCCAGAATATTTTTCTTCTTTGGGTTTTCAAACTTGGAACAACTCAAACAATTCATTCATACACAAATAAATGAATGTTTCCTCTTACACCAGTGGTAGTCAAATTTTTTGACCAAAGTTGATAAGATTGTTGACGTTTTCAGCTCCTAGTTTTTTTTAACTTACCTATTGCTCAGTTTAACAATCACTGATATTATTTTTGAGGCATGTTCATGACCCTCGAGAAAAAGAATACCTATCTCTGTTGAAGTGGCAGTCAATATTTGGAGGTCAGTCGCATTGATTTTATTTGCTGAACAATACAATTGATTATGTTATATAAGTATTGTTGGTTGTTTTTAAAAACACCAAAACAATAAATAAACACAAGAAATAAATACAATAACTAAATCGTATCAAATTCGAAAAATAACAGGAAAATGTCCGTAGCGCTTCTACATAACGGTTGTTGTGATACAAAATATTAACAACTAGCGGTAACCACAGCTTTACCCGCGCGTAAAATATGTTTTGTTGTATCCCTCGGGAACCAGTTCGATTTTCGGGTTAAAAAGTAGTCTATGTCCGTCCGGCACCGAATCTATCTACATACCAATTTTCATCGAAATCAGTTCAGCCGTTTAGACGCTGAGTGGTCACAAACACACACACACACACACCAACGCAAATGCACACTCACATGCACACGCACACACACAAACTTTCCAATTTTTATTATCAATAGTATTGGTATTTTTAGGTACTATTGTTAGCTTGTAATGCTTAAATTATAATAAGAAAAAAAAAATGTCTCAAACCGAACAATGTCTTTAAATCTTCGTTATATTTTCTTTTTTAACAATCTAGCTAATGTATAGTTTTTTTCACGATACTGTACAAAGGTTGTGGTGATTGCCTTTCACTACATTTATTCCGCTAACGATACGTTTACGCCTTAGATTTGATTCTTCCGAAACAAATTTTTAGATGTTTGTGTGTAACTGTGTGTGTACACACTACTCTGTGTGCGTTAATCCTATGGTTGTTTAAGTATTCGCTGATACTGGGATCAAGCTCCAAAAATAAATAAATAGTATTAAGTTTTACTTTAAATAAATAAAATAATAATACAGTTAGATATATTATTTATTCATTTTCATTTTTATTTACACTTATTTTTCATTTTATCGATAAGTATCTAACTAGCGACACAAACAGAACACAGAGACGTCTTCAAAATCTAATAAATATCCGTGTAAACAGTAAAATACTAAAGGAATCTTTGTTCATCAAATTGATAATTAATTAAAGTATTTAAAAGTTTCTTCCTGAATCAATCAGACGGGCATCAGAGTAGAATTTCAAGGGACAGGGGTTCGAGAGGATTCATATTTCGATTTTCTTTTTAAAAAAAGGAAATCTATGAGGTTGTATGGGCAGTCTGTCTGCGGCTTTGTATTTTTACTGTAAAAGAAGGTTCTTTTTCTTTCCAACACACACGGTGTCTGTACAATCGTTCAAGCGATTTTCAGTTCTATGTACATGAGGATTGTGACTAAAATTGAAAAGATACATAGTTGTTTTTATAATTTTGTCAAATTAATTTTACGGTAGTACGGGATTGCAGAACTTAAAAATATTGTTTAAAAATTTTAAAATATCGTTTGCATTTATAACTATTTATGATACTTGTATGAGTTTAGATGTTATTGTGCTTCGCTACGAATTTGAAGTATAATTTTTCATTATGTACTTATAGCATAGCAAAAACAAATTATATTTTTTATAAATAAAGCAGTCTCTAAAAATGATGATCAATATGCCCATTATCCAGATACTTTGTCAAAGTTGTATTATTATTATTCTTCAGAAGTTAACATCTGCGTGTTTTACGGCCTATCTGAAACTTAACATGCTTCAAACCGTTTATTTAAAGGGGTATAGATGCAGCTGAATTACTGGTTATTTTTTTTTTGTAAAAAATGTCCCTTACATTAATTTTAGACTTCAGTCTGATCGGCAGAAAAATCTTAAGTACCTAGTTTTTTACTAACAATGAGCTAAGGTACTAAGGCAATAGTAAAAAAACAAAAGCAACACATTAAATCTTTTCACTCAAATGTCAAACTCAACAAAATTTCTCTCCATAAAAATTAAATGTCAATCCACAGACATAAATAAAAAAAGACTACAATAAAAATTTTCAAAACATTCCAAAATCAAAAACGTACTAATCGTTTCCCTAGAGTAGGTAAGTACGTACCTACGTACCGCTGCGTTATCGATGACTTAGCGCTACGGCGGGCAGATCGAGTGCACTTGTTTTTCACTGTCTGTGGGGCTAATTGCGCCATTTTTCATTTGCGGCCCTTCCGCGCCCCCTACACCCGGCGGGAGGGACTCACCCCCTGACCAGTCTTGGCTATTCTTGGCCAGCAACGTGTTTACGAATGTGCGTCTTAGCTTGAAAGGTGATGGATGGATGATTAGCAATAAATTAATCTATTTATTTGTAATGTAAGTGATATATTTAAGGATTAATTATTGCTTCGCTGTTTTTAATTGCGCTTGGTCGCCATTTACGATCTTAATGAGACGAGATAGAAAGATTGTAGACTCGAGCATACTATACAAATATTATATGCGTCTCTAATAAAATTTCTTGAAATAATATTACGGTCATAACTTTTTAACTTTTGCGTTACACACTTTAGACTCTCTACACAACAAAACCGGTGGCAGGATTTTGCCAGCAGTATTTTTGTTTAAAAAGGATCAACCCGCAGTGTGCAGAGGGCCTTAGGCAGGCTAATTTGCTACAATAAGATACAGGCGAAGATTTGATAGATTCAGTCATAGTAAAGAGCATCCGTTGAGGAAGTTCAAGGCAATACAATTTGTCTACCTACTTCAAGTTCCAAGCCATTTATTATATGAAAAAAACAAATAAAACTATCTATATTATTATATTAAGCCGAAGAGTCTGTTTGTTTGTTTGAACGCGCTAATCTCTGAAACTACCAGTCCGATTTAAATAATTATTTTTGTGTATGATAGCCCAGTTCTTGAGGAAGGTTATTAGGGGTTAGGGTATGTAACATCACGCTACTGATGACGGGAGCAGAGCAGTAAGCAAAGACGCGGGTGAAACCGCGCTGCGGAAAGCTAGTGCTTGATATGCAATGTTCTGCCAGAATTTACATTTATTGCCTGAAGTAAGTGCCACACCGTGTACCTACACGGTGTGGCACCTACTACCTACCACTAACCTAAGTACCTACTTATGTTATAACATGAATATCATAATGAACAGTATTAAAACATACCCACAAATATTTGTTTTCTAATCTGGTAACCATTCGAGTAGGTACCGTTACTAATTGACTCGTTTAACCCAAAAGCAACAAAACTCCACTTATTAATTTTATTCCGCGATTCACTGATATTCATCGGTTTCTAATAATATTTATGTTAATTAACACCTGTTAATAATAGTGTCATTTATTTGTGATCTACGAATATGAACGTGATTAGGCCGCCATATTGTTAAAAATAATCGGTTTGATAGCTTTCGTAATTAGTTTAAGGCCTAGTGATTGAAGTGGTTTAGTGCTATAACTTATACCTACGTCATGTTCTGCAATATTTTTTGCGAATACCTATTAGTTTGATAAAATAATTAATTTTCAAGTCCTTATACAATTTATAAAGCAAAACATGACAGTATTTACTAATGATAAGATGTCGAGACATGTACATGATCCTGCCACCCACTAGTAAAGTATTTATACAAAGGCAGGAAAATAAACCCAGCCACCGATGTGTTTTGGCTTAAAAAATGATTATGACTTTGTTTAGGACCAATTAAATCATAGATTACATTTTTATAAATTAGGTATTAAACCTACCATAGACTTTATCAGAAAGCATATTAAATATGATATTATGAAATATATCAAATAATTTATTATTATGCCTTTGTAATTTAGTTTTTGTTCTCTAGTGCACATAGTATTTGTATTGCCATATACTCCCACTAGTCCCACTTCACATGAATAATTCCTCAGTGCAAGAAACACCCTTTGAAATAGTAAAATATCGATTGCAGTTCAACCTTGACATTGTTATATATAGATCTATTCGTGTACAAATTAACTGTAGTAGACTTCTTATTCTGACAACAATAAGGTTTACTCTATACCAAGATGGAGGTGGCTGACTTAGCAAGTGATGAAGCTACGAGATCACGCAAGATGCAATGTTGCATTGGGAGGATCGAAAAAGTGCATTGTCGGGTTGCTCGTAGCCGTTTAATCGCTCGTGACGCCCAGGTGCAACCTCGCGAGTCTAGGTTTATTATATACTGTAATTAGTTTATTATTTCAAATATTGTGAAAATGTCGATACTAACACTGCTCCTCACTTTTATGCTAACCGCTACCGTCGCGTTGTAAATTGAGCCTTATTTAGAAATTTTCAAGACGTAATTTTCCCAAAAGGTATTAAAGATTCACATTTTAGTGTAACTATTAAGATGTTAAGTACTCATAGGCATGACATAGGCACTACTACTAGGCAGTAGTAATTGGTAAGTAGTTAGTAGTAGTGAGTTTTGTTTGTGCCCTTTGTTAGCGAATTTGTCTCTGACCACGTAGAGAAATTGGCGAGCATATTTTAATTGCGACTAATGCGAATGGTCAAAATAACTTCAATCTAATTCTAAAAAACTTTCTCTTCCTCCTTCATAAAAGTAATTTCAATTAAATATTTACAATTAAAATAAGTAATTTTTCACAATATGTCGGTAAATACAAAGGTAATGATATGAATGTTAATAAAATTTAACAAACCGATATCGTCATATCGCACCGGATACATATCTCAACGTTCAATGTACTATCTAATTAGTGAGGCTCGATGTAGTCCAGGAGGCAGTCGCTGTTTTGTACGAGTTCGTACTTTGTTTGAGTTTGAGCTACGACCAGTACGAGGTAAACGGCTGAACCGATTTCGATGAAAATCAGTATGTAGATAGAATCGGTGCCGGAGACGGATATAAGTTACTTATTATGCCGAAAATCGCTCTGGTTCCCGAGTTACATTAATTAAACACATACCAATTTCCGCGCGGGCGAAGCCGCAGGGCGCAGCTAGTAAAGATTATAAAGAACATTCAAGTAAAACAACCTCTTTATTTTTGACCTCTCATTAAGAGAGGGGTTGTCTTTGAGCACCAAAGTCCATATACGCGTTCCATGTCTCCAGTACCGTTGGCGTCAACTCATGGGCTGGATCTGTTTGCTGATGAATGGAAGTTGATCTTGTCTAAATGTATGAGGTATTGTGAGACGTCAGAGTAAAAGTTGTTATTTTATATATTTGAAGTTTTTACTGTGTAATCAGTGTAATTGACTGTAATTTTGTCGTTCTGATTATAAATAAAATAAATAATTTGTTCTCTTGAGCATTGAAAAAAAATAGGTACCTATTTGTATGGTTCTTATGCATTGTCAGGTAGCTCCTCGACTATAGCCGAAGGGCCGGTATAGTAAGATACAGTATAGCAGATAACGGTTCAACGGACATAATTAGTGACGTACCTGTTTCTTCATATTTCTACATATTTATGTAAGTAGGTACTCATATATGATACGAATGACGCACTCACGGCGACACACGATCACTTCGTCAGGCCACACGCGAATTATTTGTAATCTTTTAATGCAAAAAAGTAATACCAATTAATTATTAATACTAAGTACTTAATTTATAAACCGGTAACCAGTTCATGATACAACATTTACTTTAGTAACCGTTTTTAAATAATATAAATTTATTTTATGTGGGATTTTTAAAAGAAAGTTATTTTTTCGCCGAGGTGGTCGAGTAAGAATTGTCCCGAGGGCCTACGACCACCTCTTATAGCAGTATTATTTTAATCTTGTTTTGTGTTTTGTCTTTTTCTTTTGTACCATTAAAAACAAGGATAGAGACAAAGTAAGATTATAATAAAATTGCTGAGGTTGTGGTAGGGCCCCGGATCTTTTCAGTCTCTGGACAAGGCGACGAAGAATAAATATGGGTTGCTACCCGTGGATCTACTGGTATTATCCTTAGGAAACTTTCCCAGAATAACGCAATAAACTCGGGTCCTAATCACCAAGCTGAAGACGCCCATTACAAGACATATGCTTCTCCTACAGGAAGAAAGGAAGAAGATCCTGAAACATGTTTTAGAGTATAGCTGGCGATATGTAAGTGATATAGACCTCTACTTATCATTTCTGGGTTTTTTTTTATTGCCGACAACGGCAGGCATGCAAACAGCCCACGGTAAGTAGAAACTGCCGCTCATGGACGACTCAGAGACCCTAGCATACTCTGCGAAGCCGCTGTCTAACGTGAAGGGATTGAGAGAAGTGAGGAAAAAGGAAAGTGGGGTAAATTAGGCCTCCTGCACTTTCTAAATGCTTAATATTATACCTATTATGTTAAAAAGTTTGTAATACGATTCTTCATTTTGACTGTTTACTATCGAATGCGATGTAGTTAGAATTCTGCACTAAAATGACCAACTAAAACTTGGCCCTATTATTGAATTAGTTAAAATCAATTTCCTAAAGTTATAATAACTAACATAATTTCAAAGTTCTCAACTGTACAGAAATTATATAAGGGGTAGAATCACCTCTATCAATTAAATAGTACGCTACCCCAACTTAATCCCACAGGAGACCCTTTGGACATCATATTCTACCTTAGTTATTACCTAACCTTACTTACTACGTACTTCCTACTATAAAATAGGTTATGGGTTGCGGCTGTGGTTGCGGGTTTGTAACGAATCAAAACATTGAGGAAACCTGGACTATATGATTAAGAAAGATCCAAAAAAACTGAAATTACCAATAGAGCAGATATAATTGAAATTTCAAATTTCAGTTTTTCTGGCCAAGCGTGATGATCAATTCTGTGATCAGTGTACAGAACTATGTTAAAAAAATCTTTTATTGTTTTCGTCCTCATAGAAGTTAGGCTATGAGTAATTTTTACCATTCATTCTTTTGCTTTTGTCGCTTGCACGTGACAACAAGCTATGTGAAGAGCACTTTCCATTATAGACAACTTCGTAAATAGAGTAAACCTTTCAGTACTTCACCACTGACCATTCGTAGTCCAGGATTAGCAGAACATCTCGGTTAGAAGGTCACCAAACTATTATAATATCGGCAAAACATATCGTAATTGCATATTCAGTGATAAACTATCATAAAATGTCAATTTTTACACACAATTGTTAACTTTAATTTAATTATTATACGGCACACATTAGCATGCTGACGTTTCTTTTTACAACTTTTTTGCAATATAAATCGCACAGCTGTACGCATCAGCTGCAATTTAAACGTAAATAACAAAAATAAATCAATTCTGCAATTAACGGTTGGTTAATTAGTTTTGTTTCAATCATCGATCACTTATTGAGTTCCTTAATTGTTTATTAGTTTGGGATCAGAGTTCACGTTCATTTTTAATAGGTACAAATTACCTAGTCCTGAAGAACTTTGAGAAGATTAATAATGCATTCGTACCTAAGCGTAACGTAATTTATTGTCGTGATCGGATGCCTAAAACCCCTAGGCCGGTTTAGACACTCGCTTCGTATACACGAAATTGTGGGTTCAAAACCCGATGAAAGACGAATGTAACTTTACTTTTTCGAAACCAGTCCAACTATATTATGGCGAAATTGCTAGCGTAGTGTCTTTATAATAATAATAATACCACAACAACCACACAACGCCATCTAGACCTAAAGTAAGCATATATTAATAGCTTGTGATATGGGTTCTAGAATGCGGATAAACATACTTATATACTTTTTTTTGTAAATACATACATATCACACATAGAAACACTCAGACCATTGCAAATAGTCTTGTTCTTGCACACAAATATTTGCACTGAGCGGGAATCGAACCCAGAGGTTGCCTTTATGAGTTGCTTTTTTACACTTCTAAAAATGCGCTAAAATACAGTTTTCGGTAAGTACATACCTATCTACTAATACGTAACCAATCCTATTATAAGCCGAAAATGATCGTAGGTAAATATGAATTACAACTTACAAGACACAAAATAACAGTCATATGCAAAACCAGTGTATTCTTCCAGACTTGCATCAACATAATTTGGTACGGACATTACGGTGTTTTATAAAGGGGTAGAAGGGAAGGGGTAAGACACACCCCACCCCCTTTATTATGCAAACTATTATTAGTTTTTACCATAGCCATAACCATTATTTATTTTATAGAAGAGATGGGTATAAAAGAATAAAATTGCACTCTGTTAATGTGTTGATCTAAATTCGCCCAGTGGTCGTAATTCAACAGTAATTAATTAAATTTTAAGGTTTTAATATTATTAACGTTCTATTGAATTCATATACCTATCTATAGAGAACATAATCATAATAATTTACGCAAATATCGATGCCTCTTCCTTGCTAAATCTTATACTTCTTAGTGCGCTTAGAAAGGGATCTCACACTTATCCTACTAAATGCAAAAGTTTGTGTGTGTGTGTTTGTTACCACTCAGCGCCAAAACGGCTTAACCGATTTCGATGAAAAGAGAGATTCAGTGACACACACTAAAGATCTCAGGAGTCAAAGTGTTGGCATTGAGAACAGCCCATATTAAAAGTAGATGCCAAACTCCAATTTTTGTTGCCAGTAGTAGGGGTACCTAGTAATTCGTCAGATGGTTAGTAGGTAGTAACTGACGCTCGTAAATCTGCAAAGCTTACCACTAAGAAAAATTGTGTTAAACTTTTAGAACATACATTTACGCGAAAACCCAAAAGTAAAATGACATTGTCTCGTAAATATAATTTGTATAACATGACGACGTCAATTAAGTTACCCTGCCCGAACTATATCAGAGCACTTAGCAAATAAAACATCGGCGGCATCGCTCGGCAATAAGTCGGTAGATGCCGTGACGGGCCGACATTACGCCGAAGACAACGTAGGTGCGGCCCCAGGCCTATTGACCGCGGTTTGCGCGTAAACACCACCACGGAATACGGACGCGACCCCACACCGAACCCAACGATCCTTCCAACAACGCAACATACAATAACAGCTACACAAACAACTATCTCTTACTCACTTTCGTTAAAACCGGCAATGGATAGCGATCGCTACCAAACAACAGTCAATGAACTTTCGGTAAGCCGCAAGCTAACCTCTAGATGAGTGCGTACAAATCACGTTTCGCGCGAATCAATACTTAAGTTCAGGCGATCGCCCCCCCTGCAATAAACAGTGGGGGAGTAGTTAGGGGGCGAAGGGGATGGGGGGGTTGAGTTATCGACCGCCCTCCGCTGCGCCCACCTGACCGTTACTAATCAGGGCTCATCCCGCGGACACCTAGAGTAATTGTACGCACTTTATTGCTCGAATGTACTTTTGTTATGTCTGTGTGAGCGGTACGCGCGTTAGTGTTAGATGTTGTGTGCTTGTGTGCGTAAAGTACAGGCGCCGACGTAAATATATATAGAGCTGAGGATGTCCGGAATGGTAATTTGCTTTATTGGGTCGGATTTGGACGAAGATAATTAGGAGTACAAGTCCATGTTTTGTTAGTATAAACTTGTAGCTCTTTGTTTCTGCCTGTATACACAAGTGAGCTTCCCTTAAGTAAACAAACGTCATGGGTCTAATTGTCCTTTTTGTTTGTAACCTTAGGCAAGGTGAGGAAGTATTAGGTACAGTATATTAGAGCAATCATCCACAGTATTCAATGATATATGATATAGTATTTCTATAAAAATGAGTTAATATAGTAGAATTGCCATACTAAAGGGGTAGGATAGGAAACACAGCTTGCAGGACTTATATCTCTTGGGGTATTAAAGACCTGATGTAAAGAACAAGAGGGGCAGCGTGAGAAAGCTTTACATGGTAAGCTTACGATATGGCAAAGGGTAATACAAAATATAAGAGATCAGGACTGGTTAAACTGAAAATGCTGGGATTTATCTAACGGCGGACGTCTTTTGACATAAAAAAAGAAGTGTTGTCTTATTCCTAGTGAGTTGGAGGTCTGTAAAGATGGCTAAGCCTTGTCTGTTAGGTCAAAAAATAGTCCTTTTTAACTGAACTAAATCAAAACGCAAATGATTTTTCGATTCTAGTCTGTTGGTTCCATTGAAAAGTTCCAATGACTGTTTGTCTCCACTACTTAAGGTGAGTGGGTCCAACAGGATTTTGATGGTACTCATGTCTCCATGTGGGTCCAACAGGATTTTGACGGTACTCATGTCTCCATTGTTTGAAATAGGTGGAGCTATTAGGATTTATTCAGTACGGTTGTCCCCACCCTGAAGATACTAATTAATTACTAATTTCTTTTTGCAATCTTCAATTTTTTTTCATTTGTTTCTCCATACTGCCCGTTTAGAATAGATAGATAGATAGAATATTCTTTATTGTACACCAAGTAAAGTTTACATAATATTAGACAATGCAATACACAGATGGTAGTGGTACAATGGGCGGTCTTATCGCTAAAAGCGATCTCTTCCAGACAACCTTTGGATGGACTTTGCGGTTGAAAAGCAGTAAATTGTGGTGTAACGTAAATAAATGGGATTAATAGGAACTTGGCAACATTCAAATTATAATTAACGTTAATAGTGTTATTAATAAATATATAAACGAGTACATAATCTATATTATATATAGTAGGCATATATATATATATATATACATATATATAATAACATAATATAATGAATAATACATAAATAAATATAAATAAGGTATATGATTCATTATAACGTCAAATAATGTTTCTTGACCATATTTTTGAAGATATTTAATGATTGAGCTTGTCTTACTTCCAGCGGCAATGCATTCCACAATCGAATAGCCACAACGGTGAATGAATGGTCGAAAAATACCGTCGAATGAATTGGCATTTTTAACTTCAGATTCTCTGATGATCGTAAGATCCTCTGATGTGTATCACAAAGGAACTCCAAACGTTCCTTAAGATAGGAAGGTGTCGAAGGGTTAAACAGTATGTTATATAATAGCGAAAGGATATGAGCATTCCGGCGAAGTCGTATTGGTAACCACTTGAGCTTTTTACGAAATTCGGAGATATGATCATACTTGCGTAGACCAAATATAAATCTAATACAAACATTTTGAAGTCGCTCAAGTTTGTTTAATTGGTCCTCGGTAAGATCTGGATAGCTGGCATCCGCATAGTCAAGGATAGGAAGTAATAGGGAATTTGCAAGCACAATTTTGGTGGCAGTGGGAAGAAAGTTCCGCAATCTTCTCAATGAGCCTGCAGAAGCAAATATTTTGCGGCTTACTTCCTGCAGCTGTGTGTCCCATGATAAATCAGAGTCAATAAATAACCCTAAATCTTTGACCTTGATACTAAAGGGTATTGTGGTACCATCGAAGACAACCTGTGGTAGTTGTGTGTAATTAATTTTAGAGAGCTTCCTGGAGCTGCCGACAATAATCACCTGCGTCTTCCCTGGATTTATTCTGAGGCCATACGATCTGCTCCAGTCACTAACAGAAACTAAGTCTTGATTTATGGTGGCTATTGTGTCGGACAGCTTGTCTAGTGGACCTTGTGAGTATATATTATTTTAATTTTGTTTTGTTTTGTTTTGTGTTCTAAGTTTTATGTAAGTGTGGGATTGTTTGGTGTAAGTCAATATAGTTAAAATTAGATTAAGATTATGTACAATAAGTTATTAAAATTTGTATGCCTATGGGTACAATGTAGCGACCTATTATAACCAATGTAACACCTATATGTAAAATTTACCTACATTGACAAATAAATATTTCTATTTCTATTTCTATTTCTATTTCTATATTTGAAGATCATCTGCATAGAGGTGGTAGGAAGAAGTAAGTCTATTTGAAATGGAATTTATAAATATTGCGAAAAGTAGAGGAGATAGAACGCCACCCTGGGGCACTCCGACATATGTTCCGCACCACGAGGAAACAGCATCCTCAACGCGTGTACAGTGCCGGCGGCCACTCAGGTAACTGCGAAACCAATCAATAACTGTTGGAGATATGTTAATCGAGCGCAGTATGTTGATAAGAATGTCGAAATCCACTGTGTTAAAGGCATTTGAAAAGTCTAGGAGCGTAAGGACAGTAAGATTTCCACATTCCATGCCGAGTCTTATGTCGTCCGTAATATTCACCAGGGATGTGACGGTACTGTGACCAGGGCGGAAACCGGACTGGAAAGGATTATGGAGCTTATAGGTTATTAGGAATGTGTTTAGCTGGTTATGTACCAGGCGCTCAAGGACCTTGGAAAGGAATGGTAAGATGGAGATAGGACGGTAATCAGAGAAAGTTGTAGGATTTGGCTTTTTTGGTATAGGCGTAATTTGGGCATTTTTCCACATAGCTGGAAAAACACCACTGGATAGGGAGAAGTTGAGGATGTGACGTATAACAGGTAGAATTTGGTCAAGGATAGGAAGGATCATATTACGGCTGACACAGTCACTTCCAACAGCGTTGGATGTGATTGCCATAATACTCTTCTTAACATCACAATCAGTAAATTGACTAAAAACAAACGGATCATAGCTAGGAGTTGGGAGGGATGAAAGAAAATCTATTGTATTTTGTTTGGTTGTCCTATCAAAATTGGACGAAGCAGCGAAATGTTTATTAAGTGCATTAATATTTAAAGTCCTGGGAATGTTGCTATTACGTGATTTTCCAACTCCTAATGTTTTGAGAAATTTCCAGACCTTGGCTGAATCACCGTTTTAAACCGAACTATGTATATGCTGGCGTTGTGCATCCCTACACACCCTATTGCAGTGATTTCGTGCTGTAATATACTTATCAAAACTCGCCTCATTAGGCCTTATCTTATATTTATGTTTAGCGGCAGCCTTTCTCGCCATGAGCAACCGTATCTCTTCTGTTAGCCATGGTGCCGGCGCATGTTTTAATTTGACTGGTCGGGCAGGTGCATGTTTATCATAGAGAAATAAGATGGCCGTCGTAAAAATATCTAGCTTCTCGTCGACAGAATTAGATAAAATGAGAGGTTCCCAGTCAATACTGTTGGCATCTTCACGAAGATCCTCAACAACGATACCACCAAAATTGCGTTGCATGAGGATTTTAGTACTTGCCTTCGGTGGGCGAATTTTGTATGAGAGGTAAACTAAATCGTGGTAAGAGAACACGTCAGCTGAACATTGACCATGCTTAGCGACGTGCTCTCTTGATGACACCAATATAAGGTCTAGAAGTGAGGGAATGCAATTAGGAAAATGATGAGTGGCACTAAGGGGAAGGATTTGCAGGTTACAGGATTCTACTATGGAAGTAAGAGAAGAGGACCGGGAATCATTTTTAAGGAGACAGGTATTGAAATCACCCATGATGATGGTATGATTGTACGAAGGAATAAGATTTTCTAGCAGGTTTTCAAAGGAGGAGAAAAAGTCTATGCGTAGTGAAGGAGAATAGTATACACCGAGAAGGATTTTAGTGTGATGTAGTTCCACCTCAATAAGAAGATGCTCCCCGGCATTGGCTGGTGGCGGCTGTGGTGACATATTGACGATGTTATAGGAGATATGTGACCTGATATATATGGCAACACCGCCGCCTGCACCAGTGGAACGATCATTTCGTATAAGGTGGAACCCTGGAAGGGAATAGCAAGTGGAGGGGAGACATGGTTTCAGCCAGGACTCAGAAACGAGAACAGCATGTACTTTCTTACAGTCGAAGCTTGCCAGCAGATCCGTGAAATGTGCCGGAATACTTTGGGCATTGATGTGAACAACATTGAAATTCTTAGATCCATCAGAAAATTGCACATCTAAAGTTTCAGCAAGAGACGGTATGCTCATGAAGCTACCGTCGCTCTCGCTGTTAGCAGAGACAAAACTTTCATTGTCGCTATCAGTCATAAAATATATTTAATGTAATATTATAAATACCTATACAATAATAAATATATAATATAATAAAATATGATAAATAAAAATAACCTAACAATAAAATAAATATCCTTTTTTTATGAAGGTAATAAAACCTTACTAAATAGGTAAAAGCACCTTTTGTCCACCTGCCAGTTTTGTGTTGAAAGTAATTCGCGCAACAACAGTTAACAAAAAAGTACAAAATATAATAAAAATAAAATTATTACATACTTGAAGAAACTATATTAATACATATGCTGGGTAGTTCTTAATAAGTACATCTATAGTAAAAGGTGTAAGATAATAATATTGAACATTAACGAAATATGGTCTAGAAATGAAATTGTAATATAAAAAAATATAAAAAATGGAACGTGAAAGGACAAGTTGAATAGAAATGTCAAACAGAGGAACGGAACGTAAAGATTGACAGGTTACATTGACAGATGAGTTCAGATGACATTTGTCTAAAAGTTTGTTTAAGTCTGTATGGAGAAAAAGTAAAGTTACGGCGGTAGACAGGAAAAGGAAGTTAACAAAATAAGTAAATTAAGTTATAGGAGGTAGAAAGTGTAGATGGAAAGAAATTACCCAGCAATGATGTGTCGCAAGGAACTATTTCCTTGCTGCAGCTCGTTTAGCTTTCGGTATCTTGACCGGAGGCTTCTCAATGTTCACGCACTTGATTCGGCTCAGATCGCCGGGCGAAGCAACGCGATGCCGGTTACCATCACCATCCATAACATACACGGCGCCCTCCCTTGTCCAGCAATTTGTTACGCCGAACTTCTCTCTAGCAGCCATGAATGTACTATGGCGTGGTCGGGTCAGGAACTCCGATACCGTAATGCCTGTATTTTTGAGTTTGGTTTTAGCGAACCAAATACTGTCTCGCAGTACAGAGCTTTGGAGTTTAACTAGAATGGGACGCGGCTTTTGTGTTGAACTCAGCCTTCCCATTCGATGGCAACGTTGAACGTCCCCAGGCGTGAAGTTGTTAATTTTTAAGTGCTCCTGTACCACTTGACTGACCACTTGCGAAGTCTCTTCATCTTTTTGCTCCTTTATGCCATGGAGAAGCAGCATCTTACGGCGACTGCGCGTCTCAATGTTATCAACCTGACGAGCCAGAGTCTGCAGCTGTGTTGAAAATGATTGCAGTGTTTTCACAACAAAGGATTTGAACGCTGCAAAGTCTTCAGATAAGCTTCCCACGTCTGCTGGAGTCTTAGTCTTGAGATCCCCCTCAAATTTGGCCATCCTTTCGTCAAAATAGTTCTTCATATCAAGTAATGAGACTTGCATGGACTCCATATTTGTGCAGTGATGTGTTGTAATTCAGTGACAGATGATTAGGAGATAATACAAAACTTGCAGGTATTGAAGGCTAATTAACTATATTTTAGCATTTAAATTAATATTATAAATAGTATATTATTAAAATTTCAAATTAATTGTAGAGCAATTAAAAATGTGTCTAGCTACTTTAACTACCCACGTAGAATCCTAAGAATATAAGTTTAACATAACATAACATAGCGTCACGCCTGTTTTCCCCGAAGGGGTAGGCAGAGGTGTATAATACACCCACGTTTCGCCAGCTATGTTTAAGTCCCACGTAAGGTGGTGAGCCTTTTGCCGTGAACCGGGCACATTTCCAGTCTCCGTGCTGCTACTGAGAATTTCCTTACAGAAAAACCCAATAACACTTTTCCCAACCCGGGAATCGAACCAGAGACATCCTGCGTAACAGTCACACTACCGCTGCGCCACGGAGGCAGTCAAGTCAATATAAGTTTAATTTTGACACCTTATAAGTAAAAGTTGTAAGTTTTGACAATGGAACCACGAGACCGGACATGGACCTGTTAAAATATCGATTATTGACTCCATCATCTAAATGGAACCATCGGAATTTGTAAATCCTGTTGGACCCACCTATGGAACCATGAAATCTTGAAAAACCTATTGGACCCATCAATGGAACTTTCCAATGGAACCAACAGTCCTAAACCGATTTTTCTGGCAACAGTTTGTTATGCGGTAATCGCTTACCACTCTACAATTTCTTTAATATTTAGATGTTTTCTTCGTTCAAGATCTTAAACTTTTTAGTATAGTTACACTTGGCAACTGATTTAAAATTTATATTAATTTATGAAGCATAGGAAAAAATCGTTGAAAATCCATGCACCCCTAACCTTCAGGGGTTCCTTCCAAATCTATTTGGTGTAATTTCACGTGTAATTTAGTTGCGGAAGTAAACAAAAGTGATGTCGGAACAGTCACGCAAGCGACGCCGCGGCGCACCACATACCAATGGCATTACCAGTTACATTTATAATTGAACTCAATTTAAGGGACCCGTATTATCCAGGCGTTATTTTATCGTTTAAGGCTTGAGCAAGTCGCCGCCGTATTCGGTCTTGACTTCAACCTATGGAAACACACTCACTTTAACGCCCGTGCTGTTTTAGTATGGGCCGGATCGACAGCAAGGTACTAATACCCTCATAGAATATCGGCGTATTAGTTTACATACTACTCAATGCGTTTTGTCCTATACGTGAGAATGCTGGAGGCCCAATTACCTCTTAATTCTGTCTACCCACCAGTGACCCTACTCTGTCTGGTAAGCATTCAGTGAAATCCAGAAGTAGTGGTTATTGCCACCATTCCAAAAGCCATCGTCTAAAACTGCTGGTATGTATAATTTCCCCCCTTTTGAAACCGCTATAACTGTAGGCTACCATACCATTTGACACAATAACTTTTGTATTAGTGTCCACGAATCCTGGACCCCAAAGGGTCGTAATTTTGGCAGGAAAATCTCAAGCACAATCCACAGTACAACATAAATTTAAAAACCATACATCAGATGCCCTAATCATAAGCCTTCATAACAAACCGTCAAAGATTTAATCGTGGCATATCAGAACCCTACGAACTACTCCAACTACCCCTAGTTACCGAACACGAACCAATTTACATTATTGTGCGTAATTACCGCGTGCGTACCCAAGTGTTACCAGTTACGACGGTGACCGTGTAAACTGCCCGTAATGCAGAGATAACATCGCACAGGGAAAATGTACACCGTTAATGCTTACATGTTTCAATTATGGTGTTTCTATATTAGCCTATTAAATAGCTCCAATCGGCCTGATGGTAAGCATGCAGGGTCCAGAAGTAGTGGAGATTTTCCCAAAAGCCATCGTGGCAGCTTTAGGAAATGTATTTAACATTAATTTATAAGGTCCGAAACAAAATTAAAAGGAAACGCACGCTCGTATAGAGTCGCTGGTTATAATTTAAGCAACATAAATATGAAGTAGTGAACCGTTTAAATTGTCGCGTTTTCCTAAAGATTAAGTTCCTATTTCTTCCTTCTTGTATACTAAGTGAAGACTGACAAGCTTTTGAAAATATCTCATCTCGCTCTTGAGAGCAGAATTATTGTGGCGATTTTATTAATAGACCAAAATACATTCAGAGTGTCAACATAATATTTACTTATGCTGCACACAAAATTGCATATTGTATGAAATTTGAACAGCTTCTTGCAAAGTAGCCACAGAAGCAAACTGTTTACGTATATTAATTACTAGATGGATCTATAGAAGTACTATATCTTTTACATAGTGCTTGGTACGTCGTGCTCTTAAAACGCGTAATCGATCAACGCAGTCCCTATACCCGAGACCCCTCCGATCAATTTGATTACGGTGTTGTTACGTGTACTGTCGACACCAACTGGCGGCCGTAAATAAATAACACACAATAGCTATTCCATGTATACGATGCCTCGAGTAAATGTAACGCAGGTAATTTTAATGATTCAAGAGAATAACAAGCTTTTGATTTGTTTAGCATCAATTTTAATGTAAAGCACAATATAACGTTGCGAATTAAATATCAAGAAGGAAAAATATTCGAGACGTTTCTAGACGTGGTTTGTACATTGTTATAATATATTGTCTACAAAATACCTCCTAAAGACCCAGTCATACAGGGCTATTGTGGGTAGTTTAGAAAAGACCTACTTACCCTTGGTTTTAAGAGAGATAGAGATTTTTTTAAAGAAGAACGAATAAACGACTTCATAAACATTATTGCTATCTATATTAGTAACATATTGCTACAAAAACAATACGGTTTAGCTCCTATCGAGAGACAACAAGGACATTTGATACACATTGTATATAAGAAATATCGACAAAATACAGCGTAAAATAGTTTCCCAGCTAAAATAATTGTCACAAATATTTTGATTTGGACAAATCCCGGACGTTGTTTACGCGTCGCGCTGGCTGACCGCGTAAACAAGGCGATTTGTCGCCTTTATTGTAAACATGGCTAATGCACTGACGGCCATTTTATTTGTTTTCCCGCTCTTTGCCTTTTAAATTAAGAACACAATATCGGTTATGGATTAAAGAGAGTAACGGTTATCTGTTTTGTTAAGCCTTTCTTTCAAATAATAACACTTGTAATGTCTTTTATTTGACAAAGTTTTCTTTATTTGTTAACTTGTGAAATAAAAATATATTTACATTTTAGTTGTTTTATAATTTTGTGTTGCTTTTCTAATTCAAACTTACGATTGGTGATCTTATTATAGGCAACATTTATTGGAGAACTAAAGGACAATGGTTTCGTTAAACTGTCAAATGCTTTTTAGGATGTTTTCCCTGGTACGGTAAGAGTAACGCTTTTTGAACACAAGACAGAGGCTGACTGGCTGCAGAGCTTTACTTCGGAATGCGCCCAAACACAGTGAGAATTGCAAATTCATTACAATGTAGACAATTAGCAGTAGATTGATAAATGATTTCATTCAATTTAAGGTTAATGAAGAATGCAAGAAGAATCCTATTTAATAGTTAATTTAATTCACTTTAAGGTTTTTGAAGAATGCAAGAGAAAACCTTTATCAATATGCGTTTGCCCTCCACCTAATATGAAGCAAACATCTGAGGTGTTTAATAAACCAAACGGAGTTTGTAAAAATAAACCTCTGCAAGAAGCCAACGGGCTATTTAACTGCAAAATCATTACGATTTGAACGCGTTCGCAGAGTGAAAATATTTTTTTACAGCGAGTGTAATAAAACCTGTGTTTAGTATTTAGTTTATTTATTTATTCGGTACTTTTAACTTACTGACTTTCAATGAAGGAAAACATCTTGAGGCAACCGTTCACGGACAAGCGTGGCGATCAGTGCATGCCTTGTCTATATGAGAAGAGGCCTTTGCCCTGCAGTCAGACAATAACTGGTATTATTATTATTAATCGTCAAGTCTTAAAATTGTACACCAGCAAACCTTAACAGCCACACAAACAGTGAAACAAAACCTTTCCTATACGAGTAGGAAGCAAGAAGGCTGAACGGGCACTTCCGGTGCGTGAGTGCGCCCTCCCCCAGCTATATTTAGGCGGGCGGCATGGGTGGGCGGTCAGATATACCACTCATATAAGTTCTCATATTAGATTTATTCAATATCTTTATGATGTATTATTATTTTTAATTTGGGAATAAAGGCTATTCGAAATCCAGATCTAACTTGTTATAAAGTTATACTTGGCTATATTTTTAAACAAGTTCTTTAAAAGAGGAGAACAAATCAGGGTTATTCAACTAATCAGAATTTTCGAATGGTAAAGGGCTTCGAAAGCAATGACTGCATTTACTTATGAGTCATATTGGGATTATACACTGTATGATTCACTATATGGTCATACCGACTTTCTTCAGATATGACGTTTCTACAGATAACGATGACGTCACAGAAAAATATTAAAAATATATGAATCATAGTAACATTTTGTAAGAAAATCTGTGGAAAGGCACCTAGGTAGAAAGACACGATCTCGTCTAGCACGGTTCGTTTTCAGCGTTCATTTCTCCCACGTACGTGCAGGCTCTGGAACGAACTACCAGCTGCGGTGTTTCCCGAGCGCTATGACATGTCCTACTTCAAACGAGGTTTAAAGAGAGCATTAATATCACGGTTGGCAGCGGCTTCGCGGAGCCCCTGGCATTGCAGAAGTCTATAAGCGACAGTTACCACTTACTATCAGGTGGGCTGTTGGCTCGTCTGCCACTTTAGGCAATAAAAAAAAAAAAAACTTACACTATATGGTTTATTCCGTTAGGTTTATGTATACCTACGTGCCATAAATTGTAGATCAAATCGTAATTTAAGTAAATGCAGAAACATTTTTATTGTTTGAAGTCGAGAAGCCCCACATTCAAATAAGCACAGAAATTTAATGTAATGTAATTTATTGTTTGGCCAAGGTTTATATAAGAACAAAATGTTTCTCTTATCTTATTATGATGACCATAGCTAAAGACTTGTCTGGAATTAAATTAAGGACCCGTGCACAGTAGGCGAGTGCCATTACGACATTGATTTTTAAAGCAACGGCATGTTACTATATACCATTATTTAGCGAGTAATTTAAGTAATAAATAACAAGTTTTAGGTAATTTTAAGTAATTATTCATTATACTCGTACTACTTAACACCAATTTAACAATTAAACACGCTCATAGCCACGCATCCCTCTTTCAAACTTCACTTTCATTTTTATTCATTTCATAAAATCATCTATCTTTCAAAATAAACGGGCGATATGAACAATAGTATCTCATCATAACCACTACACATCAATAACATTTGCACAGGACCGGCCAGCCCCATCCTCCTCGTCCACACTGTCCGGGGGAGGTAGGGGGTACTCAACCCTACAAGTGCGCACAACCGTCCAAATCAAAAGGTTCCTAGTAAACATTGGACGTACTTCCACGCTTGTTATAACTTACAGTTACTATGTGTAAGGTTAAGGATGCATGTATCAATTGGATTTGGATGGGTGGATACATTTTTATTATTGTTATGTTCAAAGGGTCGTTTGAATCATACTCATCCCAATGTCTCGGATTCATCTTGAAAAAATGATTGAGGAAGTTTGTCAAAATCTGACCTATTACAAAAAAAATACCTAAGTTATTGGTAGTTTTGAAAAAAATCATAAAGCAAAGGGACTTAACAGTTTTGAAGAGCGAGCCATAGACTGCCTGATAATAATTTAAGGGAATAATAGGGGAATCTTAGTAGTATAGCATTGTCTTGTCTTCCACTCTACAGACGGCCGCTGTCTGATAGGCCCATTCTACTGCAAAGGTTTTTATTCATGGCTAACTTAATAAAGACAAGGTGGATCGACGACACAATAAAGGTGAAGAGCAACCGTTGGATGTGGATGGCTTACGACCGGACTCATTGGAGATGCTTGGGAGAAGCCTATGTCCAGCAGTGGACGTCTTTCATATGATAATCTATATATATAAAAATGAATCCCTATTTCCCTTAGTCATGTCATCACGCGTGAACGGCTTGATCAATTTCGTTAATTCTTTTTTTGTTGTGTTTGATAATGTCAGAAGAAAGTTTCTATAAAAGAAAAAACTGAGAAAATTGCGCGGTGATTCAGAAAGTTTAAGAATACTTAACCACCATATTAAATTTAAACCGCTAAACCGATTTCGATGAAAATTGGTATGTAGATAGATTTGGTTTCCGGACATAGGCTACTTTTATCCCGAAAATCGCTCTGATTCCCGAGTTACATTAATTAAACATATAGCAATTTTCGCGCGGGCAAAACCGCAGGGCGCAGCTAGCTAAATAATAAAAAAAATGTTGATTGATATTATTATATACAATTTATACTTTAATTCTATTTTTGAAATATAAGAGGCCGTGAGTAAAACATTACTAAAAAGCTCCGTCAATTTCAGTACACAAACAGTACAAGTCCAGAGGGAGCCGGCAGTGATGTGGCGAAGTAATCTTTTGTTAAAAAACATCATTAGCCCCCGTTCCTTGCCCCCTCCGGTCCGTGACACCCCGCTCTCCCCTTCATACGTGACACGTTGGGGGGAGGTTTGAACCCAGACGCAATAGTAAGCTGTAATAAGCTTGGACTTTTCTCCTGTACTTTGTTTGAGTGTAACTTATTGTGTGTATGTTTAAGTTTAGAAAATGTGATTGGATTAGTTGGTAGATACTTTTGAGCCTCTGTGTGTGGGAAGAGGTCCTTTCCCTTCCTGTGTGTGTTAGATATTTTGGTCTATCTATTAATTCCAGATGTTTTTTTCTTTGAAGATAAGAGTATTTATTCTTCTGTTACCGAGAAAATGCGTGGTCCATAAGAACTTCAGTCATGAGAAAATGTCAACACATTCTTATCACCAGAACATGAAATAGTAGAAAATGCCATTGGATTCATCCATCAGTTGCCCAAGTCGTAGGTTCACTTTGTGGAGACTACATCTTTAAACATATTCGTATTTTTTATCAACATCTTATTCCTCTATTTGCCAGTTCATTAGCAAACCCGCAAATGGATTTAACAAAAAACTAAATTTGAACGTACTTAGTCCAATTACCATACTAAATGAAACTAAATAAATAATTGAAAACCTCTTTTTTTTTTAATTATATCAGTTGGTTGATTTGTAATTACTTTGTATGGTTCTTTGGCTGCGTTGAGTGTTAACATTGTAACTCATACAAAAAACTGTAATCATCTGGCGATTAAACAGAGTGGCCTGAGTTGCTTGCTAGTTCTTCTCACGGCTCTACCTCGTCAGCGAACTGGCTGTAGGTAAATTAGCTGACTTTATGTAATTTTGACGTTCATAAGCATCATACTTTATGATCAAAATGAAATAAACGCTTTGAATTTGAGTTTGAACTGACTGTGATACAGTATGGTACTGTTAACTTTTGTGTTGATACCGTATTTGTACAGTAATAGCCAGTTTTAAGGACACCCGCTTCGTAAATACGAAGTCCTGGGTTCAAAACCGGTTAGGTACCATTGTGACTTTCAAATTCATATTCGAAGTTTACCTTAGACATCATTGATTTACGGTGAAGGGAAACATTGTCAGGCAACTTGGACTTATAAAAAAACTTAACGTTAAGTAGGTGTATTGCGCCTTAATAAGAAAAAGCACTAAGTAAGTACCTATTACTAGTAGAAGTACGAGTCCATTGTTACTCCATCGAAAGGCAAAGACCTCTTCTCATAAAGAGGTCACACTTGCTGAAGAAAGATTGGCAATTTGACTTAATTACAGCTTAAAAAAATAAATAAATTATATCTAAACTTGTATGTTTGTTTGCAACGATTCAACTAAAAATCTACGTTACCGATTTGAAAAATTCTTCACCTTTATTAATTATCCCAATCAACGTTATTGATCTAGATTTCTTCACGATGTTTTCGTTCACCATATCAATAACAAATAAATAAGAAATAAATAATCCAAGACACACTTATAAATACATAAGACGGCTTCATTTTTAATCTTATTAGATAAAAAAAGAATATTAAATGCAGAAAAATAGGTAGGGAAAGCTCGGTCACTGTTTTCCTAGCTTCATATCGAAGGGGTCCGAGAATAACGCCTCAAGGGTTGTAGCACAAGCAAGGGGTTCAATCGCTTAAAAATTCCAATTATGCAGTACGGGGTAAAAGATTACCACTCAGTTCTCAATTGACTCCGGAATTCAAGTAATAATTATGACAGCATGGCATAGATAATTATTTTTTACATTATGTTCTACGAATTATGAGTGTGAATACCTAAATGTCTTTTACTAATTTTTAAAGGAATATCAAGTCAGATGCCTCTATAATAAATTATGGGCATCGTGAACAAATCCTGAAACTCCAACCACTCGAGAATAAAACTAAGGAATAAGCCTTATTATATGGACTTTTTTAACATTTAATGGACAAAAACTACACGTATGAGGTAGGAAAAAATATTTGTGGATCTCTTAAATATTTGACTAAAGTGGGAGTTGTAAGTACCCATTACACGCAGTGTAAAGATAGTGATGAAGCGACCACCTTAATTACTAAGTGGTCCATAGTAACTAAGAATGAGTAATAAACAATTATCTCGGCGCTGAAGGCGTAAATGAAAAGCCGACCAAACAGTTTACAATGACATGATTCATAGCTTTTATGTACCTATTAGCTTTATTAGAACAAAATACAGAATTTTATATCCACTAAACACCTACTTAAGTGTAACTATATCCCTAATTTCTATATTAACCTTTCGTGGGGGTAACCCAACCCTGAAACATCGCGGGTCGGGTCCAGTACAATAACGCGCAACGTTCACAGCGCATTTACGATTACACTACAACTATCATTACGAGCGCACTATTGATTCCTAATCCGCACTTCCGGATGTTACGTAACACCCCCCACCCACCACTGCCCCCGCGCGGTCCCCCGTGCCCCCTTCTCCCCTCTGCCCCCTCGCCTGCAAAGATTTACAACTGGCCGGGTAGCGTTTGACGAATGATTGGCCGGCCGTTCGTAACAGGAAGGCTTTACGAATTGTTTTGTTTTTCGCATAGGACATGTATATCAAGAGGACGAAAGTTTCTACGGCTGTATGGCATTAGAATCGGACTTTTATAAGAGGATTGCATTTTATAATAAATATTTTTAACCCTTTTCTAATAGAAACGATTTCCACAAATAAATCAGGAGACCTATAAATTATACACATTGTAAAACAAAGGGATTATAATGAAACTCATTTAAGATTGACGAACTTGGTAGCGTAGTGGAAGTAGCGTAGGACTGCTGTGAATGAGATTGTTCGATTTCGACATCGAAGAACTTTGTGTGTGCCATAAATATGGGCTTACTTAGTGTCCGTCAATTGTACCTACCTATGTTTGTAAAGTAACGCATATCGCAGAGTTTGTTCTCTAATGTGGCAGTTTTCTTTAAAATATTTTTCTGCCTGAAAAAGGTACATTAAAATCCTAGGTAGTACAAATCTCTTTCATAAATATATTATGTATCATTTCTATCTAACAATTGCAACACACCATAGATGTACCTACTCAGTTTCCAAAGTAAGTCTCACTAAACGATTCAAATAGCTCAGACAGACTTACGTCTTACGTTGAAATTCAGGTGTCGATATACCTTTATTATTCGTAGAACTTCGTAAACGCCGCCCGCCTAGTAAAATCTTACGAAGTCGTAAGTCGCTGCTTACGACACCCACGGAAAGAGTTGTAATGGTTCTATGGTCCAAAACGGATACCACGCAGTCGCATAAATAAAACATAGGATCTAGTATTTAGTTAAAATTAGGGACGGCCAATATTATGTATGTGTATGTATGATGTAGTAAAATCACACATTGAAACTCATTGCATTCAGAAGTGAAAGCAATGTTTCACTATCGATTTGTTTTCCTACAAAGGGGTGAATGCGAGTGCAAGATGATGCCTACTATTTGTTTTCCTACAAAGGGGTGAATGCGAGTGCAAGATGATGCCTATTATATTTGATTTGTATTTCGAAAACCTATGTTAAAATGTATGAAACTAACAACAAGTCACAAAAGCGTAGGTTGACGCGTAAACAATGTTGTAACTGTTATGGGGTAACTACGATAAGCTTATTTGTTAGCAAATGAATACTAGAATTTAAACTAGAAACAAGAAATAACTAAAAATACTTAGTACTAAGAAATCTAATTTCATTCAAAGCTGTCCACTACTAGACGTAGATCTCAATCGTTAGAGGTGGATTGGCGATTGGTAAATCTTATCACAAGACGCTGCCCGCCCTACCCTGTGTTGGATCATTTTCTTTTTCTTATTCAAATAAAATCTTGTATAGATGTTTGTACTTGGTGCAAATACCTAGACATCAATATCAATACATCGTTTTGTGTCAATACACGCTTGTTTACCACCAAAGTTTTTTTTTGCTTTTCTTAAATTCATGATCGCTACTTTCTTTTAGGCAGCTTCAAGATGGCTGATTCAACTGAATTGGGTAATTTTGTGACTTTAGATTTGCCGCCAGCTTGTTTGGATGTACAAATTGTTGATGGTAGTTGCCACTAATATTGTACTTATAAAAAAAATTGCAAAATAAGATAATTTCAATGTTACCTACCTACTTCAAGTGCAGCTCTGTGCAACCATTAAAATGATCCTGAACTAATCTTTTCTATTTCACTTTCAAGTTAAGGTACTAAATACAAAGGCCAGGTCGTCTGATGCCCTCAACACGCACCTAAGCACGTTGAACTTGAGGCCACTGACTGACACTTGGTACAATATTGATAAATAAAAACACAAACAACACCGTAGCCTCTTATCCAGTTATTTAGATATTCGCGAGCCTAAATATGCTAATAGAAACTGTACTCTAAATAAAATGACAACGCCTATGTTAATCTTTTAATACATTTATATTATTACAACGACTGCCCTAGATTCACACGTAGGTAACAATATTTTTCTAATAATATATATTTGCTGAAGTTAAACAGCAGAAGAGAAACAGACACGAAGTAAACAACAAGTTAGCAGTGCGATTGTAGGTGATTAGTGCAGGTTCGTAGTGTTTAGGACAAAACGCGTGTGGACAGCAATTAATTAGTGGGACTGATTAGTAATCAGCGAAGTAAAGGTTATAGAAGCATGTTTTATTTTTTTGCGAGTAGCCACGCTACTTCTCCATCACTCGCAGCATGCCTGCAGTAATCACGTGTGTACAATGTTTGTTTAGTAGTTAGTGTTAGCACGTTGAAGGAACGTTCGCTTGTTGTGTGCGCTAACTAAGAGCTACAACTAAACAGAATTGGACACTACTCGCACTACACATCTAATCACAAATTGCTAATCACCTGCAGTCGCACTAATCAAAGTGGAAATTAGCTTCGGTATTTGGAGATTTAGTGTCTTCACAAGATAGATGATAAGTATGGGAAGACGCGACATGAAGCATTGACTGCAAGAATGAGCATCCTGGGACTCTCATATTCACTCTTTGTCCGTGGTAAGGTTGATTTGTCCGGCGAACCGAACCACGGAAAAATTCAATTTTCCATGTTAGGTCCAAATCATCATTATGTACAAATCTTCAGGCAATACTAGCTTTCGTAAGCGAAAGACCAAGTTATTTTACTGAATACCTAATCTTGTAACTTAAATAAGAATAATGGTACATGTTTGCTGTTTTCAGCATTAATGAATCCACCGGTACGACTACCTACCCTCTCATAGTACATTAACTTAAAGTAAAAGTATCGTTCGATAAATAAGAGCACTGGAAAATCATTTCTCGGTTCGATTTCATCTCTTTTTCCTCTTTCACAGTAGGCAACGATTTAGTTATGATATCTTAGTATTATTTTACTAAGCTTAGAGAACAGTCATGTCTATAGGTTACGTAAACCAACCACTAAATATCAGGCGATTCACATTCAAGTAAAATAAAAAAGTCAGCATAATAACACTACATGTTCCTACTATAGTAGTACTTTCTGAAGTTGAGAATGTTCTCCTTTTGTGTAAAGTGTCTGCTTATTTGTCACCTCAGGGATATAAAAATGCTGTCCACTGAGCTTCACGCTTGGAAATGTTACTTTTTTTGCACTCTCTTCGTAACAACGTGGAACTTTACTCTTTTGTTTCTAAATCTAAACATGCCTTTATGACACCGTATTTTAAACCTATGGATACTATGATTCACTAGCGACCCTACACAGATTTACATGAATGATACTAATATGTTTCTTACGTTATAATTACAAATCATTAAAACTAACAGTTTCTCTCTACTATAATACGCATGTCTCTCAGAAAAAATAAATAAAAAATATTGAAAACCGTACCAAAATCCATTGCGGCAATTTTGCTTCATACTGTTTAGATACAAGTGTTTCATGTAAACAATATGCACAATAGTTGATATACACCATAAGCCATTAAATTGTTTAAAAGCACTTAACATATTTATTTGATACAAAGGAACAATTAGAATCGCAAGAAGTTGAACACGAGATCAATCGTATGCGCGCTTCAATCGACACATCGCATTACGATGTTAATGAGCGACATGAAACAACTAGTACCTATACCTACTTTGTTAAGTAATATTACGTAAATATTCCGATTTTTTTGATTGTATAATAGTATGAAAATTTTGTCATACATTGCCGGTTATTATTTATTGACGAAGACACAGCGTGGGCAGACCTCTCAAGGTGGAGGACAAGCGATGGATGAGTCTTACGACCCGCAAAGATGACGAAAATTGGGGAAGGACTAAGTTCAGTAGTTGATGTTATGTAATTTTTAATTTTATTTTGGTATTTCATTTAATTCTTGTCATTATTGGCACACCAAGAACAGTGAATTGTGTAAGAACATTATATGTATTAACATTGTAAACATCTTCACTGTACCACATTTCATGTATTTCGTTATGATAAAGTATTTAGTTTGAATGCAGCTCTTATACTAATTAAGCAGGTAATAATTACGTATCTAATAGTTACTAAACGAAAAAAAACGAAAGAGGTTATTCTTTTTTTGTAAGAAAAGTTGTGACCTCCAAGTGTGGTCTCCAAGTCTAGAAAATGGAACCATCCCATCTCATCCCCGTCGGTATTGTATGATACAAGTAATACCAGGTAACGTATAGAAGCGTTACCTGTAAACTAAACATCGTCCTATTGTGATCGTAATTCGTCTGTCAAACGTACCTACCGATTGACAAACTTCTACAAATAGGTAGTATACGTCTTCAGGTTTGTAAATACTTAATTTACTTTTTTTATAAAGATTTTCGCAAACAACCGCTGTAATATGGCTGTACTCTCTACAGTTGAAACTAAATCCAGCATGGGCTCTATTTGCGTGTATTAGATTTCGCACTTCTATTTTTCTACTTCATTGTTACATTGCTTTTAAAAGAGAGTATAAACACGTAGGTTGGTACGGTAGGACTTGACCTCAATATGAAGCAAACGCGGCAACGCCACCTGAAAGAAATGGGTTACTAGGTGCGTTTGCAAGGGGATAGGGCTGCTACCCCACACAAGTAAAAACTAGATTAACAAAGTCTCCTAAAGAAAAAACAAAGAAATATATTTTATTTAAACACACAGAAGTAGGCAAGGCTATCAGGCACTCGAAAAAAACAAAAGAATATTACAAAAAAACAGAAAGAAACAATTAACAAAAACAGTAAATATAAAAGGTGAAAATGCATTTAACAGCTCAGTCGTTAATCGAATAACATAAGTAATAATATTTATATCCATTAATTTGCTTTGATGGCAACTGGACTACTGGCCTCTGGATTCCACTGACTGCTTACCATCAGGCACAATGGAGTCATTTTAGTGATACAGATACATAAATAAAAAACGATAGGCTTGAGCTTATAATTAAAATTTGAAGTCTAAAATATTTAATTGTGCGACAGTTTAATTGCAAAACTGGATTTAATGCGAATGAGTACGTTAATAGAATCTAAGAACTATGACGTTTTAGTAACAAAGGTATTTTCAAAACTAAATTGAGGGTTTTGACAGTTCATAAAGCAGCTGTATTAATAAAGTTGTATCCTAATAAACCCGTAATTTTCTATGGATGTTTATATTTTGTTGTACTTTCATTTTCTTTACTTTTCTTTGCCTTGCCACTGTCCTAGCACTCGAGTGACGAGAGTGCTAGATAAACCTTAAGCGTCTGTGTTTTCTTTTTTTATATTAACCTACTGAAGTGACTCCACTCTGCCTGATAAGCAAGCAGTAAAATCCAAAACTGGTGGCCACCATTCTAAAAGACATTGTCTGAAACTGCTGGTATGGTGGCCTCTACTATGGCGGCTTAGTGAGATGCTTTTTCAGGGCCCGCTTTAAAGACCCAGGATCAAAATTAGATGCGAGCACATGCGCTGATATAAAATAGAGTTCCAGGCTCAAAAGAACGAAGTGCTGAACCGTTTGGTTCGAGACCCTTTAGATTTCACTATGAAAGGGTGGCACTTTGTGTCGTAGTGTAATCAAATATCAATTATTTGGTATCAGAACATTAAACTAAATCTATGGTTATTCACAAATATTTGCGTTAAGACTCTATTTAGACGTTCCTTGTGTCCGTTAATTCATTTTTATTTTCCGCTGGCTTAATTAGCAAAACGGCTAACTCGTCTAACTTCGTAACAGCAAGCGTATGAGAAAGACCTTTGCCCAGCACTGTCCAGCAGTGGGACGGTATAGGTTGAATAAAAAAATTATGCTCATGCTCAACGAGTACATAAAGTAGGAGTAGAGTAGATACCCTACGTTTCTAAATCTCTTGAGCTAATGCTGCATTAAACGATACACACAATTTATTCGTCGTACTCGCAACTTAAAATTATTTTTGTTGAAGATAGGTTTTTATTCCCGACAGTGGCAGACAAGCCAACAGTCCACCTGATGGTAAGTGGTAACTGTCGCCCATAAGCTTCTGCAATGCCAGAGACTGCGAAGCCACTGCCTACTGTGAAGGGAGTGGGGTATGTGAAGGGAATGAGGAAAGTAATAAAAAAGGAGAGCAGGGAAATTGGCTCAGGTACCTTACTTATTTAAATTTGTTGGCCTATCCTAGAATTGTCTTATCTATTCCAATACCTTTTAAAATTAGATCCGTGAACATGTTGGTTTTTTGTTATTGAACACAGCCATAGTCCATAAGTAATATATCTCATCTCATCAGGTGAGTCTTTACTCTTATGCTCGTTTGGCAACTAAGATATAGGTATTTCTTTTATTATTAATTGCCAACAATTACCTGCAGTTTAATTAGTTCAACTTTACATAAGTATTTAATTTAAATCTTTCACGACAGATAGGTAGTTTTAGTTTACGTACGTACTACGATAATTAAAAGGTGAATTTGAATGGTGATAGGAAAATCTGATACGCGATACGATAATAAAAGAGTGCGCCACTATAAAGTACAGTAATAGAAGCCATACAGGAAACGTAATAAGCTATAGGTATATAAAACCTTATTGGTATCGTCTCCTAATCATACTCTTAAAAATAAACCGGATTTGTTTAATTCGATTATAGAATAATTACTTGTCGACCAAATTAATTACAGAGATGTTTTCGATGAATATGAGATTTCATTAAGTCTGTCCAATATATTTACTAATCTTTTTATATCATTTATTTAAATGCTACTAAAGAAGTAAGTAATAAACGCTTGAACCATTTCCTGTTCAAAACGAGTTTGGTACAGTAAAAGTCTATGTGAGATACGGTGCCGAAGAGCGCGAGCGAAAGTCCTTTCACGCAATAAATCGACACCGTACGCATAAATTGCGTCGGAGATGACACGCGACGGCGAACGCAGTGACGTCCTGAAACGTCTACGCTCGTCTCCGCGTCCGGGTGTCCGGGCGTCCGGCGTCCGGCCGCGTCCGGCGGCCGTGGGCGGCCGCTGTGGGCGTGCAGGCGCTGCACCGCCCCGCCCCCCGCGCGCCCCACGCTGTTTATTCTCGGCCCGACTGGCGGGGCGCGCGACAGTCGCCCGCGTGACGCGAACCCGAACGCACGCGTGCGTCAGGTACCACCGGACACGGACGGACCGAGCGGTGCATCCTACACCGGACATCACAAAAAAATACAGTTGTCAACATATTCGGATAAATCGGTTCGGTCATAGTGATTGCGGCGCGAGAAGGGTGTAGAGCGGCGGTGTCGCGGGAAATGCATTTCCCGTGTGCATGGCGCAGGCGGTGCGGGCCGGGGGGTGGGTGCATGCGATGATGGACATCGTATTGATTTCTATCTGCCCGCTCCTCCCTTATTGTGGCGGTGCAGGGCGCGCCATCGATCGTTGCACCGGCCCTTTAAATTAACACCCCGCGATCTCGCCGGACACCATGTTTGGACGTTATTGTAAACCCTTGCAGTGTCGTGCGTGACATGTTTAGTGCTCAATGAGATATTACCTCCATGGTTGCGTCATGTGGATCTAGTAGTGCCAGTACGTGAGTTACTGTCTACTAAACTGCAGTTATTGTTGATTGCTTTATTTATATCACCATATGACATTATTGTATTTTAATTGTTTCTAAATAACCTGTACCTACTACCTACATTTGGATAAACTGTTAACTTTATTGCATTATTAAGTTTATTGACGCAGTACATAAATGAAATTAAAATGAATCTGCACATACTTAATTATTAAAATCAATGCAAGTAACTAATTGTTGTTGAATTAAAAGCAAATCATTTATTATAATTATGTAGAGTGAGTATTATAGTTTTAAAGATAAAAAACGAAAAAAGTTTTGTTCTATCACCGCTGCCCGACCTTTCTCGTCGCAAACTAACAAAATTTAAACATGAATCGAATTAACAAAGATGTCACCGCTCGATCTTACCCGCGACGTTTTTAAAACTATTTGTTTACACAACGTTCATTAACTAACTGTGAAAAAACAAATCTTTTCAGAACAAAAAACAACATCCAATAATACGCAATACTCAAACACAAACAAGCTTTAAATAAAAACTTCCAATTTTTTTATCTGACGGGAATTAATATTTGCGAGAAGAAGCCCGCGGAGGCACTGACAAAGTAGTATAACGAAGAAAAGAATACTTACATTTGTTTAGTAAGTGAGGAGGCAAAGGCATTAAAGTGGCGGCGACATTGGGTGCGAGGTTGGAATGCGCCGGATTGGATTCGTTTAGCGCGCGCGCACGCCCCGACACCGTGCCGCCCTCCGAACACCCGGCCATGGCGACCGACACCGGTGAGTACCTACCTACACTCTTGTTGTTATCGCAATATTAGATCTTTATATTAGCTAGGTATAATAGTTTCCTCAAAATCGTAAATAAGCTAGAGCCAAAGGCAAAAATAGAGAAATCACCCAATTGAATACAGCGTCTCATTATAATACACTTATAAATAAAAGTCAAAAAGGTCTTCCACCTTTAATATAAATCCAAAACTTAAATTTCAAATGATCCGAATTAAATTTGCATTAAAATCGTGGCGTATAAAAGCCGCTTTTGCAAATATGTACCTACCCTATGATTTTAACATGAGATGTTTTGAAATTGCCTTCACACTGAAAAATATTCATGTTTGCACTCTAAAATCGGCAACACATTATTTAAAAGGGAACTTCCCTCTAGAACCGAAATAACGATTAAATTAGACATCATTTCTCGCAGAATTTTCTAACAAAGCTTTATTATATCACAAACTTTTAGAGAGCAAATTATTCGCAATAAATTAACAATGTCACAGCATGATAATTACCTAAAAATAGAATTATTCAAAATTCAAAAATAAAGAAAAACAATTTAAAATATGGCGTTGCATTGAGATGCATATTGTTTACCAACAAAATGTATATTATAGTAGGTACGCATGTCGTCCACGTCACACGTACGTATGAGTTCGTTGATATTCGCCCCCGTCCTACCCCACGCCAGGATCATCCCCCGCAGGACCTGGGGGATGGGGCGCCCGCCGCTCTTGTTTAATGACGTCGCCGTTCACTCGAGATCCCGAGCTTTTCTTTTATTTGCGCAAAATGCATTTGCGAATAATTGTCTGTGGTAAAATGTTTTTCGCGTTTTATTTTTGACGGTATTTTTATGAATATAAAAGACGAATTTATATAGATAATTCTTCAAATTCAAATCGGACATAATAGACTTCGAATACGAAAAAGCTTCGTTCGTCGATCCAGTCGCATCCCGTTCTAATAAACAAGGAAAACTTTGACAAAAAAGAACATGTTGTAATGTATAATTCATGAGGTTTGAGGGCACTACTGCTTCCATTTTTACTGTCTTGACGAGCTCGTCGACGCGATTTCCGAAAGGCTCATAGGGTTAATATTGCGCCGAGTTCAGATATACGCGTGATAAAACGCTCACTCCGCCACCTTTGCCACCCCACGAGGGGAGGGGAGAACTCACGGACAGGGGATCAAAAGCCGTGCATTCACACTCAAAATATATCATGACCTTTTTGATGCGAACCTTTTAAGAACTGACTGATGGGCTGCGTTTAAAAATATATTGATTTATTCTATTATTTAAATTGTTTTATAGAACGTTGAACCTAGTTGTTTTCAAATAATAATTTGGTTTTACCGTTGGTTTAAAGAATCTTTTAAAACGTTTGTATTCTAAGACCAATAATCTGTAAGAAATATGTAATGTCCCATTAAAAATTAAGATTACTAACTTCGCCTGTAAATTATGCACGCCATCTAAGTAATAAATTCATTGCTCGAGTTTGACTCTTGAGTGGATACTATGAAATTAATTAGACCCTTAAATCTTTGTAAGAAGACCACGACGATCCCGAAATACTTGTAGCTGGGCTAAACTTACATTAAATCTAAAACATCGTGATTCTGATTATTGAACAGTTTGTTTAGGTAGGTATCCGACTTAGGTATTTCTTACGATTTCAATTTATGTATTTAACTCATTACTCTAATGGCTAAATGATTACATTTTTATACGCAGTATCAGTATCACCTATATCAAACGGCCAAACGGTAATCATTACCAACAAGAATAATATAAAACGTAATAAACCTAAGTTTTTGTTTCGGACATCGGAATCGAAATGTTAAATATTTACATTTTGAACCTCTGATTATATCTTAAAATTAAATACATATGCTCTAGCCTGATCAAATAAATAAAACATGGTATAAACGTCAAAGTTCTCGATGTTATTGACTCATGCAAAACATTTAACATTAATAGTAAGTACAATACATTATTTATGAAGAATTGGTCAGTCGTAAACGCGATTTTAATTTTAAAAACCTCTCCCGTTGTTTCCGAGATATGATTGCGGCACGGAGACCGTGCGCAAATTTCTAATGTATGGAATTATAACTGACTTGGTTACATGTAAAGACAGATGTTTTAAGCTCAGAAACGCATACAAATAACAACGTGTGTTCGTTTTTTGTCGGGATCTTCAACTGTTCCTACGTGGACAATACCGAAGCTCTATTTTTTTTATTTACAAGCTGGTCATTGCGAGCATTTAACCTCTTTAGTTTTTCAATTATGACTTGTGTTTCCTTTTTCGTCAGAACCTTGCAACTATGATGCAAATTCTATTTTGGCTTGTTATTGTAATTATTTTATTATCAATGCTTAAGTGTTGCTATATTTTATGGTAAATTATCTTTGTATACCTTAAGTTTAAAGTTCCTTTAACTATTTTGTTTTGGTTTCCAAATTCAGCAACATTATTTAAATGCGATCTGATTTTTATTGAAATGCGTATAAATCCTCAATTGCTTTTATGTTTAATTAGGCAGAGATTTATTATTATTATTATGTATAATGTGTATGATTAAAATTTAAGTGCTGTTTTTTTATCTTTTCATTTTAAATTTATTTTTTTGTTTTTGTTTTAGATTTTATGTTCCAAGGGGGTGATCACAGAGCTTCACAGACTCAATATAGTCTTCGTGGTAGGTCAACTTTACTTTATCAAAACATAATTAGATTTAAGATTTCCTTAAAAACCCACAACATGTAAAATCTATTACATTGAGAGGAAAAATTCTAAATAAGTATAAGTTTTTAATTTACCGCGTACAAAGTATTAAGTGTTAGTCAATAGTATTTTATATAAAAGAGTTAGTCATAATAACCTGTACATGAATCCTTGACATTTCTCGTCATTTACTACCTGAGAGTGCTCATCCATAATAGACATCAACAAACGTCATTTGTAATAAAACTAAGAACTATTTTATACAGTGGGTACCAACAATCTATTTTGTGAATCTTTGTTATTGCAAATTAGCGACCATTAATTTGTTATTAATCGATTTAATAATTCAAGATCTTTTTCATTACTAAACAATAATGATATCAACTTAATAATAGAATCTTTACAAAATAATAAGTAGGTATCTACATTCTAAGTTTATCTTGGATTTTACTAACAGTGTAAGAAAATATCTCGAGGAAACCTAAAATTGCCAATACGTTTTGAGCAAGCGTGACAATAATTGCGCCTTTTTTGTGTTTTTTCTGCCGCGAGATATTAACGAGCTGCTTATTATTGTTATTATTTATTTAAAACTAGCTTTTGCACGCAGCTCCGCCGCGTAAATGTCGGTTAACGCATTTTTCATCCAAACTTTGATCCCCTATTGTAGTGGTTTAGGCTTGAAAGCGTAACAGACAGACAGACAAAGTTACTTTCACACACACACTGTCACTGTCAGCCCAAACCATCCCACTGCTGGGCAAAGGTTTCTCCCCATGACTTATATTCTCCTCGATCCATAACAAGTGTGAACCACGATTTATTTATTTATTAAGTTTCTTTCACATTTATAATATTAGTATGGATAATAAGGTTTATTTAAGCGATTGAATGCAACACCAATTTTTTTATGTTATTTATTATTTACGCATTTTGCGAAAAGCAACGTAAAACAAGTTAATTTTGCATATAAACGTAAGTACGCTAACGTATTGTAACTTCAAAAGTTAAAGAAAATAGTACCTACCTATCTAACACTATTGTAATATTATAAATATATTATATATTATAATAAACAAATATAAACTATTTTTTTATGAACACTGTCGTTAAATTGCGGTATGCGAAAACTACCGTATCCACTGTTACATTTAAAATTTGTAAAAATAAATTGTGTCACTATACTTGTTAGGAATACAATAGTTTTTAGATAGGAACTGCTTCACACAACAAACTAACATTTAAAATTAAAATAAATTAATTTGAACGGAAAAATCAAACACAATAATAAATATTTTAAGACATTCAAATAAAATGCCTGAAGTAGGTAGGTAAATAACTATGTTTAAAAAAATTGTCTACCTGAATATTCCTAATATCTTCTTACATAATTTAATTTCTAAATTCATACTTTAAGAATAACATCTCAAGTACATAAATAATATTAGGTAAGTAAGTACTTATAATATATTAAAATTTATAATCCGATAATAATTCATGTCGGAAATTTAAATATTTTAATTCATTTTCTCACCGTCGCAATTTACGACATGTTATTTACATTTTATACGTAATTATTATTACTACCATAACTAATTATATTTAAAAAATCTATTAGGCATGACATTTAATGTTTGTGCAATATGAACTTTATCCTTCAGTAAAACATTAAATAAACACTTACAAAATGCGTATCTAATATTTTTTTCAATAAAAACCCTTTTAAGTTTAAAGTTAACTGGCATTTAAGTACCTACCTACTCTTTCTGCAAAATGTATATTTATATTACGTAACACATAAAACTATGGGTATTATCCGAAGGCTCAAAGACGCTCAGAGGGCGTGGAGCGGGCTATGCTAGGTGTCTCCCTGCGCGATCGTTTGAGAAACGAAGAAATCCGCAGGCGAACCAAAGTAACTGACGTAGCTCGCAGAGTTGCTTCTCTGAAGTGGCAATGGGCAGGACACATAGCTCGCAGAACTGACGGCCGCTGGGGCAGAAAGGTTCTAGAGTGGCGACCACGAACCGGAAGACGCAGAGTGGGCAGACCCCTGACAAGGTGGACTGACGACCTTATAAGGGTGGCGAGCAACCGATGGATGAGGGCGACCAGCCACGGTGGCGAAAATTGGGGGAGGCCTATGTCCAGCAGTGGACGTCTTTTGGCTGATATTATAAACACATAATATTAAACGTTTTGTTAGTAACTAACAAATACGATATTTTACAACTCTCCACAATTTTAAATTAAAAAATTAAATCAATTGAATTGAACGTCATCATTTAAAATACTGTTAATTTGCAATTCTATCTTCCTAAATTAAAAAAGATCTCCACCGCATAGGTAAGTAGTTCACGCACGTTTAGAGATTAGGAAAAGACGAGTCATTTCATTAATGAAAATAAACAAATCTACACAGCATAAATTATCAAATCCATTTAAAAAAATATTGATTTTATACTAACTCACAAAAGCTGCCTGAAAAGTTTACCTACATACTGTCTTCATACTGAGCAACAACAAATTTAGTTAGTTATTTAACGAACAAACCTTTAATAAACTTGGTATTTAAAAACATCATCCTTACGAATCGATTGCTGACAAAATAATATAATAAATAGTAATAAAATAGTTTATTGCCACACACAAATTCGACATACAAATATACCAATTTGAAACTAGGAAAATTAAATTTTATAAAAACTGGTAAAAGATTTTATTATAGGTAAACACTAATCAGTATATAGATTGATTTTAAAATAATTTTATCAGTAATATAAATTTCTACCTATTCGAAACCAATGTTCTACGTAAATATCCGCATAATTATACGAAGAGGACGATCAACAATATAATGTTGAGATGAGTATCTTTCCTAGAACCGGGGACAAATCACCTAAAATCTTGGTGAAAGGTGTTAAACACGTTTTAGTTGCGCAAACCGAGATTTTAGTTCGACGATGTATAGGTAAATCACATTATTATAATGTTCTTAAATAGATAAATGGATGACGCACGCCCATTAAGCTAGATTTAATTTTCTAATCAATTTACCGAACAGGTTATATTAAATTTTATTTTGTTTAAAGGTATTTTTAATAAAAATATGTATGCTATCTATATTATGTTGTACTTTCCACTCAGATTTAAACTTGTGCTACCTACTTCGAATCAAAAGATCCGCTTTCAATTTACAAACCGCTACAAAAGAGCAATCATAGCAACGCTATCTAAGTCGATCCACAAACTGCCCCGCACTACGCTGCGAGGTGCGTGAAGGATCATCTACACTGCGCGAGAATGCGTTTTCAGTGTGTTGCACCACGCGTGATTTCAATACAAAAAGAGATACTTAATAACAAACAAAGTAAAGCACGTAATCCCGCGCTACGCTGCGTGATGCGAGGCAGTGTGCCAACCGCCTGAATAGTATTGTTTCTGCTAGTGCAGGTACTAATTTTCAGTGCTGCCAAACATCGAAAAAAAAAAGTGAATTGGTTGCATATGAGATTATATTCTTGGCAGCAAGTATAGTATCTTTCTTTACGTTACATGATTGCAGGAATACAGCCTACTGTACAATTAACAATGAATACTGTTAATGAGCCACAGCTACCACTTTGGTACTGCCTAGCAGATATCCTGCTCGTCTACCATTAAACAAAAACATTCTGCTATTATGGTAATTAAAATGTGAGGCATAGTGACTTACAAAATTCATCATGTTAGGCGGCGCCGCGGCCGGCGGCGAACAACAATACTCCTTGCGGTGGAATGATTTCCACTCGTCCATGGTGTCGTCGTTCCGGCGGTTGCGCGACGAGGAGGACTTCGTCGACGTCACGCTGGCGTGCGCAGGCGCCACCTTCACCGCTCACAAGGTACGAATGCTAAAATGTGTATTGTGTAAAATTCTGAAATAGGATAAATTCTCTGCCATCGCTAATATGCTGGTGTAGACAGTAAAATAATTCTATTAGAGTCTAATGGCTAAAAACCAAGGTGGTCAACTAAATGTAATGGATAAGGTTGCAGGTGACTTACAAAATAAATGTAGGAATGTTCGGCTTTATATAGAAGTCTTTGAGAAAATCTTAACGGTTTCTGGTGTGCAGCGGAACTTTCTGACAGCGTGAACAATAAATTACTGTCAAGTGTTCGTCTTTTCACGATTGGACAATTATATCCGGAAAATGGGTCTATATAGGTAGACTGTAAAGCTGACGAATTGCAAAAGTTTGTCATCTTTACAGAAATATCTGAGTCACTTAGATATTCTAGAACTGTGAAATAAATCTTTAAATTATAGCCAAAAATCTAAAGAAGATTTTGTGTACAATTTCACTCGAATTGCTAACTACAGTAACAAAATATGTAGTACTACAAACATTCAAAACAAGTGCATAACCGCGAACAATGTACCAGTTCTCCTAAGTAATTTAAATAAAGAAATTAATGGCCTAAGTGTGAGCCAACAAAATGAGATTAATGATACTTATATTTTATGCTTATTGCGATGTAAACCAGAGTTTTTGTGTTGTCATTATTACTATAAATATTTGCAAGCAGTGTTTTGATTTCAGCTGCATCACTTGACATCCTTTTTTAGTTTAAAATTCAAAAAAAAAACATGAATAAGAGTGGCCTGACTATCTTGCTAATTCATGGCTCTAGCGCAGTCAGCAAACTGAGAGTAGGCAAAACTACCGGAACTACCGATGTAGCCATTTTACAATTTTCAAAATAGTCCTGTTCCACGTAAAAACTTAAAATTTGTATAAAAACTTTAGATTTGCAAGAATCTTCTTATTCAAACTTAATTGAAAATACAGTCTACGTTATAAAAAGCCTTACAAAAACCTTATTTCATTTTAAACTTGCTTGCCCAACTAGGTGGTGCTATCGGCGTGTAGTCCATATTTCCGGAGGCTTCTGAAAGCGAACCCATGCCAACACCCCATCGTAATTCTTCGAGATGTACATGATAAAGACATGGAGAGTCTACTAAGGTAAAGAGATTTACCTTTTATGGGATGAGTTTTAATATGTAACAAAAACCTTGATGAGCAAAATGTGATATTTTTCTCTTTATCCAGGTTTATGTACCAAGGAGAAGTCCATATCGGACAAGAGCAACTGAAAGAGTTCCTGAGAGCAGCGCAGCTACTGCAAGTACGAGGCTTAACAGATGTGCCAGCGCCGGCGCCAATGGCTACCATCGATCAGAAGGCGTCACCAGTAAGTGTGGTATGATAAATTTAGTGTTCCTGTTGGGGCGCCAATAAAGTTTTCGCGCCCAACGTGGGAAACTTTATTTTTATCAATTTATTGTGTCTTTGTTAAATTTAAGACTATCGTTTCATTGGTTAATTGTTTGAACAGTCAGCATCATCGTGGACGGAGACTGGAAGCGGGGGATCTCGCGAGGGTAGGGAGAGTCAACAACGCGAAGGTAGAAGGCCTAGGAAGCCAGATGACAACGCAGCCAATACCCCACCACCGAAACGTGCCAGATCTTCTGATCTGTATCAAGCGCAGATGAAGTCCAGGTATTACGGAGCATTCCATGATTTATATTAAAACTTTCGATTGTTTGGTATTTGACACATACAAAATTTATAAAAAAAATCATAAATTTAATAACCATTTGAGTGTACCTATATCTAAAACAAATATAGGATTTCAAATACAGAATTATAAGAACACAACAAATTAAAAAATGTTACGTAAAAGAAATAGCTATTCAAATCCCTATCAAGCTTTCTCAGAGTATCTACCGGTTTGAGTGGCAACTTTAGACGAATTTCAGCTATGTAATAAACTAGAGATTTGCCCTTGCTTCGCTTCGGTATCAAAAGTTTCATTTGATGTCACAACAAACTACGGTAAATATCATACCAATAGTGACGTATTGCATCATTTAGATTTAGGAAAGGCGCTTAAAATATTGAAATTTTAAAAATTACTGAATAATATGTTAAACATAATAAAACATAGTCTATTAGTATGTTACCCGCTGAAATTGATTTCTAAAGGTGAACGAATTTTTCAAATCGGTAACGTAGATTTTTAGTTAAATCGTTGCAAACATGCAATCAAAAAATTTAAAAATATGAAATCTTTTCTCTTTATAACATTAGTTAAGATTAGTATCAAAGTAGTAAAAATATGATCTCACTAAACACTTATACAGTACCTTCTTATGTCAAAAAATTATTGACATGAATTTCTGAAAGACTGCATATTACAATTTTAAAAATGTTACAAAATACTAGTATATTTATGAGGTATTTCCACTATTGGTGTAGGACGGAACAACTGCTGGCGCAGGGAGCCAGCCCAGAGCGCTTGGGCACTAACGGGCATGAGCTCGCGCTGTTCAGCCAATCCATGGATACCTCGCAAAATCCACACCTTTCAGGAGTCTCCAACAATTTGGTATGTTGTTAGTAATTCGTAAGGCTTCATCAGAGTATCTAAAACGTTTTTATTAGCCATCCTAAACTAATTGCGGTGTTATTAAAAACAGGCTTTCTTCGTGAACCAATTATGTGTGCACAGCACAACTAGTTGTGCCGTCCCGGATATGTTTTTCTATGACACAACTACGCACAACTAAGCACAACAAATTTACTTCGCCTAATATTCCTTGTAACACAACTATAATCGAAATTACATAAAACGATTATTTTTAACTCTTTTAATCCCGAGAAGTGCTAAACTCACTTTTTTGGATCCTGCAAAGAATCTTATGTATCTATTGGTGATGTACTATCTCTAATTATGCTTCTAGTCTGGTGACGGAGAAGAGTCATCGTCGGACGCCGGCGCGAGCGACACGGAGGGCGAGACCCGCGCTAAGCAGGAGCCGCTGGACTACGACGATCCTGCCACCATGGCAAACACTAACGGAGCCTTGCCGCACAACTTTCCGGGATTGTTGAATCTACCAGGTAACATGAGAGAACAGTCCGGTCAGGGTTTAATCGTAGCTAGCAATAATATCCACATTAGATATCCTAGCCCTTCTAATTAGTCGGATTTTTTAAAACGTAGGAATTATTAAATGATCAGGTACTCTAAACATAATTAAAAATGTTAGTCAATTCCTCGATTATCTTTACCTAGTTAATTTTCCAAATTTGTACTTAATTAGTATGTACATCTTTCAGGTTTTCCCGGACTGCCAGGTCCATCAGGCATACCAGATAATTACGGTGAGTTCCTACATAATGCACACTATTATTAACTATATTAACATTTATGACTCAATACCGCTACAATTACTATCGAATTGTCTAGTATCAAAATCAATTAAAATAATTCCTAATTAACGACATTAGAACAAAGGAAGTCAATCGTATCATTAATTGTACATTATTGAGTCATGTAACCGCCGCATGTAATAACACTAACAATTAAATAACGAGAACGACACCAAAGCGCTTAATTACTCCAATAAAACATTTCGATAAATACGTACTCGCCCCCAAACTAAGTCGGTATCGAAGTATCGCACGTAGGGAATTGTACAGTCGGCACCGGGAAGTGACGCACGCAGTAGTAGGTACGGGTGACGCCGCTCGAGTCACGGGTAGGAGCGAGGCTCGTAGAGCGCTCGGATCGAGGGTCGAGGGTCGCACTGAACGAGACTCGTCTGCGGCAGGAGGCGGCTGGGCCGAGCGCGGGGACGCGGCGGCCAGCAAGGAGTACGCGCCGCCCTACGCCGGCGCCGGCTACGCTAATGGTGAGCCGCCCACCAAGCCCGCCTGTCCCGAGTGCGGCAAGCGCTACAGCAACAATAGCAACCTGAAGCAGCACATCCTCAACGTGCACGCGGCGCGCGAGCTCGCGCACTCCTGCCCCGTGTGCGGCAAGGCCTTCAAGACGCGCCAGTACATGCAGATACACATGAACTCCATCCACGGCGTCAAGCAGAGGAGGCGCGAGCCCGCCCCGTCCGCTGAGCCTAGCGACAAATACACTCACCATATCGCTTAATACTTGCGGACCGTTCTAACCGCCGCCTCTGTGTTACAGGGGCGGCTCTGGCGGGCGGGGCGGCCATGGGCTACCGGCCGCAGTGCCCGTTGTGCGGCCGCGTGTACTCCTCCACCTCCAACCTGCGCCAGCATATGCTCAATGTGCACTCGCAGACCGACCGCGACCAGTGGTTTCCTTGCCAGCACTGCGGCAAGAAGTGCAAGACAAAGCACTACCTCATCAACCACCAGCTGCAAGCGCACGGCATCCGCCAGCGACAGAACTCTTAGAGACGCGAAGCCGAGCGTCCGCTCCCTGCGCACCCACCGCTCGGCGCCTGGTGGTGACGGAAAACACACGGAACCGTCTACCGATATCGTGCTTAGATATATCGTCATATTTTTAGAAAGTTTATTCCGACGGTTCGGGGGCGTCGAGCTAGAGGTCGGGTTTGCCACGCGCCCTGTCCGTAGAGAGAGTGAGTGTAACACGGTGGTATCGGCATTGCAGATGCCGCGGCGCAGGGCGCGTTGGCAATCCCGGCGGGGAGCGATACGCACGCGTACTGGGAGGCGGGGCGGCGCCTGCGCTGCCCGCTGTGCGGCGCGGCGCCGAGCTCGCCGGGCGCCGCGCGGCTGCACTTGGCGGCGCACTACCCGCGCGACTCGCCGCTGTGCCCGGTGGCCGCCTGCGCGCGTCGCTTCGCGCACCCCAACTCCGTGCGCAACCACATGCGCCTCAAGCATCGGCGCCTGTGGGAGGACATGAAGACGCTCAAGTGGAGCTGCGGCTGGGCCGACTGAGCGCACGCTGGGGCCGACCGGGGCCGACTGAAGGCCGACTGGGCGCGCGCGGACGACATTCGATTTTCCAAATTTTAAATTTAACGGCTGTGAAACGGAAGTACTGGAGTGCGGCTCGGAATCGTGCCAGAGAATGTGATGATCTCCCGAATGCATTTTTTCATGTAACGCTGTCGAGTTCGTAAAACATTGTATAAAGCGGTAGGATAAATCGACTGAAAATTATTTTTGTAGTAGAATAGACTGATATTGTTTAAGTAAGGTTATTTATAAGCGCATTATGACATGTGATGATTGGTGCCATTGATAGAATACGAAGTGCAACTTGAATGTTGATCATTCTGATCACTTCCTGAACGTCTGTAACTTCCATTGTTGCTTCTACGGTTATAGTCGGCCGCTTAAAAACGTTATTTCTACATTAACGACAAAGTTAAGAGTAGAAAGGTATCGTTTTGGATCTGATGAAATTCTCTCAGATAACGTTTTTAAGTGAGCGATATTATTCTTCTATTAGCTGTTTGTCTTTAGGTCCTGGTGTCCTGGGAAATAAGCGTAGTATTAGTTTGTTCAATTCATTATCGGCTCGTGTGATTCTATTAGATGGGTTATCACTCCGCCAAACTACGATTCCCAAAATTTTTACCGGTATAATAGTTACCTAAATTAATTTAGACCAAAAGGGTTTTGATTTTTTAAACTGGCAATTTTTTATTTCCACGACAAATATTGTCTGACATATTGTCAATGTACGATTGTACTGGTGGGTACCTACTTACCTATTTTCCCATATATGTATAGTTTTGACCATAGATAAGACAATACGAAATAGATTTTAACGAAATGAATCTAATGCCTTTAAACGCAATAGTTAAGAATAAGTTCACTTCCAAATCATAGAGAATTTATTTTCTAAACGATGTTTGTTCGTGATGCTCTGTGTAAGCACAATCTAAAACATATCTAGTCAACAAGAGGGATTTATTTAAAATGTACATAAATATAAAACAGTTCCTTCGCATATATTTTTGTAATACAACACAAATATAACATTAGTATATTAGAAGTATGTATTTTATAGCTAACGTATTAAAAGCGCAGGCTGTTGGGGTTTTGAAATGCCTTTGCTCATGTACTATCACAGCTCAGTAAAGTTTCTGGTTAACCGCACACAACTAAGCGTAGCGACTTGTTTTTAACAATATGTACGGGGCAAGCCTTGACCTCGGTCCGTACCAACACTACTGCCAAGTACGGTCAGAGTCCAGATGGTGAAAACTGTTAAAAAACTATTGAAATCTGTCACATCTAATATATAAAATTCTCGTGTCACGGTATACGTTATTGAACTCCTCCGAAACGGCTCGACCGATTTTCGTGAAATTTTGTATGCATATCGGCTAGGGTTGAGAATCGGACAACATCTATTTTTCATCCCCCTTAATGTTAAGGGTGGTCTGAAAAGGGATGAAAACGATTGTATGAAACTTCTTCATAGTTTTGAAATTTTGTTTCGGAATACTTCTAATTTTTTTTTAATTGGGGTGGAATTAGAGGGACGGAATTAGGGATGAAATATTATATGAAAAGATATTTGCTTTTGAAGTTATAGCGACTTGAAAATTGAAAAGAGGGGGAAAGGAGGGGGGTGAAAGAGAAGTGAGGGGTAGGGAAGAAGAAGTGAGGGGAAGTGCGGAGGAAGTGAGGGTAAAGCGAGGGGGTAGTGAGGGGAAAATGAGAGAAAGATGAGAAGGAAGTGAGTGGGAAGTATGGGGCAAGGTAGGGGAAGGGAGATGTAAGTGAGGGGTAAGCAAGGGGAAAATGAGGCAGAAGCCAGGGAAAGGGAGAGTGAAATGACGGGGAAAGGAGAGGGGAGGTAGGGGGAGGAGGGAGGGAGGGAAGAAGCGGAATGGGAGGAGTGGGAAAGAAGGGAGAGGGGAATAGGAAAAGTAGTGAAAAGTTTACGGGGGATATCTGTAGGTAGGTGAAAGAGGGTTTGTAGAATAGGCGATTAGAAATATCTATTTATATAAAAATAAATCCCTATTTCCCTTGGTCACGGCATCACGCGTGAACGACAGGACCGACTCCGTTAATTCTTTTTTTGTTGTGTTTGTTATTGTCAGGAAAGGTTCTGCGAAAAATTTGATAGTAATTAAGACAGGACAACGTCTGTCGGGTCCCCTAGTTTCTTTTATAAGATGTCTTAACTAGAAAGGTGCTCGTATTTTGTAAACTGTTCTCATATAAATTGTGTTACATTTACCTAAATTTTCAGTACGCTGTGTAGAACACTGCCAAGTTTTTGAAAATGTGCAGCCTCAACCAGAAACATACGTTGCCTTAGCCTTATTATAACGTAGGATAGAGAAGCCTATAGTCCATTTCGTAAGTTTGTGAATATAAACAAAGTTGCCTTTAAAATATATGCGATGGAAACTGAAACATTTCGAAGATCTCCAGAATGAATAAAATAATAATTGGTTAAATTAGCGAGTAGATGAAATTGTTCCTGACGCCTGAGAGGCAAGTCGTATATCTTAATAATTATGAAAAAAAAAAGTAATTAAAAAATATTTTTAAGCGTAAAATTAGTAAACTCAATAACCAAATGTTCAATGTGAGTAAACGATTCTAGTTGCGAATGTATTAGTGATACGATATATACGTAATAACTTAATTTTTACCAGAAGAAAATGTCTGCTTATATAAATACATAACAATAAAACTACGAAGTAGAACTATTTCTTTTATTTGCAACCCCGCCCACTACATATTTACGAGAGTTACAAAGAATTTAAGAAGCTGTTGGTATCGTTCTAAAACTAACAAATACTAAATTCTCACTAATAAGGTAAGATAACCTTCACGTCGCCAAACTTAGACCTTATGCAGTTAAATAAAAGGATTATTTTTCTGTTGCAGGAGGTTGTCGACGAACGCAAGATTTGCTGCGCGTGAGGGCTACAGATCCGAGGCCATGTCCTAAGTGCGGCAAGATCTATCGCTCTGCACACACGCTTAGAACGCACCTTGAGGACAAGCACACCGTATGCCCTGGATACCGGTCAGTATAAAGCCTATTATAAGACAAATGTTTTACTTCAGTATTTTTTGTGCACAGAAACGATCTAAATAAATTGTTCTGTTCACAGTTGCGTCTTATGCGGCACGGTAGCAAAATCACGTAACTCCCTACACTCGCACATGTCACGGCAACACCGTGGAATCTCTACCAAGGACCTACCCGTGCTGCAAATGCCAACTAGATTCGATCCAGAACTTGCCAGCCAGTAAGTAACTTACATAAAAGTTCATAATGATCTGGAATATACGATGTTTGCGCCGTAAATCATACAGCTCGTAAATGATACTATTTTATATTGAGCTACAAAGCCGTATTCCCGTTTGAAATGTTACTTATTGCACATTCGTAATCCTCAGGTTGCTAGCCAAAGCCGGAGTGAAAGTATCTCCCGAACAACTACGAGCTCGCGCGTCACCCACCGGCCCTCGTAGATCGGACATCAAGCTAGATGCCAAGTCTGCTGCTTCAGAAAGCAGTTCTATCTGCGGGGACAATGACAACGACGACCTGAGCCAATCGAGATATCAAGATAACATACCGGTTTCACCACCTCGTAAGTATTTATATTTCTGCAAAATAATTTAAAATTTCCTGGTCTAAAATCGTAGTTACTATTTAAAAATTCTACCATTTGAACACTCGTTAATGCTTCAAAAACATGGCTGCCATTAATAGATCATGCTGCCATTAGTAATCAAATTCGTCACTAAGATACAAATAACAATTTCACTGATGTTTTTATACGTTTCCAGACATCAATAACTTGGCCAATACGACCATAACCAAAGTGCCGGCGGTGCGAGCGGTAACCGCCAAGACTGTGGAGAACATCCCTCACGGACTGGCCGCGGGAATGAAACACGATGACTACCCTCCTGGCTACGGCGGCAGCTCGGCTTTGTTGGATACCTACCTGCAGTACATCGGCGAGAATATGTTTGGTTAGTATCTACACTATTGTGTCAGTAGCAATAAGCTAGACTCTTGCCATGGGATCTTACCAAGAGCTGACTAAACATGACTTAACATACCTCTGCCAATTCCTTTTTTAATGTCAAGTTATGTTAAATTTATGATTAATACCCTATCTATTGAATACATTTTTAGTTCACAATGTTTAATTCGTCAACTTTGCATCGCAGGTATGAACGCAAAACTGGCACAAATGAACGCGATGCACATTGACCGAAAGACTTACGAAGAACCGTCACCACAAATGGGATCTTTGCCGCCGCCACCGACGAATCTAGCCCACCAGCGTTTCCTCAAACAAATGCAGCGGCAGTACACGGAGAGTATGGCCAAGCCTGATATTATGAGGGATTCTGATGAGCCTCTAGACCTCGGTAAGGAAAGACAGAGAAATGATAGTATAAGCGAGACTGATGACAAGCACGAAAGCTCCGATAAAGACAACGGGAAAGATTATTACAAAGACTATAACGTCGAGGATAGAAGAGTAAACAACTCTGAGCAGGATCCCGACAACAATGGTCAGGACGACGGCGACTACTCGGAAGACGAACACAACAAGAACTCTTCATGAAATGATCGCATCGTAATGAGTGTGTTGAATTAGTCGCGTGCCGCGCGAAACAAGGATAGGACAATATTTTGTTGATATTATCAAAAGGTGCTTGAGTGTTATGTTTTATGGTCATTAGCTTGATTCGTTTTTTGTAATAACGGTTTTAATTGTTGACCCGTGGAATGTTGTTGGTGCCATTTCCGATATTAATGTAAATTTAAAGTTTAGGGTTAAATTGGTTGCAGCTAGATTGAGTCTGGTTACGTTGCGAGTAAAGGAATTCATGGATCAGGATAGAAATTCCGAACTGAGCAGATACGTGGTTATGAATCTGATCGTGGTGAACTGTAGTGTTCAGACAGTTCGGTTTGTAACCTGTTAGTGAGATATTATTTTTATACCCGATGTGATACACAGCCATAATTCACTTAGCATTTACCTAACACATTAGTTCCGATCGACTTGTCACACGATTGTGAGATTGTTTTAGTAGATAATGAAACTAGTGAGTAGTGTTTTTGTATTGTGTATGTAAAGGTCCCGGTCACATAGTAGGGCCTCGTACATAGTAATTCCATCCATCTACCTCAGCATTTGGGCCAATGCGGCAAACGTTGTAAAGTTAAACAAATAATATCCACACAAATTGTGAAATTCCATCCATCTACCTCACTTCAATAGATTTTATTTAATATTTTATACAATTTATAGATATAAATAACTGTTGTTTTATGCATTTTGCAGATTGCATTTATATATATACTATATAGAGTATATCGTAGGTAAATATATGCAAGTCATTAGGTCATTGTTAGTGCTGCCCGTAGATACTTGTATACCGTTGTTTTATAGAATGCGCACTCACTAGAGGAACATTAGACTGTTTCACGACCTTAGCGAGTAATGAACATAACCGAATGATATCATGAGCACACTAACTTTATACGATGAATATTGTATACGAACAAATATACCAGAGCTTAAAATCATACTATTATTATAGTAAATATACATATATGTGCGTATACTGGATCGCGTACGACGAATAACGCGATAACTACAATGTGTATAACGATTAAACATTTAAGAGTTGGCAAGCCTGACGAACGTTCAGCACAATAGTTGTACTCGTAACGGTACGAGCGCGTATTCTGGCCCTAGTTACATGTTGACACCCTCACCTTGAGACTGAGCGCATCCATGAGATGGCCCTTATCGCGTTGTTGCGTGCGATTCGTCAAAAGTTCAAAGTTGACATGTTAACAATATAATTATAAGACGATATGATTGCATGTATATAAATCGAGGTGATATGTAAAGTACATAAATAATAATAAAACATAGTAACAAAAGCAATAAATAAAGTATACATTGACGTTGCCTTCGAGTTTGTAAATACGTGGGTAGTGAACGGTTTACGTTGGTATTGTGGATAAAATATGAACCTTATAGTGTACACGTGAAGGTTTGTTTTGTAGTAATGATGTGGGCTCGTTACTTAAATAACAATTACTGTGATTACAATCTCATGTTAGCCTTCAATACTTATACATATTTTTTAGAGTACAATGTTATAGTTATTTAGTATATTATAAGAATAATTGTAAGCGAGTCACAAAATTATATTTACTTCCCGCCCCTGAACTTTAGAATTCACGTTATTTAAGTATTTAGAGCAATAGGTGAAAGCATTTAACATTTTATATGAGAGATATTACATTTATGAATTTATTGCGATATCTCACTTTGCCACCGGGGGCTTGTAAACAAGCTGTCACTTTGACGCATGCAAAAGTGTGGCCATCACAAAAAAAATCATAGATATTTTATAAGATTAGGTTCTACGGGTTGATTGAAAATAATATTTTTTTTTAGTGTGTTAGTGAGAAATGATGATAAAGTCAGTTTGGTTTGCGCAAATATAACCTTGTTGACATTTAACAGTGTTGCCATAGTGAGTAATAATTTTCGACTGTATATAAAATAAGTTTGATTGTTTAGGAAAAGGAGTGCTTAATAATTGATTATGGTATAGATGCAAGTATCTTTTTTATTTAGATTATTCTGAGTACATTCTACGCATATAGTTCTTTTAGATAAATAGAGTTATGCACGCAGTACTTAACATTATACAATAGGCAGTTACCAGATTGTGATTAAGGAAATTATATATATTTTTGCAACACATGCCACATGAAACAGATAATATAGGTGGAGATACGTCATCATGATGTGTACTACTCCGTTGATGTGTTTCCCCGTCGCACTGTACAGTTGTTGATTATGCAGAATATTATATACCAGTGAAGGAATAATGATTATTTAGGACTATAAGTCAATGATATGCTCTTGATATAATACTTACGTTTAGTTACCTCGAGAACTGGAAGTTCGATATTAGTTTTTTTTATTTGGTTGGATATACTAATTTACCTCATTAGCATGACCTATCATGTAAAACTTTTTATTAGTTTAAAGCACAGTTTAATGTTGATTTTTAATCTGTTCGAGAGATACACAATTTACGAAAACGATAAATATTTAAGTTTCTCATAAATGACACTAAAGTACAAATATCGAATTGAACCGATAAATGATGCGTGCACAATGTTAAAGTTAATACATATTGTATATATATTTTCGTAAATTGTCGTTTATTTGGTTAACCTCGAACGGTTTTAGCTTAGCAGCACAAATATTAAGTTTGGTCAATGTGTAACAGTTCGAACTAGTTAATAATTGTTTATTTCTATTGTTTGGCCATTCGTACTTTCAACAGACTTTGGGAAGCCTAAATATTTTTGTTTGTGCAGAATTAAATTTTGTTATTTAATCATGGAATCAATAAATGTGTACCTTACAAAGAATGCAGTTATTCCTTAAACTTCTGTGCGTAGGCAGAGTATTAAACTGTTTCTACAATCGTGCACATTCAGATTAAGATCCTGTTTAAAAAACTTACTGGACATTTATCGATTTCATATTAATAACATACGAAATTTAAAATAATTGTCACAAATTCGAGGCAAAATTTAATTTTAAATGATCTCGCCATGTCCCATTATTGTTGTTTTTATCTGTGGTGGCGCTACTGTATACGACTGCTGCAAAAAGTGTTGCCACCATAAAACTTATTTATTCCATAAGCTTCTACAATTAGATGTTGCTATCAAAATCATGAGAACTTACTTTTAAATAGTGTAATTTATGCAATAATTATTTAAGGTGTAAATGAGAGGAATATAAGATGCAATGTTGCCATGTAAATGGAGATTTCGATATGTGAGTATTGTTGTTGATTTTGATATTATATCTAATTGTGGTGAGATAGAACCTGGACGGTTGGTGTATATTTTTCTAGAAACATACTCCACGCCTGAGCCATTGTACATTAGAGTACTAGCTATATGCCGCTTCACTACATTACTATATACATGAATAATAAAAATAATTGTTTTGAAAATCTCGTAGTTTTATTTATTAACGGTAGAGATTATAGTTTTATTATACTTCTATAATAATAACGCCATATATAATTCGAATTTTTTTTTTTTAAATGGCAATACTTTATTTGAACATTATGTAGCGTAATTTTGAACGATACGGTACATAATGAAATATGGAGTCATTTATACGCAAAATATTTCTTAAAACTTGTGATGCTTTAACTTAGGGTTGCTAGTACATAATAATTACGGACTAAAAACAAAACTGTGTTTATTTAATGGAATCACATTGACAATCTTCATTTTAATATAACCTCTTACATATAAAATAATTCCTATAGCTAGACAAATAAATATATTACATAATAATTAAATATATTATTAACTACATGCTAATTTTACTCTTAGAAAAACTATAGCTAATTAATAAACCACACATCAGTGTAACTCAACTGCCAGAATTCGCCCAACCTTGTTTAATATTTAATCGAGCAATCGCAATACGGCCCATGCGTTCCCGTACGCACACTAACACTGTATGTCGCACGCACACACGTTTGCGGAAGAACATCGATATAACGCAGCACAGAGACGTATTCTAGAAGTTACATTACACTTTTGATAACTAGAAGCATTTCAAATAAATTTAATTTTGGAAAAAAACCATCTGTTTGGTTGTACATAAATATATAAATAAACATTAATTCTATTCGCGTGAGAGATGGTAATATGTGAATATTGTTAGCGCCCGCTAATCCTCCTTTAATTGCTTCTTCTTAAATAGGTAATGAACGCCTAACAGAGCATTCATTCTGCAACAACAGATAGCCATCTATAAATGATTAATAAATAAATACTATTTTGTGGAGATGAGATTATTCTTTAAAATGGATCGGTTTTAGTTTAATAAAAACCCACACTGATATGTAACCTACGATAGTAGTTTTGAGTCTGGGTGTTATTTTTATTCGTTAACGAATGTTCAGCATGCGAACAATTATTAGTTAAAACTGAGAATATTACAAAATAAAAGTAGTGAAAAACAAGAAAAGAGATCGAAGCTGAATTGCGATTACGACACTCTCGCTCGCTTTAAGAAATGCAATACCTATATAGTACTACTATTTTACGTCGATAATAGATATTGAGGATAACTATGTGTTATTCTTACCATAATATTTATTATATATTGCATAGATCCGACCTTTAAGACTACTCAGTAAGACTACTGGGTATAGCCCGGCTACCTGAAGACACGAGTATCTGGTGCCTGAGAGTACTGACAATTTTTTCGTAGCTTGATTTCAACTGAACACAAAAGTATGTGATTCAAAAATTATTTGTTTAGAGTGAGGGTGTACATTGTATCTGTTAATTTCAAATTTTGGAGTTTCAAATCTATCGCGATAAAAAAATTGAGATTGAGAGCCATCTATACAAAGATATGAATAGTTTTGTTTTTATTTATAATAGCAGAGATATTTATATGATATTTATTCGCAAAAGCCTTTCTAGATAAGCTAATCTAAGCTTAATCTAGATAAGTTTATCGTCGTAAATATCCAACTCGCTACCCGCAGCGCGGTTTTAACCGTGTCTTTGGTTACTGCTCTGCTCCCGTGGTAAATAGCGTGATGTTATATAGCATATAACCTTCCTCAAGAACTAGGCTATCAAACGCAAAAAGAATTATTCGAATTCGAGTGGTAGCTTCAGAGCTTAGCGCGTTCAAATAATCTCTTCCCCTTTATACAATAGATTACATAGGAGGTTCTCTTGAATCATTAACTTTATACAGTGTAAAATAAGAGTGTTTATTGTTTAATCGCGTGTGTACCTAAATATAATTAATTGTCTTCTCATACTGTTACCGTTTACATGGCAAATTAGAAACGTTTTTATATGTTTAATAATAATAATAATAATATTCTACCACATTCACACAGCGCCATCTAGTCCCAAATTAAGCAATTATATTTGCTTGTGTTATGGGTACTAAACAACTGATATACTACTTATATACATTTTTTTTTTTTTTTTGTAAATACATACATATTATAGATAAATTACACACAGACACAGAACAAACAATCATGCTCATCACACAAAGGTTTGTCCTGGGTGGGAATCGAACCCACGACCTCCGGCTTAGCAGTCAGGGTCACTAACCACTAGACCAACAGGCCAGTCATCATGTTTATTGTATATAGAAATTATTAAGACCAAGACAACGTTCACAATTTGGAATCAACGCGTACGTACATTCGAACTAAAGTAACTGATAATTTATCAGTGGCCCTATCTACTACCTTTACAATGTGTTGAGAATCAAACTCATAATTCGACTGCCTCTGTGGTTCGGAGGTACTGTGTACTTACTGTCACGCAGAAGTCGTGGGTTCGATTCCCGCTCAGTGCTAATATTTGTACGCATGAATATGTCTATTTGCATTGATCTGGGTGTCTCTATCTATAATATGTATTTACAAAAAAAAAGTATTTATCCGCATTCTAGAACCCATAACTTAAGCTATAATATGCTTACTATGGGTCTAAATAGCGTTGTGTGTTTTTGTTGTGATATTATTGTTATTAATTCTCAGAAAAAGCAGTAATGGCGAGCATTTGCCGCATAGATTCGTTCGTCTAATATGCTACCAATTTAACATGATATCTATTGGGATAATATTCACCACTATTAAACCTTGTCATTGAATGTGTCCATATTATCCTGATCACTATGCAAATATACAAGAATATATACATTTATTTTAATGTTACTAGCTATGTATTTAACTACATACATTTTAATTGACCAAAAAATAGTATAATAAAATCCCATCTCCACAAATCTACTGTATAATCAAGCATGCAGTAACAATAGGTATAAGCAATAACAGTGGGTATACTCACAATAAAGCTAAATGCTATTTCCTGCTTGCGAGTGCTATACCCAGGCCCACGATACCACCGATGGCCAGCACTGCGCCGCTCGCGATCGCGATACCGATTAGTCCTTCCTTCTCCATGCGTTTATTTATCTGTCGCTGAAAGGTAATGGAGAAATACTTGACTATTACAGACCTTTACAACAATATTTTAAAACATTTATTTTAACTAAAAAAATGTAGTAAAGAATGAAACATTAGTACACTATCAATATTATATTAAACATAATTTTTTGTACATTGGCCACTATAGTGTAATTTGTGCACTGTTAGATAAATAGAAAAAACCAACTAGCACTGTGACAGTGCAGTGGGTAAAAATTTACATACCTCCACAGCCAGTACTTGTTGGTTAGCAGGTTCGATTTCTAGAAAGGCCTTGACGTAGTGAAGAGCTTTGTTGTACTCCTTGATTCTAGCATTGCCAATCGCAAGGTAGAACAGGTAGTCCCTTTTGCCCTCAGGGTGTGAGTTGAATAACTCTTTCAGGAGAAGTATACCCTGGAAAGTTAATTATTTAAATAAGTTTATATATTTCAATTTTACACAAAACCAATTTGTACAAAATGAAATTAATTTTACAGATATTTTTAACTTTCTACTGGATGAGAAATGCAATCTAACAATCTACATAAAATATTATTATTATTCTTATGTCCAGCGGGGACTCCGGCAGCCGGACTGACGATCCACCCGCAGTGCTTGCGGGCCGCTTCGTCCATTTGCCCAGTTCACCCCTTGGGGAGAGTGTGGTTGATCCAGCTTTCTCACGGCACCCCATCAAACCTTCTTGTATCCTTGATAAATCTGATCATCTGTTCCACCTTCAGATTTCTTATGTCTTCCTCGTCCAGTCTGTCCGAACCCAGGAGTTCTCATCTGATCAGTGAGTACATGGGGCATTCTGCCAGCAGGTGGAAACTTGTTTCTTCGTTTTCCATGCACTCCGGGCATTTGGGATCGGTTTTTACTCATATTACTGTCAGATGTCTATTTAGTCAACAGTGTCCTGTTATAACCCCTATATTATATTAGGTACCTATATCTATAACCCCTAATCTATTTAGCAGATAGTGCCACTGGAGTCTATCCGCCACTCATCTCGTGTGCCTATGTGTATTCTGTATTTCTTGTCAAAGATTTTCTCCTTCTTGATAAGGTCGTTGTTGGATAGGATCATTGACAATCTTTCTTCGTAGTTTTTGCTTATACATGCGTGACCTGCGTCCATGTAGTTTCCGGTCCATAGATCAGTGCTTCTGAGTTTGAACCATTGTTTGGTTGCTTTTCTTTTCATTTCTAAGTCCAAGGGGTTTAGCTCTAATATGATCTCGAGTGCAGCTGTTGGTGTAGTCCTCATCGTGCCCTTGTGTCATGAGGGCCGCTAGCCTTTGTACTTTGTCTAGTTCTTGTTTATTTTAGTTTGCCCTAGGGCAGCCTTGTGCCACCGTATCAGGACTCCATGTAGGATTCTTGGCAGAATTACTGCCTTGTATATTCATGTTACTATTGCTGGTTTCATTTCCCAGGTTCTTCCTATTATCCTTTTGCACTGCATCATTGCCATTTTGGCTTTACATTAAATATTGTCATACATTTATATTATTATATATTATTGACTGGCCTGTTGGTCTAGTGGTTAGTGACCCTGACTGCTAAACCGGAGGTCGTGGGTTCGATTCCCACCCAGGACAAACCTTTGTGTGATGAGCATGATTGTTTGTTCTGTGTCTGGGTGTAAATTATCTATAATATATATGTATTTACAAAAAAAAAATGTACGTAAGTAGTATATCAGTTGTTTAGTACCCATAACACAAGCAAATATAATTGCTTAATTTGGGGCTAAATGGCGCTGTGTGAATGTGGTAGAATATTATTATTATTATTATTATTATACTTAAATATTTCTTTATTAAATTTTCAACAAAGATTATTTGATTATTCTGTAATCAATATTTTGAATATATTGTCAGACTGTAAAAGGTCATAAAGACAGTTCCAACAAGAGATAAGATAAGATCAATAGTTCAATGGATATCATTTAACTATAAATGTAATATTTGAAATTATTAATGAAATATTACTAGTAGTACATAGTAGTAGTACACTAGTACAAGAAATAAATTATTAAGAAAAATATAAAATCGGGGAAGGCCTATGTCCAGCAGTGGACGTCTTTCGGCTGATATGATGGTGATGATGAAGATACATTATGATAAGCACAAAGGCTATTGTTACCCTGAAATATTATTTGATTAATGAAATATTGTCAATAAAAAGTAATTACAGAAGACAGTCTTTGAAAGTTTTTCTGAGACCTTGAAGTTATACTTTTGGCACTGTGGCTAAACAAACTCCCATAAATAGCCTGCATGACATGACTTATTTACACTCATTTAAAAATATGACTGTTCACATACACAAATACTTTCTTTGTACACAACTGTCTTACGTATTGATAGCTCTCGTTATTGAAGCAACAATGCACTAAATGACGTCAAAGCCCCATACCAATTACTTACAAATACCTATTGCGACTTGTAGAAAACATACCTTTCGGACGTCTGTGGGGTACTTGCTCCTCACTAAACACCAGGCATACTCAAACTGTGCCTTGTGCGTCACTGTACCCTGGTGCAGCTGCTCATGGAACACTTTCTCGAACTTCTAAACAATAAACACGAATAATAATCAGCGCACAATGCCGTGACTCACAAACATGATGTTACACAAGTTTTTATATTACTTGCAAATCTTCCGAAGAAACTATCTCATCTAAAACATCCTCCATTATGACTTGAATACAGAATTTTAGGATACCAAAATTTCGCACTACAAATTAGAATCAGAAAGAAAAAATCAACATTATTTCGCGGTAGCAAATCAATAGAAATTGAAAATTTTAAGTTTTGATTGACGTACGTGCTACAATAGACAATACAGTGTTGCAAGTTATAATCTTTCTTGCCATTCTTCTTGGTAGAGTCCCAAAAATCGAATACAAAAATTAAATAATAAATATTAATATCACTAATATCTGTTTAATAAATATTTATTATACTTTACTTAAAAAGATAAGAAAATAAAAGAAAATAGTTACAATCAAGTATTGTTTACTAGTATTTTATAATGACAATTCCGTTTATTTATTTCTTCTTCTTCTCCTTTTTTTTTTGGCAATTGAGCCGACAATAATTGTGTCAGCTATTTCTGCCAGCCTCAAGTGTAGATTTTCTTGTTGATGATATTAAATGGTATATTACAAAGATAAAATAGAATAATGTGGAAACATTTTACTACAAGTTTGTAAAAGTGGAAACAGCACAAAGACTTTATACTTTTACTGCCTAAAGATTAATAAAATTCTACGAATTCTATAATAGTACATGTTATGTTTGGTGTAGTAATGACTAAATAAAATTTTAAGTCGTTTTTGTCCAAGCAAAAGCAGATGGAGCAACAATGGCCACAAAACGTATCTGTCGATGTCGAATGTCAAATGTCAATGTCAAATTGATTAAACTCAACTTCAACTGCAACAGGCAGCAGGTTTCTTTTGTGGTGTTCGTCAATTTTATTGATAACATTGTAGTTTTCATCCTAAAATCTATTTATTGTTGTTGTGAGACTATAAAGTGCCAAGATGCAGAGTGTAATCAACTCGGTTAAAGGTACAGCACTGGAAGTTGCTGGTTATTTAACGCCGGTGTTAAAGGTACTTAATTTATCTGTTTTATTATTTGATATCACTGTTTACAATAAGCTATTGGGTAGGTACACTCCTTAATTATGACAATATATTTTTATAGTTCATGTAAATAGAGTAATTATTATATGTACAGTTAAAATCATTTTGTAACTTAATCCTTACTAAATGTTCGTATCGATCTTAGAGCTAACTAGTTTATCTACATGTGTGGTCTAGCAGCCTAGTTAATAGATATACCTAATCGTTACTGTGAGTATCAGGTTCGAGTCCGATGCAATATAAATATTTGACACAAATATTTGTGCGTCCATATAATAGTACTTAAATGTTTTGTTAGTCTGAGTGTTCTTTGTGTTTGTAAAGTTGCCCTTGGTAAAGTGCTTGTTCTCAATTCTATGTTCATATTTTAATACCATCTTAAAAATCATTTACTTCAGCATCATACCTTTAAATAAGTTGAAATTTAAATTTATTACCTACTATTTTTACTATGGAAATATTTTATTACAATTTCATTTATTTTTTTAAGGAATCTAAATTTCAAGAGACCGGAGTGCTAACTCCTGAGGAGTTTGTGGCAGCTGGTGATCACTTGGTGCATCACTGCCCGACCTGGCAGTGGGCTAAAGGTGAAGAGGCAAAAGTCAGACCATACCTACCTGCCGACAAGCAATTCTTGATCACTAGAAATGTACCTTGCTATAGGAGATGTAAACAGGTATGTTTCCATGTCTATCCTATTAATATTATAAATGCGAAAGTGTGTGTGTGTGTGTGTTACCACTTAGCACCTAAATAGCACTGATTTCGATGAAAATACTTTTTATCTTGAAAACCACTGTGGTTAACGAGTTACATTAATTAAACACATACCAGTTTTCATGCGGGTGAAGCCGCAGGGCGCAGCTAGTAATAGATAATTTGACTCTATAAAAAGTGTCTATGTCACACATCAAAGAAAGACCATGTTTATGAGACATTCAATGAAGACAATGTACTTTATAAAATGCGTTTTTTTTTAATATCAAAGTCATCAAATCATTTATATATAAAAAATGCCATTATGAAAATCTAAATATTAAAACAAAAATGTCGGGTAACTGTGGTACTTTAGTAAAATAGCAAGAAACTTTTTTACTTTTTTTTATACTTATTGGTACTAATAACTTACAAATTTATTTAATATTATTATAATTTTTTAAGCGTATCTGCGGATCGTGACACCAAATATCTGTATTCGGATTTGTATCTGCAGATACATCTTTTTAAACGATCGGGCACATCACTAGATTTGATCACTTCTGCTGCTACCAGTGTTTGTCAATTCCAGATAGAATACTGTGAGGACAAGGAGAAGGTGATAGAAGATGAACATGATGCAGATGGTGGGTGGGTTGATACACACCACTATGATAATGCAGGATCACCTACTGTGGAGGAAAAGGTACACCTTATAAAGGTTTATTTATATACAATGTAGGGGGAAAACAATTTGTTTTAAAATGGTACTGTTATTTTTGGACATGGCTGTGTTATCTAAGCACTAGCTTTCTTTTCTTACTGCTCTGCTCTCGTCGTCAGTAGCGTGATGCGTGATGTTACATAGTCTATAACCTCGAGAGGCGGGCTATCATACATAAAAATATTTTTCAAATCCAACTGGTAGCTTCAGAGATTAACGTGTTTAAGAAACTCTTCCGCTGTATATATTATTATAAATTAAAATGATACAACCAATTTATCACCAAGTGTGGGAATAGGAATGTGAAACACTCCCTTCATAGTAGGCAGGGGCTTCACAGAGTCCCAGAAACAGTCATCTATGAGTGTGTGACGATTCACACACTGCCCCACATTACGGAGAGTAGTGCAGGCGTGCGTGTTCTTGCGTTGTTTGTGAGTATCTCTCTTTGTATACAAATCACGCATTCACGCGCGGTGTAGATTTTACTTCGCCACGCACCCTGCAGCGTAACGTAATGCGGGGCAGTGTGCGAATCGTCTGACAGTTACCATTTACTATCATGTAGGCTGTTTGCCCATCTGCCACAGTCAGCAATAAAAAAGGAAGTTTTCTATAGGGGTATTTGGGCTTCAGGTGCTCTAACTCACCAAATGAAACCCTAAAGTGTGAATACTTACTAGTCTAGGTAGGCAGTGTAGTAACCTTCATGCTGAAACCAATATTGATGTGTTAGTCGGCACTAACACCCAGTTTCTGAAAGGGTGATCAATGAAAAATTAACTAATCACCAGATAAATCTCATGTGAAGTACCTACCTAATGCATAAATAATTAGTTAAATTTGATCAAATTAAACTAATTATTCATGCTTTTAGCAACCTAATTGGTACTTCACATAAGATGTATCAGGTTAATTTTTCGTTGATCAGCCTTTCAGAAACTGGGGGTTAGTCTTGCATTTTCTGTCCTAGGTATGCGAAATGACCCTAGAAGCTGCGGACACGGGCGATAGTGACAACGAAGGTGCGGCGGGAGACCATGACGATGATGAGGAAGAGGACGAGGAAGGGGAAGCGGAGGACATGGAGCAGTTCCAGGAGTCGGGGCTGTTGGATGAAGTAGATCCGGTAAACATTTAAATAGTCCTTCTTCTCAGTCGTTTTGCTCTTGGTAGTCATGTATTAGATAGGTATTTCACGACGTTACGTCACTTTTTCCTGTTGCCAATCATTTTGTTGCAGTGAGTATCGAACTGCCTATAGCATCTTTATTATTGAGAGTTCATAGTTTAACAAGTTTTCAAAGGCGCTCATGGCGCGTTGCGCTCACTAATCGATAAACGATTAGCGGGTTAAGCAACATAGAGTGCGGCTGGCCCATGGATGGGTGACCGCATAGTTGTATTTGATCTGAGCGTCTCCGTGCTTCGGAGGGCACGTTAAAAGTCGGTCCCGGTTGTTACCATGTTGTTATTATCGTTAGGTCAAGTCGCATGTCTCTATAGACGACCTGAACAACTGCTGATACTAGCTTGACCATTAACCACTCGATATTTGATATAGTTCCTTACAAGTGTTTTAATCCATACTAAATGCAAAAGTATTTCTATTTGTAACGTTTTTACAGCTCTGATTTTAATGAAATTTTTAGCTTGTATATCAAGAAGGGACATAGACTAATTTGTTTTTAATGCACCCATAGAAGGAGTAGAGCATATAACTTTGTGCGGGAGTGTATGAATGGCTTGCATGGACGCAAGTCTTATATTATTATTTTTATTATGTCTATTATTATTATGTCAACTATATTTATTATTTATTCTGTAATTAATTATCTATAGAGTTAAGTGTATTGCCTGTGTCACTTTGCATACTACATGAAATTGTAACTTACAAAAATTTTAATAACCTGACTACAAAGAGTGGCCTGAGTTTCTTGCCAGTTCTTCTCATGGCTGTACTTCGTCAGCGAACTGGCTGTAGGTTAATTTAATAACCCTATATGAATAAATATGTTTTCATTTTCATTATCATATAATCCTTTAAATATTTTAGTCAACAGATCTAGCTCAGCGCAAAGAAAACAAACCTAAAACATCGAACAAAAGCAAGTCAGATGGGGACGAGATTATACGCACGCGCACCTACGATTTACACATCACTTACGATAAATACTACCAGACGCCACGGCTTTGGCTCATTGGATATGATGAAGTGAGTGGTTTATACTAATATTTTAATAGTGTGAGTTTTGTATGCTGGTTTCAGCATGAATGGGCCGGATCGTCCGGGGAAGAACTACCCTCTCATAGAAGATCGACGTAAGAGTAGTAGTATCCGTACTACTGCGTTTCGTTCTGTGAGTGAGAGCGCCGGAGGCCCAATTTCCCCCTTTCCTCTTTCCTTACCTCCGTCATTCCCTTCCCGTAATCCTATTCCCAGCCGCCATAGTGTAGGCCACCATACCAGCAGTTTAATACGATGGATTATGATATAGTGGCCACCACTTCTGGATTCCACTGACTGCTTACTATCAGACGGGGTGGAGCCACTTTGGTAGACTAATAATGAAAAAAAATTAAAAGAATTTGACCATTTGTAAAGGAGCTACTAATTGGGTACAACACAAATTTAACGGGCCGAGGTGTTTCGAGAGAGATCGCTACACCCACGGGTGTGAAGTAGTAACCAAAAAATTTAATGCGAGTAAAACCGCGCTGTGAACAGTTAGTGTAAAAGATAATTGTTGGTTTCAGAACCGCACTCTGCTAAGCGTAGAACAGATGTACGAGGACGTGTCGCAAGACCACGCCAAGAAGACCGTCACCATGGAGTCGCACCCACACGTCTCTGGACCCAGCACCGCCTCAGTACATCCTTGCAGGTCAGCATCACAGGCATACGGTGACCACGTACCAGCAGTGGTTACTGTAACCTAGGAACATGGTTGTGTGCTCCAAGAGCTGGGTACTCACCTAGCAGTGTAGCGTGTAATGTATCTGGTACTGTATCAAGTCCGCTGCTGTCGTGTCACTGCGGCTAGCAGTGTGCACGCAGGCGCGACCGCTTGTGTAGTGACTACGTACGCGTACACACTTGCTTGATACAGTATCAGATACATTACATGTTACACGGCTGGGTGAGTACCCTCCTAAGCATGGCAGAAATATGTTATGAGAGAGAGAAGGGTATAAATGAGGAAAAGGTAGAGGTTTGAATTTAAACTCTGATGATCTTAAAAAAGTCAGATGCGATACGTCACTATTGCAATGATATTTTTCGTAGGCGTTTGTTATAAGAACGAATGAAACTTTTGATACCAAAGCGAAGCAAGGGCAGACGTCTAGTAAATAAATAATTTAGTTGTTATTTTAATTTACAGACACGCAGAAGTGATGAAGAAAATAATAGAAACTGTCACGGAAAGTGGGGGTGAGATGGGAGTGCATTCCTATTTGATAGTATTCCTCAAGTTCGTACAGACCGTCATACCGACCATCGAGTACGACTTCACGCAAAACTTCGCCATGAATTAAATTCCAGTTTAGCTTAGCTTTTTTACTTGACGCAGTATACAGTACAAATTTTTATTCTATTTCGTGGTAATAGCCAAATACTTAAATGTCAGTTAATTTTTTAAATTAATCTGTCGGTAAATTTGACGTCTGAAATTATACCCGGTAAATAATAATAGGCTTCTGTTACAAAAGACCTGTGGTAGGTAACGGAACATGGAAGTTAAACGTCTCTGTCTACCCCTATTGGGAAAAAGACGTGGTGTTATTTGACGTCGATACAAGCAAGATACATTTGTCACAAGCATTTCATAAAGCCGCCATAGTGGAGGCCGCCATACCAGTAGTTTGGCTTTTGGAATGGTGGCCACCACTTCTGGATTTCACTGACTGCTTACCATCAGACGGGGTGGAGTCACTTTGGAAGGCATCATAAAAAGGGTAAGTTGAATATCTCAGGAGACTTATGGATGCTAAACCCTCATAATTAAGTGACGTTTCAGTATTTGTAAGAGCTTTAAACAAAAAAAAATTGATTTGTTAATATCGCCGCGTCGTTTTAAAATATTGTATATTATCATAGGCCAGTCGTATTTAGTACGTTTGCGATTTTATATCTAATTAAAATATATTTGTTGTAGTGGTTAAACCTATTATGTATATGACATAAACCTCTAAGCATCCCTTTTTGACCGACCGTATGTATGTCTATTTGTTTGGCACGCTCTACAGCTTAAATTGCTTAATGGATTTTAACGTATGAGGTGTCATTTGATTCATATTAAATGTGAGAATGACATAGGGTATATAATTCAGCACAAAATAGAAAATGGTTTTCTTTCTTTTTAATTTGTTTAAGTTAAGGCAAGCTTTTTATTTTAATAATTTTATGACAAATTGAATTTTTTTATACTTGCGAGACGGCAGCTCGAGTTACTTCATCTAAGAATATTAATTTATACCGTGAGCGGTATATATTTTGTTTAGTTTAACCGCTACAATGAAATTAAATTTTATATAAATAGAACCTTTTAATTTACTATCGAATCAGCTGAATCATGACCCATTTTGCAGATATTTCGCTTAAACTATGAAACTTGTAAGGTCTATCATTTATATTGCACTTAGGACGTTTTTAATATTAACATAACAACAGTGTACTCAGTAAAATGACAGTGTCTAATAAAATGATAACAAGCTCGTTGCCAAGGAAATCTTCAGGCGAATTTCGACCTACTTGCATTTAGATGGATTGGCAATATGAGCTTAGGGTGGGTCATGATTCACTTGGTTACATAGTACCAATTAATGTCAGAATTAAATCTAAATGTTGCCATTTGGAGCTTTAATTCAAGCATTGGTGTATATTAACTAGCTGAGTAATATACATAATTGTTTTAATTCCCGACTCGATTTAAATAATTATAAATAGATCATCCTCCTATATTAATATTCTAAATGCGAAATTTGTGTTGTGTGTGTTTGTTACCACACAGCGCCTAAACGGCTAAACCGATTTCGATGAAAATTGGTATGTAGATAGATTCTGTGCCGCCCGAAGAAGGACGGACATAGCCTACTTTTCATCCCCAAAATCGGTCATTTTCCCGAGGAATACAACAAAACATATTTTACGCGCGAGCGAAGCCGTGGTCCGCAGCTAGTTTTATATAAAATTTTGTTGTATTAACACCTTATAAAGCCCTTTATTTGGTATGCTGTCTATTGCTTGCTTACCATCAGGCAATTTATTCGTTTTGGTAGGCAAATATAAAGAAATATTTATAATATTAAAAAAAGGTGTATCTTAAATATACAAGCTTATGTAGTCTATAAAAATACTGTAACTTTATATTTCAGTTTTATATGCATGTATATGTACAAAACATTTATTACTTTTTAGTGTATTCTGTGGGGTATTTTCGTACACTAAATAATCATCCAACTACCTCTTAAGATCATGATTTATTTGTTACTACACATAACAGTTGATAACAGTCCTGGGGGCCTACCCCCAACTCTTCTAACAGTATAATTTTAATCTTGCTTTGTGTTTTGTCTTTTTCTTTTGTACCATTAAAAACAAGGATAGAGACAATGTAAGGTAGATTGCTGTAAGAGGATAAAACTCGCAATCTTAAGGTTCAAATATAGCTACTACTGTAGACATTATTACAAATTGCAAAAGATAGTGCTCGACCACCTTTAAAGTTAACATAAAGCGTTAAAGTCTAAAGCGTCTGGAATCTTGTCTTTCGCTATAAAAAATAATAATTACAAGAAACTGGTTCGCATTGTTCAAAGGCGTTGCTAAGATGTTAAAATACAAACTTACCCAATAGTCGTAAACTATTCAGCAAAAGCTATAGTTTTCCCAATATAAGTTTAGGAACTGTTATTAATTGTACATAATAACTGGCACAAATATTGTACAAACAGATGCTGTCAGTAAACTAACTCACTGGAACATTCCTGTGATAGAGCCATAATTTAATATAGTTAATTCATTTTGGTGTTTAAGTATGTTTAGATAAGACATGTTATAGCTTGTCGTTCATATAGCGCATGTTGTATTCTTGTATGTAAATGTTACTGTGAATGTTAGGATTCGGATCTACAACTGATTTTTTTTAATGTCGAGTGCTAATAGCATACAAAAATATTACCAACAACGAAATACTGAATTAAAAAAATATCTGTTTTAATAATAGCAAGGCCAATAGGTATATGAAAATCCTATCGGATCCGACGATATGCGTCCACTATCTACCTATCCTTTAGGTGCAGAATGTCCCAAGTTGCAAAATGTCTAGTGATTGCAAAATGTCCAGGTTGCAGAATGTCCAGATCGCAGAATGTCCAGGTCGCAGATTTAAAAATTACTTAACAATTTTTGAATCAATAATGTTTTTGAGGTGCGTTAAGTAATTTTTATTTGTGTGTATTTTGTTTTGGTAGCATAAGTATACTTCCTTTAGATACAGAAGTTCCTATTATTACTATTTTGCGACCTGGACATTCTGCGATCTGGACATTTTGCAACCTGGACATTTTGCAACAACTGGACATTTTGCAACTTGGACATTCTGCACCTAAAGGCTACCTATGAATAATATAAATAGAAGGTACATTATACAATTATAATTTACATACGCCCGATGATTACAGTTAATATTTTTTGTAATATAATAATTATTGTATTTGTATGAACAGTGTTAAAATTACTCTTTATGTTATACAATTATGAATGTGCAGTTTCCATTATTTTTTTATATAAAAGTTATTTTGCATATACGTTTTGGTTTTATTTATTCAAACCGAGAACTGAATAAGAGCCATTGTGTCTTGCAATGACTGCAATTTGCAATAACCGACGATAGCGAGGCATTGCTCAATAGCAAAAATAAATAAATATACATATAGTACTATCAAACCAAGTGAATCATGACCCATAAGGTCATTTTATCAATCCATCTAAATGCAAGTAGGTCGAAATTTGGTTGAAGACAGATTTTCCTTGGCAAAGAGCTTGTTATCATTTTATTAGACACTGTCATTTGACTGAGTACACTGTTATGTTACTTTTAAAAACGTCCTAAGTGCATTATACACAATAGACTCATTTACGGTAGTAGATCCACGCTAATTTCAGCATGAATGGGCCGGATCGTCCGAGGAAGTACTACCCTCTCATAGAAGATCGACTTAAGAGTAGTAGCATCCGTACTACTGCGTTTCGTTCGGTGAGTGAGAGCGCCGGAGGCCCAATTTCCCCCCTGTCCTCTTTCCTCACCTCCCTCATTCCCTTCCCCTAACCCCATTCCCAGCCGCCATATTGGAGGCCACCATACCAGCAGTTTAAGACGATGGCTTTTGGTATAGTGGCCGCCACTTCTGGATTCCACTGACTGCTTACCATCAGGCGGGGTGGAGTCACTTTGGTAGGCTATAAAAAAATAGACCTTAGAAGTAGCGACTCAATAACAATATAAGGTTTATATATCAAAACACATTAATCATTTCTAATAATAATTTATTGATATTTATCACATACATTATGTACAAATCACCATGCTTTAATATAGTCAGTACTGCAACAAAGCCCAACTTTTACCACAACCTAACGCTTTCCTAACGCTTCCCTACCGCTTCCCTACCGCTATTTTACAAAATAATACAACTTTATATGCAAATAAATATACATCATATTACAAGCTTAAGATATTGTGATATTTTAGAAACCACTTTCGCAAATACTTGCTCAAAACTTGACAAGAACCGAATAAAATTAGTTTTATATTGTATTTTACTATGATATACGGTAAAAGGAAAAACCTGGGTTACACCATTAAAAGCATTATGCTTTATTTTTAACTGACTTCAAAAAAATAGAGGAGGTTTCTCAACTCGACCGTATATATTATACATCTATTATTTTGAGCAAGTATTTTTTAAGAACATTAGGTATATAGGAGGTTCAAACAGTACTTTATAAAGATAGCTTTTGGTTTTAGAGACGGATAAGATTACCTACTAATAGTTTTACATTGTTTTTAAATTTTTAATTTCACTAACTAAATATGTATAATTTAAAAGATATATGATACAATGGCATATATTATATTGATAAATTAATAATAATATCATTATATTTTAAATAATTTATAACAATAATGGTATTTTGTCTAAATACTAAAACGCAGAAAACTTTAAGTTACTAAGTGTTCTGTCACTAAACTATATATTAAAGTGACAGAGACAGCATGATACATAACAGATGATTAAAAAAATTAAATGACTTTTCAGTATTTAAGGGTTTTAACTGCTTATTATTTACAATTTGAAGGGACAACTTGCAATGTATTTTATTTTATACTAGATTCCCGCAGCGCGGTTTCGCCCGCGTGTTTGGTTACTGCCCTGCTCCCGTCGCCAGTAGCGTGAATATCATAACTTATAACCTTTTATAAGTTATGATATTCACGCTACTGGCGACGGGAGCAGGGCAGTAACCAGTTCCTGAGGAAGGCCTCAGGAACTGGGCTATCATACGCAAGAATAGTTCAAATCTGACAGGTAGTTCCATTAGCGTTTTTAAATAAACGGGTACTATATGGCCTACTAGCACATTATAAAAAGAGGACTTTATAAACCGAACCCTACAAATTCGTAAATAACAAACATTTAATACAGTTTATTTAATATCTAACTGCATTCACATCGATCACAGAGGATTCCCACCTAAAAACAATATTACATTAACATTACTATGATGTCTCGAAATAAAATTAAACCAAATAAAACAGAGTGTATACGACGGTATGGTATTAAATGCAATTACGTATAGTATGTGACATTATAAAGCGAGACAAAAAAAAATCAACTAAATATCTTCAATAGTTTAGACACAGGACTACTTTTTTAATTTCTTTAATTCTAACTCTCTGTAAGTACGTCTAACGGTCACTGACTTAAGTAATAATCCACGTCGAAGGGTAAACTTTGCCGCTCATTGCAGGTCAGTGAACTTGTGATAATAAATGGTGTATTACTTTGTTACTACTAAAATTTTTCGTTAAATAATTTTTGTGATTAATTTAGAGAAATAAATATACGGACTAGTAAAAGCTGCCTTTTCATTTAATATCAAACCGTCGTATACACTCTGTATATTGACAACATTTAATAATTATATACCTCAGCAATCTTGTATAGTAATACATTTCTCGTAGATTCGAAGATGAGAGACTGCTGAACGTGCTATTTTGGATCGCAGAAGGTATTTATTGAGAAGTAAACTGATGAAATTCAGGGAGGCTTATGTCGTTTAGCTGAGATGATGATAAAAATGTTAAAATAACGTTATAACTTTTAAGTTTTGTAACATCTCAAAGCTCGTATTTAGAGTTACAATTCAAGCAAAAGTAACTTTAAACAGACAATTCCTATACGTATATCCCCATGACCCTCTCCAAATTATATTAAATATATATCCAAATTATACATTCACAAAATTAAGGCACAAATTAAACGAATATTTTATTAAATAAATTGATATATCAGTGCACGAAACTCACACTATATAACGAACACGTCTCCGTATTCATATTTCGTATATAAAATATGCACCTTATGTAGTAGAATCTAAAGCTCATATTTCAACATTAATTTAAAAAAAAAATCATTTTAAGCAATGATTGTATGTAATATATCTCACTCTTTATTCCCCGTAACGTTCTTGCTTATCATTTCACAATTTATACAATACTGACATTATTATGCTAAAAAAACCATAGGAACATTCCTCATAGCATAGCACATGATCACAATGAATTTAAGTATAAACATATAGTCGTTAACTAATATAAAATGAACCTTAACAACTACTAAATAAGGTGCATATTTCAACGTGTCACTGATAATAAACAATATATTTTATTTATATTATTTACATATTAGGTGCTGTAGGTGCAAGTAATTTATTGTACTTTAAAAGACATTGCGGATTATATCTTCATCTCTTTTCAACTGTTATAGATAAGGGAAAGTTAGAAAACGACAAATATATGGATTACATTTTGGATAAATTATGCTAATAAATGTTGAATCTACGCTCTATAAGTGAACATTTACTAGGCAGGATATGATAGTCTCAATACAACAACATTATTTTTATTTACAATTTATTTTAGTATTTTAAATTAGCTAATGGCCAAAATTAATAAAAGAAACATTTAAGTTAAAATCCTAAACACCTTTTTTTGTACCGGTTTTTTATGTTACTAAAAGCAGTTTGGTTTTGGTTTGTGACGTCATAAAACGCTGGCTAGCGGTATTTTCATAGTTATATTCGTTGTTGGAATATCTGCAATACTATGAGTGACCAGAACTTCCGTTTTTTAACTTTTACTGCAATAAATAAATAATCTTATCGTTGTTATTAAGTTACAGATCATTTATTAATTACGGCCATTAACGCTACTAGGTAATAAAAATATTCAATCTCACTAAGACACATAACACACGAGTTTTTAAACTCGACACTATAAATAATCAACTATACATTGAAGAATATATTTCTTTAATTTGGACTAACATTTACGTGTAGTAAACTTTTAGTAAAAATTGTAATTTGCCTAAATATAACTCACCAAAGGCCATCTTAGATCCACCGTTATTTTATCCTCCATAATCCATTCGATTTTATACCTTATTGCCTTAACACACAGGTTATTTATAATAAAGGAATGTTTTGTCATATTGTAAAAAGTATATAAACCAAATTGTTTTAAAGTTGTATAATCTCATCTCTGTATTCTACAAAACTCGTCTATAATACGAACGGCACAAAGTTCACTATTACCATCATTCAATACAGACTGAGGTTTTTTTTCGACGTGTAGAAAACTCAACTTTATAACTATTGAGATAAGGTTTAGTATCACTTGTGAGGTACAATCGCGACTAGTCGTAATAGAACCAAAGACAATAGTTTGTCAAGAGGGTCGAGAGTTCCTCTTTGAAGCCACTTAGGTATGGTGGTCCGAGCGTGGCTGAAGCCTAGCTTTTGTAAAATATAGTCCACTCCGTAAGGCTCTATGGATTTACCGGCCCATGAGAGTAATCTGCAGAACAAAATATTATTGATGTTAAAGAATGCTTTTGTCTTTACCTTTTAACAACAGGTTTGATTTTGAACTTTGAACTACAGAATGTTACGGTTTCAGTCATGGATATGAAATTGAAATTTCTTGACTCTTCGATGGTTACGAATAGTTGCGGTTACGAATACTACTACTATTACTATTCGTAACCATCGAATTTCGTATAAAAATAAGGAAATAAATAAAAAAATATTCTATAAAATCCTATTTATATCGCATTTAGATTCCGCCTCTATTTGAAACTTTTATAACGGGTTTGATTACGGTTTCGAACAGATTTTGGATATTTGATAATTTCCTAACATTCCTAAATTGAGTCAGATCCGTAGTTTGAATAGATACAATTAAATAGCTAGTATATATAGTGTAAGTATACGTATATATATACGTATGCGTGTGTGTCTGTGTACGTACCGCACAGTAGGTTCCAGGTGCCAAGTAACACATCGGTAGTCGCGGTAGTCCTGCGGCGGTAGCACTCGGGCGCCGTTCGTCGCCGCGCTCGCGTCCACCCACGTACCGCGATTACTGCCTACCATCTAGAGTTATATAGCGCGTTAATACATGAAACAATATAAATGATTACTTTAAGCTGACTAACTGGCTTAGTGTTAAAAGTGTTCATAGAAAAATAATTGTGAAATTTTTATTCGTCATTTGAAAGATGTCTACTACTGAATGTGAGCCTCTCCTTTTTATCCATATGTTTAAGTCCTCTAAAGAAGAAGTTTGCCACAATAACTACTAACTAATAACTAGATAAGTAGCGCCGCACAAACGGAAAGGTGACACATTACCTAGTCTTTCATTAATTATGTCTTATGATACCCACGAGAAAAGATGATTCGTATGATGATACGTATTGTAGCCAAGAAACACGAACTATTAATCTATATCATCATATCACCCAAAACATGCCCACTGCTGGACATAGGCCTCCCCAAGTTTCGCCACCTTAGCCGGTCGTAAGCCAGCCTTATTCACCCCATCAGGTCTTTAGTTAACCCCGTGAGGAGTCTGCCCACGTTTCGTACCGGATTTTATACCTTTTGACCCATATATCACATTATACATACCACGCGATCTTTCTCCTTGATATATGAAGAGATTAAATCATGTAAGAACAGGAAGGCCTCAGCGTCCACCGATACAAAGATATGGTCCTCAAACTCAGTGATAAAACTGCATTCCACCACTGGTTTCTCATCTGTAATGTAAAACATTGTATAATTATAAATTTCAAGTTCATCCGTGCTAACTGGACACGATATCGTCTAGCACGGTTCGTTTCCAGCGTTCATTTCTCCCACGTACGTGCAGGCTCTGGAACGAACTGTCAGCTGCGATGTTTCTCGAGCCCTATGACATTTCCTTCTTCAAAGTTTAAAGAGAGCATTAATATCACGGTAAGCAGCGGCTTCGCGGAGCCCCTGGCATTGCTGAAGTTCATGAGCGACAGTTACCACTTACCATCAGGTGGGCTGTTGGCTCGTCTGCCGGTGGAGGCAATAAAAAACTCTTTTCCGACAACGTAGTAATTTAGGTCACTATAATTTTTTTATGATTTTGCTACGTTTTCAAATAATTGTAAGAGCAATTCTCATAAACTCAACCAAGCTGTCTACGAGAAAGAGACAGAAGGGACTGTATTGTATCAACTATAGACACATATATGTTTATGCAGGGAACTGCGTCCACTCGATGTTGCCCGGCAAGCAGTCCGCAATAAACCTTTGTGAATGTATCACGCGTGTCATTTAATATAAAGCTCACGGAATAAAGAAAGAAAGAAACGAAAAAAATAGGTCACCGCTTCTATCATTAGCATAAAAGTTGTGAGTTGAAATATCAATTTATATAATTACTAGCTGAGCCCTGCAGCTTCGCCCGTTCGAAAATTGGTATGAGTTTAATTACTGTACCGAGACCAATTTTCGGGATCAAACGTATCCTATGTCCGTCTCCGGCATCTAGCCGTTTAGGCGCCGAGTGGTAAAAAACACACACACAAACTTTCGCATTTATAATATTAGTTGATTGTAGTTTACCTAAATTAACTGTGAACAATATTGACTTCAAAACATCGCGGAAAAACAGGATCTACAAAAATGTAAGTCGTAAATCGTATATAGGAGAAAAGTTATTTATTCTGCAGTAGGAATATAATGGCTAGTACAAATACGTACCATTCTCAGTGGGCGGTGAACTAGCTTGTAGGTGATGAGTCCTCACATGTAGCTGTAGTGATGGTAACGCAAATATCACCTGTAACACAAATACATAACTTTAATCAATTTTGTCTGATGTACGCTGTCGTTACGCTGAGTGGCGTGGGTTTTTATTCCAGTCTTTTATGATTTAGGACTTTTGTCGTTGATGTATTAAGACGCTCGAAGTAAGTGCACATGGAAGTTTTGGTGGGTATTTTAGTTGTCTATAATGAAGTTAGCGAGCCCTTCAGTGGCGGATTTACCAGCAGGCTTAGTAGGGTGGAGCCGATGTGGCATATATAGATTTTTGTATTACAAAAATGAAAAAAAAAAAAAATGAAACGGGTGACAATACCAGCCATATCTCACTTTTTATTTTATGAGAAGGAGCGTTCGTCTTGCAGTTTTTTTTTTAATTCAACTAAAGTGACAAATAAGCATACGGCCCGCAAGATGGTAGGCAGTGACCTATGGTCGATTGCAGTTCGAAAATAATGACAATCGCGTCAAAGTACGTGTGTAATATTATTTTAATGTTACTTTGTGTTCTGTCTTTTTCTTTTGGGCCATTTAAAACAAGGTTAGAGACAAAATAATGTTACAATAAGATTGCTGTAGAAGCCCCTGCACTATATAACACGTGGCTGCTCACCTCTCGCACGTGCTTGTCCCCGGCGGCGCGGGCGCGCTCGGCGCTGGCCCCGCGCTCGGCCGAGCCGGTGTTGGCCGCGCCCGCCGCACCCGATGTGGCTGGTTCACGCTCCAACGATGGGAATAACTCGATCGCTGTACGATTATTTTTATTTTTGTTTAATCAAAATCGTAATATGTAAATAGCCGCTACGGCTTTTACTAACTGTATGTTCTATGGACGCCTTCAAGTCTAATTGGTTGTCTAATTGGTGCATTAGGAGTCAAAAACAAAATAAAAAGTGTTCAGGTAGTAATAATATAAAACTGACTAAGTGCGAGTCGGACTCGCGCACGAAAGGTTCTGTACCATTATCTATAAAAGAAATCACGTTTGTTGTTTGAGAGACCTTCTCAAATATCTGTTTTATTTAATTTATATGCCGGTTAAAAATTTCTAAGCCACCTATTCATGCACCATTCGCGACAAGCGTCGACAAAATTACAATCTAGGACCATAACCGCAGATCTATCGATCCGTTGAACTACCTAGATAGGTAGGTATAGAAATAAATACATACAAGAAATATTATTAATAACTGTACAATAAAAAAAAAATATATGTATTACATTGTACGTACCATCAATCTCACTATTAGCAAACGCGTACTGGAACCACTCCTTGAGCGTCTTAAACTGCGGCGGGAACAGCAGCGCGCGCGTCATCCTGCACACCGTGGCCATGGAGTGGTGCGCGCGCGCTGCGGCCGCCGCCCCCGCGCCCGCCCCCGCGCCCCCCGCGCCGCCCAGCGTCGCCGTCAGGCTCTGCACCACGTGCACTTCGAGCTCTCCTGTAGGGGCATATAGCATTTAACAGCGTGCCCCAAAATTCAACGATAAGCCGGTACCGGTGTATGGTCGAGTTAATAACTACCTAGGGAAAAAATTATAAAAAAATCAAGCATTTTTTCTGTTACTTTAACTTCTTAAAAAATGATTGTAACTTGATATCCTACACCACAATAAGGAAGCGGGTTTACGCGTCATGAGTGACAACGTCGTAATTTAGTGTCTTATTTCATGGTTTTCAATTTTTATCACATAATCGAAGCTATATTTTAAAATTATGATCTGTACAAATGCTAGAATTAGGTAAAAGCTGTTTAAAAAGTAATTAACCATAATGCTTACAGTTATCTATATATTTATATAAAAATGAATCCCTATTTCCCTTGGTCATGGCATCACGCGTGAACGGCTAGATCAATTTCATTTTATTGCAATTTCATTGCACCGTTGGTCTAGTGGTTAGTGTAACTGACTGCGACGCCGGGTGTCGTGGGTTCGATTCCCGCGGAAGGCAAATATTTGTGTGATGAACATTTGTATTTGTCTTCAGTTTGGGTGTTTTCTATGTATTCTAAGTATGTATTTACAAAATAAAAATATGTATAAGTATTATATTTCAATTATCTAGTACCCATAACACAAGCTCTGCTTAGCTTGGGACTAGATGACGATGTGTGATAGTGTCCACATATTATTATTGTTATTATTATTATTATTAATTCTTTTTTTGTTGTGTTCGTTATTGTCGGGAGAAGGTTTTTATAAAAATAAACTAAAAAAATTGCGCGGTGATTTAGAAAGTTTAAGAATACTTAACCACCATATTAAATTTAAACCGCTAAACCGATTTCGATGAATCTATATATATAAAAATGAATCCCTATTTCCCTTGGTCATGGCATCACGCGTGAACGGCTAGATCAATTTCGTTAATTCTTTTTGTGTTCGTTATTGTCAGGAGAAGGTTTTTATGAAAAAAAACTAAAAAAATTGCGCGGTGATTTAGAATGTTTAAGAATACTTAACCACCATATTAAATTTAAACCGCTAAACCGATTTCGATGAAAATTGGCATGTAGATAGATTTGCTTTTGGGACATATGCTACTTTTTATCCCGAAAATCGCTCTGTTTCCCGAGTTACATTAATTAAACACATAGTAATTTTCGCGCGGGCGAAGCCGCAGGGCGCAGCTAGTTTTACTATGAAAATAACGCAACTCAAGTTTCAAATGTAATATTTACATATAAATAAAACTGTAAACACCAGTGGCGAAGGGTCCATATAACCCGATTCCTACCGACTTCTCTAAGATAAATCACAAAGACTAGTGTCTATTAATAAAAATATAATCTATTTTCACTGGTATATTTAACTAACATAACTTTAAAACATTTTAAAAACACCTTAGTACTATCTTGTCTTTCTACTCTGATAATAATAAACTAAAATAAAATGAAAACATTTCAAAAACGTCTTCGCATTGGCGCCAAATTGTCAAATTGTTATGAAATAAGCCGCAGGAATTGAGAGGAATCCATATTATAGGAAATCGTACGTTCCAAGTAACTAAATACATAGTTAAATTGCGCGTAATGTAGGTGGAGTTAAACCCGGTATTTGCCGGCTTATGACAGAGACAGAACATTCAAATTGCGTAGGTGTAAGCGAGACAGACAACAAAGCTACATTCCAGAACGTACGAAGCACGAAAATTTGACAAGAAAGAGATGTGCACGTCAGGGATAACAACTTAGCCGTTAAAATAAATCAGTTAATAAATAATATGAGGTTTTGAAAATGAAAAAAAGTAATTAAAATTAGTAAAAATAAAGTAATTATTAAAATAAAGTTGAACCACCCCGGTTATTGGTGATTTATGATTTCATTTTTTTTTTCTATATATTATAAGTATGTATTTACAAAAAAAAAAGTATGTATATGTATTATATTTCAGTTATCTAGTACCCATAACACAAGCTCTGCTTAGCTTGGGACTAGACGACAGTGTGTGATAGTGTCCACATATTATTATTATTATTATTATTATTATTATTTATTATTATTTCTAGAGATTTTTTAGTTTACGTTTGGGGACATATATTTTTGAGTATTGGTAACTCTGTTGTTGACATTTCATTTAAAGTTCATTATTTACAAATACTAAAGCAATATTTTGTTTGTTTTTGTTTTAATTCTATAATAAAGTATCTCGAAATATAGTATGTGTAGGGTAGCGTTTGTGTAACGTGTACTGTAAAAGAGTGAACATAATAAATTTGGTTAGTAAGTAGTTCTAAGCGTTTATAGACTTTAATTATAATACTATGAAAGTAACAAGTAGAAAGTAATTTAGTGAAGATGTTTACTCAGAAGGTAATCTACATACAAAGTGCGTTAAGCAACGCACCTTCATGCATGGACACGATATCTCGGAGTTATTGGAAAATATTGGGAATACCTAGTAAGTAGGTACGAGCGCAGCGCAAGTGCCGCCCGCTTGAGACGCGTGTCTCATGAATACGTAAGTTGAAAACATGATTTTTTGTTTGTGTAGACATTATATTGTTTTAGAGTCATTTGATAGGTTTAGGTTTATTACAGATAGGGCAAAAGAAATTATTTAAATAGGGTAATCCATTTATAAGTTATTAGGAATTTCCGATAGGTAGTGAAAATTGACAAATTTAAATTTTTTGTTCTGTACCTAAACTTTTTTATTGTAGTAGTATGTTCAATGTTTTGTTTTAATATTGTAGAATAAGTTTTCTACTATGCGGGCTATTACTGTGGATTTGGACTAGTTTGGAGTAGCCCTCCTCAGTTGACGTCCTTAGCGTGACCGGCGGGAGGAGCTGCGCCGAGCTTAGAGCGTAGTATGATTCTGATTTCTGTGTCTACGACGCTAGTAGCATTAAATTGTTGCCTGAATTATTTATTATCTTAGAAAACACGTTTTTCAAAGTTAATTTTTGAATACAAAAAACATGTATTTTAGAACGATCGTGCTCGCCCAGATATGACAATAACTTTTAAAAGAAACTATGGATTTATTAAACATTTTAATATCTCTCTTTACGATATATAATTAATATCTATTAAAGTATAGAAATAGACCATACGTCGCGCTTCAAGCTAAGCAATTTTTGCCCCGGCTTCCCTCTGACAAAAAGTCACCCTTCGCCACTGGTAAACACAATGATTTCTTACTCTTTATACAGCTTTCACCTAATTCTAACATTTGTACAAAACATATTTTAAAAAATAGCTCCGATTAAATGATAAAAACCACGAAATATAACACTAAACTGCGACGTTACCACTCATGACGCGTAAACGTTCTTAAAATGTGATACTGTAGCTACAAATGTGAACATATCACCACAATTTATTAGTATTAGCTACCTAAGTAAAATAACTATTAATCGCAGTTCCAAATAGGACAAAAGCATTCGTAGTTTTTAATACAAAAATTAAAAAAAAATTTAGAATGATTTAACTTTTAAACGACTTTGACAAGCTCTGTGTACAAAAATACATAAAAGGTATGGCATGTTATTTCAAACTTAGCAGTTTCTGGAAATATTACTTAGTGTTCAAAAAAGGAGTTCGTGTTACAGATTCAGTTAGAAAACCGTCATCAATAGATTTTGAGGTGCGAGCAAGATAGATAATTATACTATTCGTAGATTATTATTCAATAAATTTTATTTTTGTATTAAAATTACAAATGTGTTGTCCTATTTAGAACTGCGATTAATAGTAATGTTACTTAGGTGGCTAATACAAAAAAACGTGGTGTTATGTTTGTAACCATAGTATCAAGTTACAATCATTTTTTAAACAGTTTATGTAGCTTTGAAAATAAAGTTTGGTTATCGACCCGACCATACACTGGTACCGGCTCATCTTTGAATTTTGGGAAACGCTATATACTATAATGTTGACATTAAATATACGTCTATTTGTTATTGTTAATGGTCGAGCCAGCAGCACCCCTGATGGTAGATCTCTACCGTGTCACACATACAAACTACTAGAGAGGCTGCTGCTAAACCACGTGGTTAGACATCGTCGACCTGAAACTAATTCCTGAACAAGCTGGATTCCGACCAGGAAAAGCGTGTTGTAATTAGTTACTAACCCCCAGTTTCTGAAAGGCTGAACAACGAAAAATTAATTAATCATCTATTAAATCTCATGTGAAGTACCAATTGGGTTGATAAATTCATAAATAATTAGTTTAATTTAATCTAGTTAGTAACTAACTAATTAGATCAAATTAAACTAATTATCCATACTTTTAGCATACTTTTAGGTACTTCACAAGAGATTTAACAGATGATTAGTTAATTTTTCGTTGATCAGCCTTTCAGAAACTGGGGGTAAACCTCACACATCGAGGATGGGTTTAAACTCGGTCACGTAACTGGGGCAGTGTTTGTGGACTTCTCAGTTGCTTATGACACGGTAGATATAAAGTATCTCCTATGGAAGGTTACCGAAATGACAAGTGCTCACTCTTTCACCAACATCTTAGGTGAACTACTTCGCAACCGGTGATATTAGGTTAGTTAATTATTAGGAAAAGAGCCACTGGAGATCACTTAAAAATGGTCTTCCCCAAGGTAATGTGCTGGCGCCAATCCTATTTAACATCTATACCAACGACCAGTCTTTGTCACAAAAGCGCGAACCTCTGAAGCGATCGAAAGGAATTTAAGAGCAGCATTGGAAACATTAAACTGCTATTATAACCAAAATCCCAATTCTGCGCTTTTTACCTACGCAGTCAAGAGGCCCAGGGGATATTAAACATCCAATGGCAAGGTGTGCCTATTGTCCACTGCCAACTCCTAGGTATCTCGGTATTATCTTGGACAGGACGCTATCTTTTAAGCAGCATCGCCATAATAGCAAACAGAAAGGCACACGTAATAATCTCTTGCGCTGACTCACGTCCACGAAGTGGGAAGCTTCACCAAAAGTTCTGCGCACGACCGGACTAGCCCTTTGTTTCGCAGCGGGAGAATACGCCACGCCAGCCCAGTCTGGAGTCGATCAGCTCACACGCAATGGTAAATACAGCTCTTAATGACACATGCCTGATTATCACAGGCTGTCTGAAACCTATACCTGTAGAGAAGCTGTATCCTCTAGCTGACAGGGCTCCTTCAGATGTACGGAGAGACGTGGCCAGTTTTATCGAAAAAAAATGATCTTCGACACCCATTACACCACCACGTGCCGGTTGTTCAAAGATTGAACAACCGCTTTAACTTATAAAAGAAGTGGCCGCTTTAGACATAAATACCGTTGAATCCAGTAAAACTCTGGAATGCGAGTGGCACAACGTCACCTATACCATTGACAGAGCACCTCCCACCTGGCAATAACATTGGCCGACATGGAAGTCATTAAATAGGCTCCGAACTCAAGTCGGCTGAAGTAAAGAAAACAAACACAGATGGGGCTACAGTTAGGGAACTGCCTGCTTGTGTGGTGTCTCCCGACCAGCCCCGTGCACATATATTGTCCTGCCACCTGCACACGCATGGACCTGTACTACGCCACAGATGATGCACTATTAGTGGCAGCGTACTAGTTCTCACAAATTTGACTCGCCTGCGTCTACACGCTAAGAAGAAGGAGATGATAGTCACTTACAGTAAATTACGACATTTTTAAATATATATATTTGTAAGTTAAACTTACACCTTATTTTCAATCTACTAAAGATCATATTAGTATAAAAGAAATATGACAATGTATATTATGACTGACCTGCGTCATTAGCGACTTGTTGAGCCTCAGTCGCAAAGCTGATGCAGGGCTCCTTGAGGCTGAAGAGCGCCCAGGACTTGGCCTTCAGACTGTTGCCGTGGAAGCACGCCAGAGAGATGTTGGTGCCGTGTAACTCCATAGTACCCCCTAGCACCGTACCTAGTTAAAAAAAATATCACCGTAATTAGAAAACTAATGACAGAACAGCGCAGTTTTTACGGTAATAGACCCACGCTGATTTCAGCATGAATGGGCCAGAAAGTCCGGGAAAGTTCTACCCTCTCATAGAAGATCGACTTAAGAGTTTGCGTTTCGTTCGGTGAGTGAGAGCGCCGGAGGCCCAATTGCCCCCCTTTCCTCTTTCCTCATCTCCCTTATTCCTATCCCCTAACCCCATACCCAGCCGCCATAGTGGAGGCCACCATACCAGCAGTTTAAGACGATGGCTTTTGGTACAGTGGCCGCCACTTCTGGATTCCACTGATTGCTTAACATCAGGCGGGGTGGAGTCACTTTGTCAGGCTATAATATAAAAAAAAGAAGATTAGTAGTATGGAATTCAATAGCTACATACCATTAGCAGGTAGCGGTGTAGGCAGCGTGGACAGTTGCATTCCTGAGACCAGCTGTAACACTTTCTGCCAGTGACGATGATGACGCAGTTCTTGTTGTTGCGGAGGTGGCTGACCATCCGCTGACGTGGTAGGCGCTGCTGGGGCTGTGATATTAACATCATACGTTTTGTATTTGACTTGCTTGAAATTTGATTATAGCACTGTGGTGATATCTATATATTTTTAATTATTTCGGTCTATAAACTCTTCACTGCATTAATTTCACTTACTCTTATAATAAATCTCTTCTGTATCTTATTATTTAACATTTTCCAAAACTGGTGCCACTTTTATCATTATTTTCATAATCGATTCTTGTACAATCGAACCAACTGAATCATAAACTACTCTGCTGACAGTTCGCTTAAAACTGTCAAACTTGTAAGATCTATCGTGTACTTAGAGCATTAAACCAACCGGAGAGGCCACTGACAGGCGTACCCCTCTGCCAAAGGTACCAGCCCACCGGTCATACCCGTTATATAAAACTAGTTGACGCGCGTTCCGCATCATAAGTCACCTATCAGTGCATGCGTAATAGCGTCTCAATAGAAATGCCGAATTGCAGTGTATTTTGGTGTAAAAAGCGTTCAGCGACATCAAGTCTACAAAAGGATAATATTACATTCCACCTGTAAGTATTATTTTGTTCTAATATTATTAAATAAGGCATTAAATTAGCAATTTAACCAAATAAAATGCTAATCAACAAGTGTTGCCAGGCTTATCATCAATACTCCAATCTGGGGTAATATTTTAAGTTGAATTAACATAAAAACTAACCTTTCCTTTTTTATATCTCGCCTTGTTGACATATCTAATAAGTTTCATTTTGGATGTACATTATTGTGTCACCGTTCCCATATTTATTTATTTTTAATTAAAACCAATGTTTTTTTTACCAAGTAATGCACAAAATAATATTAAATGAACAAGTAAAATGAGATTATAAATCCAAATATACAAGATTAGTGCACTTTATTCCGAAAGATAATTGCTCATTTCTTACAAAAATAAGCGTATTTATTTTTAAGAAACTGGTCACACTTTAGCATAATTAGAGATGAGACAGTTTAATCACAAATATCGATATTGGTTTTCCAGTATTAATTTTTTTTTTTTTTGTTTGTTTTTGATTTTCAAAAGAAGCAGCGCCTCGAGTCGCTTGGGTCCAATATTGTAGGAACCATATAAGTGGGTTCCTAAGCGTACAAGTATCTGACTAACAGCTTAAAAGGCAAAGCCTTCTGTGCTGCCAGCACTGCTATTTCCTCCCTACCCCCCAAGCGGCGGAGAGCTCAGTTTTTAGCAAGTAAACTCGCTGTGCGCTACCTCCTCTTATTGCATTAGCACCTAGGATTAGTTAAACAAGATTTATAAGGTTAATTTAAATTGCACAGTTTTTCAGTATTTTATTATACCTACTTAAATAAAGACTTTCTGAAATATATTCTGTTGTTTTTTTGTTATCTGAACAGATAAAATATCTCTCTAATAAAAATCTACTCATACATTCTCATGTCAGTGTCTTGTTACTATGTAATCAGAACAAAATCCTCCAATTACAAGCTCTGCTTAGTTGGAACGAAATTTAATGGCAACAGACAATTAATTCAAAGTATTATTTGGTTTGAATATACATACATACTTAGGAATAATACACGTAAAATTGAGACGTAATAATTAATTACAATCTTTAATCCACACTAGAACAAATTTCAACAGGTGGTGGTTATTGAACATAGATCCTTGTGCGCAGTAGTAAAATAAAAAAAAAGAGTGGGTACCCATGTACGCACGTAAGAAGTTATACTTCTTTGGCATAACAATCCAAAAATACCAAATAATAATACAACGCATACATACATAAATATTTGAATTGATATAAACGCCAATATATTTTTTATTTATTCACACAGATTATTTGTACTGTTACGACACACAAAGATCCGCAACTAACTTCAGTGTGTAAAAGGTTCGCAACTAACTTCAGGGTGTTGCTTTTTTCTGTCGGTGTGCGCGCGCATCGTAAAAATTCACTCTCATCATTTTTCCCAATCGCGCTAAAAAAAGTATAACTTCAAAAAAAAAACGGCTAAATGCCAGTAGGACTCGCGCGCCGAGGGTTCCGTACTATCAGGGATCGGAAGTATTGAATAAACATTAGTAAACATAGTAGGAGAGCCCGACCGCATAACCAGATTTGTTTGTCGAACAATGTTTAACAAATAAATTTAGCCCGACCGTATGACGGGCTTTTTTGATAATAATTACAAAAAAGTGTGCTAGTTAGAAACACTGTTTTATTCTTCCTGTAATATTGACATAAACATGAATTAACAGAATTACTTCTAGTTAATTCATGTTTATGAACTATTTACTTTACTTTCATCTATTTCAAAGTGCTTAAATAAAAAAAAACCTTAAAATTATAATAGATTATTATTACCTAAAACTGTTCTATATAATATAACTTAATATAAGACAATGCTCATTTTAATAAGCAAACATAATAATCATGAAAATAATTAAATCTTTCGCGTACTTATATGAAATCCTAAACATTGATACTAAATATCGACAGAGTCAAGCTCTAACTGTTTTACACTAAGGAAGCGTAAACTGATAGATGTCCCTGTGTGTGAATGTGATTGTATGTGTTTAGTTTAAGCTAGTGTGTAATAATTTTATTGTGTGCGTGTATAACGACGCGATTTAAAAATGCATTAGTAGTTAACATTGTAATAAGTGTGCGTTGCTCGCGTTACCCCGTCCCCCGCCGAAAGTGGCAGACTTTTGCGCAAGGGAAATAGAGCGCGTGTCCACTCCTGTTGGTTTAATGCTCTAAGATCGTGTATGATACACTTCTTCTTCTTCTCCTTTATTTTGGCAACAGAGCCGACGATTGTGTCAGCTATTTCTGGCAGCGTCAAGAGTAGAATAGTATTCTTGTTGATGATATTAATGGTATATTACAATGATAAAATAGATAAATGTGGATGAAATTAAATGACAACCATCTTCCGTGAAAACAAAAGATGGCCCCTATAATACACTTAGGACTTGTTTTTAATACTAATCTAACAACAATGAACTCAGTGAAATGTCATTGTCTAATAAATTGATAAAAAGTAGGTTGTCATGGAAATCTTTTTTCAACTGAATTTCGACCTACTTACTCGTACATTTAGAAATGAAACGAAATGAGCTTATGGTGGTATTCCCTTGGTTCGATAGTACCACATAACTGTTGTCATACTCACGTTCTTTCCTATCTCTCTTGGCCGCACTATAGTTGGGATGGAGCGAGCTGAACACTCGTTTGCTAGACTTGAACTGTTGAGTGAAGAACTCCTCAAGTTTCAGCTGCATTTTCAGAAGGTCCGGCGTGGTGCTTCGAGACATTAATATCTGCAGCTGGTGCCAGCTTAATGTGCCGTGTGTTAATATTATTGCTGGTCTGTTGGAAAAATTTCAAATTAATTATAGATTTGGACTAGTGTGCGCGAGTGCCGTCAATAAAAACATAAAATTTTGTCTGTGTAGCTATTGTGATGTTCTTAGTGTCATTTAACACATTTAAGTCTAAAACGGATACCGCAAAGAAATTGTGTAAATAGGGCAATCCGTGTCTACGACACAGCGCACCCCGGCGCGCTGGTACATAACTATACATAGCTATCAACGTAAGCAGACGCGCGCGGCCCGCGCCGCGCCGCGCGCGCTCGCCTTCAACACTTCTCGGACGACAGTATCGCAAGCCGCATGTCGCGCGCTCACATATTTTATTTCTTTTATTATTTTAATGTAACGTATTTTTCTTATTTGAAGTAAACCAGTTGTTACTAAATACAGTCCACTCTTTTACCACCCTGAGACCATCTACATCTTCTACATGTGGTCCTTCGACGCCATCATTTAAGAAAAACCGTTAGATACGTGTCAAGACATATAACCTCTGCATTCAACGCTCGCACGGCCGGTGAGCTGAGAACAAAAGAACAACACGACACAAACACAAAAGAACGTGGTGCGTGCGTAATACAGCGCGCAGGCGAGGGTTCATCCGAGTAGTCAATATCCAGGCATACACTCAAACATCATCATCATCAGCATTTACGTAGCAATCAGGAACGGCTACATCATCAAGCATCTCAATATTCACACAAAGCAGGATAGCAGACCATCAGGCGCGATTCTGTTTGTGGGTTTGGTGATTCAACAGTGAGTTCGTTCCGATCACTTTACTTTTACCTTTCCCTCAACTTATTTAAATTTAAACTCAGATTAGGTACATACATATATACAAATCACTTTAAATCTTTTCTCGCAATATTGCTAAACCAGTATTATTTAAAATTTCATTTACTTAAAAATTTTTTACCCACCCTCTTTTTCGTAATCATTTCGTTACCAACGGAAAATTTTTTCACAACAATATATTCATATTTTCTTCTTTCTTTAAATTCCAGTTACACTATCTCTTCATTTTTTTTTGCACACCTGAGCTGTAGTGCATTGGCTTGCACCTACGCTTGTTCGTTCCATCCATCAGCTGATGAGCAGCGGCGGGAAGCACGGTGGTGACGTAACCTTGCATTGCGGCTGCCGCTTTAACTCTCAATTATCTACAACTTTCATGCACAGCACATCGTTAAAATTTAAGTAATAGTTCCGATTTTATTTTAAACTTTTCTTTTTAAATTAATCATCTTTATTTTAGTTGTTAAATATGTCTCTAGAAAACAAAAACCTGCATAGTGACAGTGGCGAAGAATTCAACAATTTAGTGAAAAAACGTGCACCTCTAAAGGGAAAATTAACAATTTATAAGAATTACATCGATTCTATAAAAAACTCTCAAGAACTTAGCAAAATTCAATTTCTAGAATTAACTAACAGACATAAAGCGTTTTTGGGGTTGTTTGACGCATATGACGTAATTCAAACTTTAATAAAACAATTAATGTCATTTTCAGTTGACCAGCAACAAGAACGTGAGACATTTGAAGCGGATTACTACCGGTACCTTGCTATCAGCCAGGAGCTGCTTTGCTGCAATGAAAAGCACTTCATATCGGTAACAGGTTCCAAGGATGACAACGAAGACAGTTCTGTTAGTAAAAAACCATTTGTTAAATTGCCTACTATCGATTTGCCACACTTTTCTGGAGATTATCAGCACTGGTTAGAGTATCGTGACACATTTGAGTCATTAATTCACAACAACAAACGCATTGACAATATTCAAAAGTTTTTATATTTACGTGCTTCATTACAAGGAAGTGCTAGTGAAATTTTAAATTCGTTACAAATTTCAGGACAGAATTACACAGTAGCATGGGACTTATTGTGTGATAGATACAACAGCAAACGTTTGTTAGTTAATAATCACATTCATAATATTTTCAACATCCCTTTCATACAACGTGAGTCATCAAGTACACTGAGACAATTACACGACACAGTCAATAAAAACCTTAGGGCGCTCAACACGTTGGGTCAACCAACAGAACACTGGGACATTATTATTATTTATTTAATAAATACAAAATTAGATAGTGTTACACAGACTAAATGGGAAGAACACAAAAATAAATTAAACAATTTGCCTACACTTTCAGATTTTAACATATTTCTGAAAAATCGCTCTGATGTTCTAGAGGCACTCGAGGATACAAAAAATAAACAACAAAAACAAGCTTCTCAAGTGTCAAAAATACATTATAACACACCCACAAACAATAACACTACGTGTCCGCTTTGTAAAGCACATCATTTTCTTTTTGCCTGTAAAGAATTTAGACAATTATCTATAGAAGCCCGTATTCAAAAGGTTAATCAGTTAAAAATTTGTTCAAATTGTTTACATGCCGGGCACGATATCAAGTCGTGTAGGGCAAGTTTGTGTAAGTACTGCAGTAAAAAACACAATACACTACTCCATATTGAGCAAACAAAATCGTCAGCATCAAATCAACCTACATCTAGCACTACACTAAACAGCACATCTATGGGTAACCATTCAGTACTGTTATCAACGGCGCTCATTGATGTGTCAGGCAGTGACGGCGTGAAGCATTCAGCTCGCGCCCTCCTTGACAATGGGAGCACTTCTTGCTACGTTACTGAAGCGTTCTGCAAAAAATTAAACCTAGGTACTGAGCCAATAAGTCAGTCAGTAGTAGGTTTAAGTAATCAATCAATCACAATTAAACAAAAAACAAATATTCACATACATTCTATGCATAATAAATATAAATCACATATTACATGCATGGTCATAAACCAAATATCAGAAAACATTCCAAACACATTCATAAACATTCATAACATTAAGTTACCTACACACATTGCATTAGCAGATCCAAACTTTAACATTCCCGGTCCTATTGACATATTACTAGGTACGGAAGTATTCTGGGATGTCATTAGTTTAGGCAAAATACAGCTAGGAAAACATCAGCCCATATTACATGAGACTCAGTTAGGATGGTTAGTATCAGGGCATATTCCAGTTTCAGTTCCTCAAAAGTCAGACTGTTTTTTTGTCAACGACGTTTCGGATCAACTCGCGCGTTTTTGGGAAATAGACAATTTTCAGACTAAGAGTGATGTCACCACACAAGAGCATGATGCCTGTGAAAATTTTTTTACAAAAACAACGAGACGTAGCAGCGATGGAAGATTCGTTGTTACGATTCCACTAAAAGATACTCCCGACTGCCTTGGCAATTCATATTTCCAAGCTAAACGCAGACTTCTTAGTTTAGAAAATAAATTTCAAAGGGAACCACACTTTAAAGAAAAATATTGTCAATTCATGCAAGAGTACATCGACCTGGGACACATGACAGAAAACACACACGAGAACACAAACCACAATCAGTCTATAACGCCCCATCCATACTACATTCCACACCACGGTATCGTACGCGACTCCAGCACCACAACTAAATTAAGGGTAGTGTTCGACGCGTCGTCGCCTACTACTACAAAACGTTCGTTGAATGAAATACAAATGATAGGGCCAGTAATACAGGATGATCTATTTTCAATTTTATTACGTTTTCGTCAACATAAATACATTATTTCATCAGACATAGAAAAAATGTACAGACAAATTAATGTAAACGAAAGTCAACGATCACTACAACAGATCATCTGGCGATTTAATTCACATGAACCTATTAAAACATACACGCTAAACACAGTCACATACGGTATGTCATCAGCTTTATTTCTGGCTACACGCTGCCTTAAACAACTGGGCTTAAACTGTCAAGATGAAAAGGTGTCTGAAATAATTATCCATGATATTTATTATGATGACCTTGTTACCGGTTGCGATGACGAAACGTTATTGTACAGGATAACGAGACAAGTTTATCACACACTACACACAGCCAAGTTTAATCTCAGAAAATGGCAGTCAAACCATCAAACATTATTAAGTGACTTACAGTTTCAACAATCACAAATAGGCACAGTACATCTGGGTGACAGTGAATCATCTAAAACTTTAGGTATATATTGGGATACTAAAGAAGACACAATCAAAATATCAATTACTCTCAATCACACATCACTTACAAATACAAAACGTACCATTCTCTCAGCAATAGGGCAAATATTTGACCCAATTGGCATAATCAGCCCTTGTACTTTAAAAGCCAAACAAATAATGCAAAAAATTTGGCAAAAACAAATTTCATGGGACGATCAAGTTCCCAACGACATTCAAGCAGAATGGACACAGTTTGTTTCATATTTACCGCAATTAAATAAATTAATTTTAAGTAGACGTGTATTTCGTAATACAAACGAAAAAATACAACTACATGTGTTTTGTGACGCATCACAAAGCGCCTACGGTGCATGCATATACATACGCACTATACAATTAGATAACACAGTACACACACAACTGCTTACAGCTAAAGGCAGAGTGGCTCCGCTTAAACAGTTGACCATCCCGCGCCTCGAATTATTAGCAGCAGTCACAGCTGTAAGACTATGTAAGAAAGTCATGTCCTCATTACGTAACACTGAACGTATTCAACGCTGCACTTTCTGGAGTGACTCAATAATTGTGCTAGCATGGTTGAAATCATCACCACACAAACTTCAATCATTTGTGAATCACCGGGTCACTGAAATTCTACAGAGTGGTTATAATCAATGGCGATATGTACCTACACAAACAAACCCAGCTGATCTTATCAGCAGGGGTATGCATGCACACCAACTTATTACAAATGACTTATGGTTTTCAGGACCGCAGTTTCTCAGGAATGATGAAAGCCACTGGCCACAACAAGCTGGTTCTGTAAAACTTACTGACCTGCCTGAAACTAGGCAAACCATGACGTCATCATTACACACAACACAATGTTTCACTGCGCAAAGTGAGAGCTCATTTATTTTCAATTTTTCCAATTTTAACAAACTCTTACGTGTAACTGGATATATTTTAAGATTTATAAACAATTGTAGAAAACAAAACATACATTCACATAAATTTCTCAATACACAAGAAATAATACACGCAAAAAACATTTTATTAAAAGTTTCACAACAAACTTCATTTAAAGACGAATTCATTAAACTAAAACAAAACAGTAACTTACCAGTTAAACACAAATTATCATCACTTCATCCATTCATTGATTCAAATGATCTAATTAGAGTAGGTGGAAGGTTATCTAACTCAAACTTCAATTATGATAAGAAATATCCAATATTGTTATCATCAAAAAATCATATCTGTAAACTTATATTCAATCAAACTCATACGTCATTACTACACGCTGGTCCACAGTTACTACTTTCAAATATAAGGGAGACTTACTGGCCCCTGGGAGGGCGCAACCTCGCACGTAAAATCGTTTCAGCTTGCGTCAAATGCAGACGATACCAAGGTAGAACTGTCACGCCTATTATGGGTGACCTACCACAACCTCGCATGCAGGCAGACTTCCCTTTTATTCACGTTAGTGTTGATTATGCGGGACCAGTGATGATAAGCACCAAGAAGGGACGTGGAGCTAAACTAATCAAATCATATATTTGCATTTTTGTATGTTTCACTGTCAAGGCTGTTCATTTGGAACTTGTTACAGAGCTTACTAAGGAAGCGTTCATATTGGCATTAAACCGTTTCATGTCTCGTAGAGGAAAACCGTCCCACATTTATTCAGATAACGGTACTAATTTTGTGGGTGCTGCGAGAGTAATAGGTAACTTTATTTCATAAAATCATGAGAGTATAAGTGCTGCAGCCGCAGAGCAAGGCATTACATTTCATTTCAATCCTCCCTGGAGTCCTCATTTCGGTGGTTTGCACGAGTCTGGAGTGCGATCTACTAAATATCATTTATATCGTATTTTAAATCAAACACATCTCACTTACGAAGAGATGTATACAACACTTGTGCAAATCGAAGGTATTCTAAATTCCAGACCATTGACCCCACTCTCAGCTGATCCTTCTGATCTTACATGTCTCACACCGTTTCACTTTCTCATAGGTCGAACTCAAACTGTATTACCATACCCACAGGTCAGTGATTGCGACCCAATGCGTCTACTTAGACATGAACGTATTGAGCAATTACGTCAGCATTACTGGAAAAGATTTTACAAAGAATACATTTCAGAGCTGCAGACCAGGATGAAGTGGAAGAAATCTACAGGATCAATTACAGAAGGCATGCTTGTCATCATCAAGGACGACGCGCTACCGCCACTTCACTGGCGCCTGGGTCGTATAGTGAAATTGTATCCAGGTGCCGACGGCATAGCGCGGGTGGCCGATGTCAAAACGAAAGCAGGAACCATCCGTCGAGCGTTCAACAGACTGTGTCCACTAGTGGACTAAAGTGCGGCCCGGCAGTATGTCTACGACACAGCGCACCCCGGCGCGCTGGTACATAACTATACATAGCTATCAACGTAAGCAGACGCGCGCGGCCCGCGCCGCGCCGCGCGCGCTCGCCTTCAACACTTCTCGGACGACAGTATCGCAAGCCGCATGTCGCGCGCTCACATATTTTATTTCTTTTATTATTTTAATGTAACGTATTTTTCTTATTTGAAGTAAACCAGTTGTTACTAAATACAGTCCACTCTTTTACCACCCTGAGACCATCTACATCTTCTACAATCCGTTTAAAAGTTATTAGAGATTTTCGATCGTGAAAATTGTCCAGTGAATGTTTTTTTTTCTGTAAACCTTTTGTATTCTAATAGTATGTTTATTGTTTTGTTTTAATATTGCACAATGAGTTTTTTGCTATGCGGGCTATTATTGCGGGTTTGGTGTAGCTTCAGTTGACAACCTCAGGGAGACCGTAGAGAGTAGGTATGAAAAGTGATACACGTGATTGTTTTCTGTACTTATTTATTTTGTGCCAGTAGCGCCGGCGTGCCCATGTACTGGTGCCTGGTGCCTGGTACCTGGTAGCACGTACCTGGAGGTGGGCGTGTGCGGTTGGTGCTGCGCGGCGAGGTGTCGCGCGCGCAGCCACTCGTCGGTGAGCGCGGCCTGCAGGCGCGACACGCGCGCCAGTAGCGCAGCGTGCCCATGTACTGGTGCCTGGTGCCTGGTACCTGGTAGCACGTACCTGGAGGTGGGCGTGTGCGGTTGGTGCTGCGCGGCGAGGTGTCGCGCGCGCAGCCACTCGTCGGTGAGCGCGGCCTGCAGGCGCGACACGCGCGCCAGTAGCGCAGCGTGCCCATGTACTGGTGCCTGGTGCCTGGTACCTGGTAGCACGTACCTGGAGGTGGGCGTGTGCGGTTGGTGCTGCGCGGCGAGGTGTCGCGCGCGCAGCCACTCGTCGGTGAGCGCGGCCTGCAGGCGCGACACGCGCGCCAGTAGCGCAGCGTGCCCATGTACTGGTGCCTGGTGCCTGGTACCTGGTAGCACGTACCTGGAGGTGGGCGTGTGCGGTTGGTGCTGCGCGGCGAGGTGTCGCGCGCGCAGCCACTCGTCGGTGAGCGCGGCCTGCAGGCGCGACACGCGCGCCAGTAGCGCAGCGTGCCCATGTACTGGTGCCTGGTGCCTGGTACCTGGTAGCACGTACCTGGAGGTGGGCGTGTGCGGTTGGTGCTGCGCGGCGAGGTGTCGCGCGCGCAGCCACTCGTCGGTGAGCGCGGCCTGCAGGCGCGACACGCGCGCCAGTAGCGCAGCGTGCCCATGTACTGGTGCCTGGTGCCTGGTACCTGGTAGCACGTACCTGGAGGTGGGCGTGTGCGGTTGGTGCTGCGCGGCGAGGTGTCGCGCGCGCAGCCACTCGTCGGTGAGCGCGGCCTGCAGGCGCGACACGCGCGCCAGTAGCGCCGGCGTGCCCATGTACTCCAGCCGCAGTTCCAGCGCGCCCAACCGTACTCCACACTCGTGCGAAGGGTTGCAACCCGCCTCCTCTTCTATGTGCACTATCAAACAATGATCTTTGGTTAAAGAGGCACACCAAATATTTACTGATTTCAGCAAGGCCTTCGACTCTGTCACTCATATTGTTTTTGTTATTGAAACCTACTACACTGGCGTTCAAGGCTTAATTTTGTTTTAGTGTTATTCATCAAATTACAAAACTGCTGTTAGATCGTAGTCATCCAACGTTTCAAACTACTTTTTGGTAATGTATTATTAGGGGTTCTACAGGGAGCTCACATAGGACCACTGTATTTTCGACCGGATAAGGAGTAACGCTTGGCACGTACTGTAGGTGTCGATGGCGGAGAGCGAGATGGCGCCGCCCACGATGCCGCCGCGCGCGTCGAGCTCGGAGGCTCGCAGCGCCACGCCCAGCAGCATGTTGCGGTGCCCGGTGCTGCCGATGCTGAGGCGGCCCGCGCAGCTGAAGTCGCGACTCTGCCAACTAGTACGACCAACATCCGACGTTAACCGTCTTATCTTAACGGTAACTAACTACAAACAATACGGCAAGTTGGGCTGGGTGCAGTCATCCAACTGAACCAGACGCATAATAGACCAAGCGGTGTAGTTGCGACAACGAGCCCACCAAACTACGTATCGTTACGCACCAAGTTAAAATACGTAGTGCGACTTTAGTAATAGAACACAAACAACAAACACACATACATTTAATTTAAAAGAAGACCTCAAACCGCCCATTGGCATCAATTACTTTAAGAAAAGTACAACATCACTACAAATGAAAGCCTAAGTACAATTGTATAAATATAAATGTAATAAAATAAGGGGTGGAGACCTGGTGACCTGAAATACAGACCACGTGTCTAGCTTAGACACTAGTCTCCCACAATATTGTAATAAATAAGTATACAACCAAAAAATGTATAAAACAAACTATTGTGGTCAGAAAAAAAATTTCAGGACATAATTCTCATCAGCAATTTCGTCAAGAAAATTCATTCCACAATATTTTAGTGGTATACCTGACATTGCCCATGACGTTGCCCATGTTCATGTGCACGTTGAGCTTGGTGAAGTTAACGGCAAATAGAACCAGCGTCTCCCACGCCGCGCCCATCGCTGGCGTCGGAGTCTTGCTTTCTGTACACCAGAAATTATAGTGAAGTTTTTAAAATTTATTCATATTTCTTTTTAAAAAAATGAATATAAATTCAAGAACAGTCAGAACATCTAAGGAAAATATTTTTATTTATAGAGTGGAACCTAGTAAAGTTAAAAACAATCACAATCTTATCACCAAAGTACCTAGTCGTAAAAATACGTAATATAAAAAATAATTATATACCTTTGGGTTTTTGAGGTTCAGTCTTAGTTTTCTCTCTTTGCGGTAGCACAGGTGACACGGGAGCGTTGCTACCTGACGGGCTGTATACAAACATTATATTGAAATAAACATAAGACTATTAAACTAGGCTGAAACACACAAATTTTCTCGCGTCAAACATTAGAAGACATTTTCATAATTTAATGAATAAACAAGTAATTACAAGATTACTTACATAAAAATTGCAAAAAAACTTAAAATCAAAATCAGAAGTACAAAGTTCCAAGTTCTAATTTCCCTACATTGTCTTAAACAGCTACTTACCCATGATCTCTGGTATCAGGATGAAGGCTGAGATCTCCCAAGAACATGCGCCGCACTATCGTCCGCCGGTACCACGCTTTAGGGAACGCTAAGATCTCGCTGAGACGTCGCATGTCGTACTTGAACGATGCCGAACCTACGTCCACGATAGCTAGACAAACAAACAATTGTTAACCTTATGGCCTTTGGATTAAGGTCGATGATAGGGGTAATGATAACTGTATTAGTTGGTTTTTATGAAATCTTGAAACGTTCATCGTAGTTTGTATGAAAATACAAAGTAATGACGTCATAGATTTTTGAGTCAAATGGCGTTCTTATTAGCAACAGAACTATTTTAATAACTAAATGGTCACATAATTAGTTTTTTTTGTAGAATGATGATAATTTTATGTAACTAGTTGATTATAAGAATAACTGCATATTTTATTTATAACTTTGTCACTGTCGTATTTTTAACCCATATTCTGGTATTTAGAAAAATAAAATTTTCAAAAAAGGAACTAAACTTTAACAAAAATATTCAAAGTTCAACGAGAAAAACGGTATAATGCTAATGTATGTGTCTACAAGAAATAATACATATAATTCTACTTACTGGAAAATCTAACGGTAGCTTTAGAGAGATCCTGATCAGTTTGGAAATCAAGCTTCCTGGATCTGGACAGGTGGAACTTCACAAACTCTACGTTGATGCTCAGCGAGTCCTTTCTTTCCGTGTCCGAGAGAGGGGACCATTGGGCCTCCTTAAGACTTGACTTCTTTCCCCCATAGGGGTGGAACATGTTCACTGAGAAGTCTGCTAAGCAACCAGTTACGCTTAGACCACCCATGGCGACTGCTGGTTCTGCCATTTCTCTGCAAGATTTTGATGTTATCATCAATATTTAAAAAAAAAACTAAAATAAAGTTTTAGTCACTTTCGTTTGAGTTATTATTATTATTGTGAATAAAATATTTGAAGAGTTGGACAATAATAAGCGAATGGGATTTGTATCCAAACAGTTTACGTTCTATTACACAGGTCTGCAAATTTGAACTCTTATTTTCCCCTTTTGGATTTGATTGCTGATCTTGAGGTATTTTGGTGCGCTGATTACGAATATGTACTTGGATTTGTCCTATCACCCTCAGTTTTTTTGAAAAATCCTTTTATGTGAAATCGGAAAAAAAAAGGCCAACTTTACAAAGTTTTTTTTTATTACAATGAAGTAACAATTATATTACTAAACTTAAAACATTAAAAATACATTGAAGGGACAGTAATAAATAAATTAAAAATATTAAATACTTTTATGGTATCTTGCTTTTTTTTCACCGAAGCTCCGATTGTGAGATTTTCGCTTGAAATTCCGACTTGGATGATCACGCTTTAATAGCCAACAGTAGTCTGCCATCATTACTTAATTCCACTTTCCCTGATAGCGACGTTCCATCTCCTTCAAGTCCTGGTGAAATCTTTCGCCTTGCTCTTCACTTACAGCTCCCAAGTTATCAGGAAAGTAGTCCAAATGCGAATTAAGGAAGTGAAGTTTAATGCTCATCGAACATCCCATTTTGCCGAAATTTTCAATCATTTTCTTTACAATTTCCTCATAATTTGGACTTTTATGGTTTCCTAGAAAATGCCTCACTACTTCCTTAAAAGATTTCCAGGCTTCTAATTCAATTTCACTCAATTTTTCATCGAAATCTAAAATTTATCTTGATTGGCGATTGATAGGCCAAAATACATATTATAAACGTTCCTTATAAATTCGGTTATGTTATGCTGCTGTTTTCTCAGCATAAATTGCCCACAAATGTAGCAAAAATTGTCCGGAGAGTTTAAACACTTTCGCGATGACATTTTTCAAGTAAGCGTTACGAATTGCACAGAAGTACTGACTTTTTAAAAATAGTGATGGTGTTATTTATACAAAATAATATTAATGTACCCTCATTAACTGTCTTCTAACGATTTAAGTTAATTTCTATAAAAAAAGCATTTAGCCTACAAGAAATGAGGTCTTTAGCAAATGACCTAAAAATCCACTAGTTTTTTTGATAATAAGGGTATATCACATACTTAATTAAAAGTTATGTTTAACTACATTTATGAGAACTCATTCATTAATGTCTACTTCAACCATTTAGTGTGTTTTTTGTTCAATAAGATACGATTAAAATAAAATAATTAATAAATTACTAAGAAGGCTTAAGTAATTTAGGCAAAAAAAAGGATGATCTATAACTAAAAATCCTGACGTGATGGAATTTTTTTAATATTTTTCCCGTAATCAGCGCCCCAAAATCTATCCAAATCGCTCATCAAAACTGAAAGGGGAAAACCATTGCAGACCTGTGTTATTTTTTTCTATAGGTAAACCCAAAGACATCGTGATCACTGTAAAGCGATATTATTATTCCAAATAGTAGATATATGAGGTGGCTAGCAACCAGGTATCGGAAAGTCTGTCTGTCATTCATCATTCATCTGTACAATTTATATCAAATAAATGATTTGTATTTGTATTTGTATTCATCAAGGTAAAGTAGTGATAGGTAAGATACATAGCGAGCACGTACTCGTCGGAGGCGCGCTTGGAGCTGAAGACGATCTGCAGCGTGGGCAGCTGCAGCAGGCACTCGACGCGCGAGGCGGGCAGGCACGAGAAGCGGAAGGTGGAGGGCTGCAGGTGGAAGTGCACCGACACCTCCACGGGGAACGACGCGTACGCGTACGCGCCGTACGAGCCCTCCTCGCCCAGCGCTCCGTCCGAGTGCGGCCGGGAGCCTGCGGACCAGCCACTAACGTAGTAAATGTGACGTTACACCATCAAGCCCTCTTGCCCTGGGCCGTATTTCTCGAAACTTATTAGTCTAGTCATATTAGTCCATGAACTAATATTTTTTACAAGTTTACTGGAAGCTACAGTAATAAAATGTTAGTTATTAGTTACCAACTTATAAATATTAGATAATATTATTATTTATTAGAGTCAATTCGGTTTTGGTTTTAGGAAGAAAAAAAATACACTAATAAGGTTATTAGTCTCGGAAGGTTTTTAAAAAATATTAGTCGAAACTATTACTGTATTTTACCAAACAAATTTATAAAAGGCGGACCGATTCGGACGTTTCTGAAGGTGAACAAGGTTTAATAATAATTAAGTATTATTAATATTTACGAATTTATAATCCTTAGAGGCTAGAAATTACCCTAAGAGAACGACACACATTTGTGGCTTCTTTCAATTTTTTCGCTTGTCTTGTTTTATCAAAACATCTGAAAAGCTCAAAAACAGAATTTCTTTTACTTTTAATATATGCTTCTTAGAACCATGAACTTGAGGTGTATTTTAAAATATATAATAAATTAAAGCAACAATCCGCTTTTACCGCCAACGTCCAAACGTCAAAATATATAAATGGCGGTAGTTTTTCAGCTTTTTTTAATAGTTAAGAAGACATGAAATGAAATGAATTTTGTTTATTTACTAGAATTGTGGTGGTTAGAATATGGTGTTAATACATAATTCTTCCGGCACATTCTACCACAATGATATTACATTAATATTTACTTTATAGCTGATGATACAGATTAAAGAAAAAGAAACATTTTGTCAAAATTATCCTTTATTCCCGTTGTCCCATTGTCTTACGGGGACAGCGATACTTCAATTAAATATTTAAAAATACTTCTCGTTGTCCCCGTTAATATAGTTGAATAAAATAAGTAGAAATTATTGCCCACAGTCCCCGTCTTTTCTTTTCTATAGTATTATGTGTGGGTCGACATCTTTTACCCCACAAACAAAGTGTATGGAATATTTTAGATAAGTACACATTCTTAAACTAATTTAATTACATGTTTATTTTTTTAAATGTATTGTACATTACAAGTTGAGTTTTTTATATAATAACTATGATAAACGGAGCAACCTCGAAAAGGATGCGCCGCGCGCGCCCTTGCAGCTGCAGAACAAAAGTTCAGATAACATTGTTTTACTCCCCTTTTCTTTTTCCCATGCTAAAAACTAAGCTTACAACAGAAAATATTAGAACTCGTAAATTTTTTACTAGTAACTAATAACTAAATATACTAGTAAATTTAATAAATACTTTCGAGAAATAGGGCCCTGTTAGCTGCGTGCTCGAGCCGCGATGGAGCAAATCCAGCGACTAGCTCTGTTAACGTCGGATATTAACACAGACGATTAACCCATTGGACTGCGCAAGACGCTCGTTCTCGTATGCGAAGCGTTAGCGCTATATACGTCGAACCTCACGTTCATTTCGAAAGTGACAAGTCATACCGATAAAGGCGTAAAGATTAGGTTTTTTCGCAAATCTATATTATTATATAAAGAAGAGTTTGTTTGTTTGAGCGCGCTAATCTTTGGAACTACCAGTCCGAATTGAATAATTATTTTTGCGTATGACAGCCCAGTTCTTGTGGTTATAGGCTATGTAACATCACGCTACTGGCGACGGGAGCAGAGCAGTAACTAGGGAAGCTAGTAATAAATATTTAATCTGTTAATTAAATTACAGTTAATGAATAAATATATTGGTAGGCTAATAAAAAAAAGTGCAAAGAGTATGTGTATTTAAATAGTAATATGAAAGTTACCCGGCGTCGGCGTAGAAAACGAAGCTTTAGTAGGTATAGGTTCCAAGGTTTGCTCCAGAAACTCTAGCACGTGCGGGCTGATGATGGTCTCTTCAGGTATACTCTGCAGAGTGATCCACGCGAATAAAGCTGCCTTCTTAGTGTTCACCTTGCGAGAGGGGGCGTTTAGGGGAAGGGGGGGCACCTGTTGGGGGGACGTCGCATCTTCTGGCACGGTTTTAGATTCGTAGTGTACCTGTTGGTTAAGTCAAGGGATTTTTAATAACTTTGTTTATTTCGGTGAATGTCCGATTACCATTCAAGGATTTAACATATCTGGCACAGAATCATCATTTACTAGAGTGAGAAAGAGCAATGAACGCGACAGCTCGCGCAGTAAAGGATAGAAACATACAAAATTGTGTTTCCATGCTGCCAGATGTGATTCAACCCTAATAGATACCGCATTAACATATTTTGTTTGTTCTGAATATAGTCTACGTAAATAATGGGCACGAGCGAGAAGTGCGGTACTTCAAGTCGACGATTGGCTGTTTCAAGGTCAAGTATTCGAAGGCACTGAAATTCACCGCACTTGTAGATAGTGAGTTGTTATACTAGCTCTGCCAGTTTAAGTTGTACGTGTCTGTAGTCCTGTATGCCGAATTCATTAGGAAAGAAAAAAGGATAATACATTTATTTCGCACAGTCCAAAGACACACATATGCATAAGTTAAACAATAACACATTAGGCAGTTATCTGTGGATATTTGAGATGTAAAATATGGTTATAATGTAAGTAAATGTGCAAATAGTAGTGCGCACCTTGAGGTCGAGTCCCGGCACGCGGAACACAGTGAGGTCCGGCGCGGGCGCGTGGCGCGCGGGCGCCGCCCTGCGCCGCGCGGGGGGCGAGCCGCCGCCGCCCGCGCTGCCCGCGCCCTCCGCCAGCCCGCCCGACGCCGAGCGGCCCACGCGCATGCGACTACCGCTGACAATACATACATACAACTAACATTCTACCTCCTTATTATGATTACAAAAAGTCAAAAACAGTTTTAGTTGTGAGAAAACGCACATATAACAGAAACCATTATGTCCCTTATCAGCAATTTGACCTAATGAAACTTCGGTGAAATATGACCGAACACCTTACTTATCAGTAAGCGCTTACTTAATTAGTCAAAGTATCAAGTACAATAAGTAAGTGCACATTGTGTGACCGCGACATTCAGGTGCATTCATTGCTACATTAACATTTTCATTTAACATTAGATAACATTTAAGAAATAATTGTATAACTGAACAGTAAACTTTATTTTAGTGAAAAACATTTTCTCTCATGTAACAAAACATCGCAAACCTCGCACTACACCGTACAAAGACGTTTCTTAATTTTTTCATAATAGTACCTTATAGTAAACAATATTGTTTTATTTTTTGGGCTATATAAATAGCAGAAGGAAGTATAGAAACTCTATGGAACACGACACAGATAAGATATAAATTATGTCAAAGTTTTGAGGAAAAATACTTAAGTTGGTACATTAACTTATTATGATATTATTTATTATATTAATTTTAGGTAAATAGATTTTAAATATTTGTTTTTATGCGTTATTTTTGCTATAATGTTACTTAGAATTACCTATTTATTTTTCTTATGATCTAAATAAGTAGTAATTTTATTATATGTTGTTATAATTACTCTATTGCATTAGGTATTTTCCTTTAATAACAGCTGTATGTATGTGTGAAATAAATAAATAAACTTAGATATTTTTACAAATACTTACATTTTCAAGTCTTCCTCTCTATTAGGCTCCTTAGTGTGTAACACACACTTGCCACTGTTGATGTGTACTTTGACATCTAGCTCAAAGTCAATGTTGGGCTCGGTAGTTTTGGTCGTTTTCTTGTTATCTGAGCTCAGCGGGTCAGATGGCGGCGCGCTGGAGAAACGTATATAATTTATTAATCAATTGTTTTCTAAAATACTGACTTCCACCCGCGCTCGCTACTTTAGGTCATCACTGGCTCTCCTCCCCTCCTCTCCCCTTGCTACCTTAGGTCATCACTGGCTCTCCCCCCTCCCCCCTCTCCGCTTGCTACCTTAGGTCATTACTGGCTCTCCCCCCCTTCCCCACATACGCTTGCTACCTTAGGTCATCACTGGCTCTCCCCCTTCCCCCTCTCCGCTTGCTAGCTTAGGTCATCACTGGCTCTGCCCCCTTCTCCCTGTCCGCTTGCTACCTTAGGTCATCACTCGCTTCCGCCCCCCGTTTGCTACCTGTTCACAACTGGGTTCCAATGGTCAATAATGTTGTTGATACATACCCATAGTCATGTTTCCTCCTGAGCTCAACAGGTTCCAGCTCGTCAGGCCAGTTGTCGGGGTGCGCGGGCAGCGAGCTCTGGCGCTGCACGCCGGGGGGTGGGCAGGGACGCAGGGTGCTGCTGCTGGAGCGAGGCCCGCGCAGGGACGCTGAGCGGGATGGCCCTGACACAATGATAGTTAAAATTAGACCTTAGATATATAGCATAGAGTTGATTATACGGTTTAAAGATATTTATTTTCTCAAAAAAGAACAATTACAGAGTTCACTTACATTGAGAAAAGTACAAATAAAAGTAAGTACATGCATGCATTAGATCTATGAGTTTATAACAATAGTGTTTACGTGTAATATTTTTGTGTCTTACAGGTTTATTTAAAAGTGTTGTTTGTGTGTGTATGTGCGTGTGTGTACGTACTTACATGGGTGTGTGCATGAGCATGCGTGTGTGCACGTTTGTTTTGTACGTGTGACATTAGTTTATTTTTTTTTAAAGAACAAAAAGAAAAGAATAGATTAAAATTTTTGTCTAACATATAGTTTTAAGCGTTTTTTGAATATACATAGACTACTACTATTACTTATGCCTTCTGATAGGTTAGTATACAATTTTGCCCCTTCATACAATATGCTCCTTTTACCATAGTTGGTTCTGGGCTGTATTAATTCTAATTTGTTGCGACGTCTGGTATTCTATGTTTTTTCTTTTCATTAAATTGTAGCTGTGCGTAAGTCTTTTTTGTTATGACCTTTTTTATTAAGATACATGTTTTATATAAGTACATCTGATTAATTTTTAGAAATTTAGTGTCTTTTTATAAATATTTTTGTAGTAGGAGTTAAATAGTCATAGCTGTAGAGAGATTTTATTACTTTGTTATGTATTATTTGTATTTCTTGAATATTCGTTTTAGCTGCAGAGCCCCATATCTCAATCAGATATTCAATGTGAGGTTGTACTAATGTATTATAAATTACAGTACGTTTTTTTTTAGGAATACATGCAGCTGCACGGCGTACGGTACCAATAAGAGGGAATATTTTGTTTTTAATATGTTCAATGTGGTTTTTCCAAGTTAATTTTGAATCTAAAACTAGACCGAGATACCTTTCGTGCTTAGATTTATTAATAAAAGATATAATAAAGGAAGTTTTTTTGTGTTTATTGATAATATATTAGATAACCATTCATTTAATATGTTGAGGTCAGTTTGAGCTTCTATTACGAAAGCATTCAGATCGCTACCATAATATAAATCCATAATATAATATGGGTGTACCCAGGATACCCACTTCTGTATCCTACACTATTTATCCTTGGCATGATAGGGTACTACAAACTGGAAGTGAGAAGGGAAGTAGCTCTAGCCACATATTTATTTAAAGTGTTACGCGGTATAATACACAACCCAGCTGTCCTAGAGGCGTTTCGGTTGTGTGTACCAGACTGGTACGTGGGACGGCGGCGCTGACGTTGCTCCGTTGCTGGAGGTGCCGCGAGCGCGTACCAACCTATTGCTTCACGCTCCACTGACGCGAGCGCTGCGTACGCTCAACATCGTGGCTGGGCAAATTGATTTGTTTTCGTGTACATTGAACGGATTCACAAAGGTCACTTATAGCGTAGTTAGTAAGTTAGATTAAGTTAAGTTTTATGTTATTGTGGTACACTATCGCATTAGATTAAGCGTTACCTGTAAAGATAGTCGTATGTTGTGTATATAAATAAATAAAAATAAAAAAAATAAAATAATAAAAGAGGCAAGTGTCGTCTGCGAAAAGCGTAATATCACCGTATACCTTGACAATGTTTATACTATTAATATTAATTAGAAATAATAGCAGCCCGAGGATCGAACCTTGGGAAATTCCGTATTCTAATTTGGCAGATGAACTTTGATAATTACCAATTTTGACTATTTGTTTTCGGTTACTTATGTAAGATTCAAGCATTTTGTACGCTAGTCCTGTTATTCCTGCATCTTTAAGCTTTCGTAATAGTAATTTATGAGAAATTACGTCAAAAGCTTTTTTTAAGTCTATAAATATACCGAGAGCTACTTGTCTTTTATCAATGGTTTCTTTTATTTTTGTTGTTAAGTCGATAGTTGCTGACAAGTTATTGGATTTTGGTCTAAAGCTAATACTATTGTTTGAAAAGAAGTATATTTTTGTAAGATAATTATTTAATCTACAATAAATGAGTTTTTCAAAAATTTTTGACATGACTGGTAGTACAATCGGACGATAATTACCTGGATCATCCTTGTTACCAGACTTGAATATTGGAGTTACTTTTGCCACTTTAAAACTGTCTGGAAAACTCCCTTGTTAACACAACGTACTAAACTATCGGATATTAAGTTTTTGATACACTTTATTTCTTTTACTGTAATTCCATATATCCCGCTGCTTGTATTAGTGTTTAGCTTGTCAATAATGTCATTGATTTCTTTGTGTGTAGTTGGTTCAAATGAATGAAGTTCAGAACTACCTGATTGTGTTATGCCTGTGTTATGTTTGTGTGTCTTGTCTTAATTGTTGAAAAAAGTTATTTAAATGTTGACAAATTTGTTGACTATCTGTGATTATACTAGTTTCTGTTTTTAACTTTGAAGGAATGGAGATTGTTTTTTGTTTATTATTATTATTATTATGGAGATTGTTCTTTGTTTATATTATTATTATTATTATTGATTAATTCCCACATCTTCTTTGGTTGTTGTTTACATTTTTTGAAATTTTCATAATAGTAACGTTTTTTTGCAATTTTGATTGTCTTTGTAGCCATATTTCTTCCAATTTTAAAGTTTCTTTCCTTTGTAGTATTGTAAGGGTCTTTTCTGTAATCTTTCCATAGTATATTTCGGTTGTGTAGTTTATTGTTCATTATTTTAACTTTTGATATTTTCCTTGACAAAATGTGTCTTCTAATAAAAGTTTCTAGTTGTACATAGTCATTTAGTTCGTCAGTGAAGCCGGAGTTTTTGACTAGTTGGTACAGTTTGTTATAGTCAGTCGCCTGGTATTCTTGTTTTAACTTTAGTGAAACTTTTGGCTTTTGAAGTTCCAAATATATTTATTTGTGGTCTAATAGCGGGGTATCAATTATTGCCATGTGGAAATTTTCTTCTTGAATGTTAGTTGATACGTGATCAATTGTTGTTTTTGTGTTTTTTGTTTCGCGAGTGCAGTAGTCGCTTTGTAGTATCTCGAAACCAGCTTCATCCAATGCGTTTTTGTACTTCATTGTTTGTCTATCATCATTTAGTAAATTTATGTTGTAGTCACCAAAGACCACCGTCCTACGTTTATTTTCTAATTGTTGTGAAAACATGTCTAGAAACTCGTTGAGTTTTGTTCCAGGTGGTTTATATATTGCACCGATGTTGAGAGCATACTTTTCAAAATATATCCACAAATACACTTTTGACCTTTACTGGACACTTCTACGGTTTCATACTTTAGACTTCTATGTATAAAAGCTGAGACGCCACCTCCGATTCGACCTTTCCTATATGTATGGTGGTTATAATTTGGTATTTGTAGTGTTTTGGCTTCGGAGTCAGATTTAATCCATGTTTCAGTTATAAGTATAACATGTATAGTGGATCCTATCGATTTTAACATGCATATCAATTCATCCAGTTTGTTATTTTTTACTAAGCTTCTTATAACGGGTGGCGCAAAAGTAAAGACCCTATTTGGTTCAGCTATAACATTTTTTCTAAATTAGAAAACTAGATTTAGATTTTTTTAAATGTATATTTGTGCCATTAAATTTCGTACCATTAGGATTTAAAGATGATGTCTTTTAAATGGTGACCTCCAGAGTTGATACACATTTGAGCCCTATTTATGACATTTTGCATAACTTGCCGTAACACTTCCTGCTTTTCCATTTCCATCTCTCAGGGCATGTCAATAAGCAGAATTCTCGGTTCTGGGGCACTGATAATCCGCGCATTATTCAAGAAACACCTCTACACCCACTAAAAGTTACTGTATGGTGTGGCATCTGTGTTGACAGAGTGATCGGACCCTATTTTTTCGAAGACGCTGGAGGCAATGCGATTACTGTCACTGGAGAACGCTACAGAACCATGTTACGTGAGTTTTTGATACCCAGTTTGGACGAATTGGGGCTGGAGCACATCTGGTTTCAACAAGACGGCGCTACGGCACACACAGCGCGCGACACTATGGACTTAGTGAGGGACGCTTTTCCAGGCCGAGTTATCTCTCGTTTTGGCGATTTGCCTTGGCCTGCAAGATCACCCGATCTGACCAGTCCAGACTTCTTTCTTTGGGGTTTTTTGAAATCTCGGGTGTATGTGAACAAGCCACAGACTCTCGCAGCTCTAAAAGAAAACATTCGTCAAGAAATAACGAACATATCGCAGGAAGTGTTACGGCAAGTTATGCAAAATGTCATAAATAGGGCTCAAATGTGTATCAACTCTGGAGGTCACCATTTAAAAGACATCATCTTTAAATCCTAATGGTACGAAATTTAATGGCACAAATATACATTTAAAAAAATCTAAATCTAGTTTTCTAATTTAGAAAAAATGTTATAGCTGAACCAAATAGGGTCTTTACTTTTGCGCCACCCATTATTTGTGTAGAAAAATTTTAATGCCAATTTTTTTAAGCATATATCTTCGCAACAGCTGAAATTTTGGTAGGTGATATAAGATTTGTCATTATTAGTTTCTAGTTGTGTGTGGCCGGGATGAATTGACAAACTTATTAGTTTTTTTTTTTTTTTTTTTATGTTAGCCTACCAAAGTGACTCCACCCCGCCTGATGGTAAGCAGTCAGTGGAATCCAGAAGTGGTGGCCACCATACCAAAAGCTATCGTCTTAAACTGCTGGTATAGTGGCCTCCACTATGGCGGCTGGGAATGGGGTTAGAGGAAGGGAATGAGGGAGATGAGGAAAGAGGAAAGGGGGGATATTGGGCCTTTAGTTTTTTGTATTGTGTTTAATAATTTTTGGTATACCTCCTATATATTTAATAATTAGATCGGTCTCACTATTTTGCTGTCGACGGTGTAATTCGTCGCTAAGCTGTTTCATATATTGTTGTTAGAGAATAGTTTGATCGGAATAAATGTAAACATCCCTCAAAAGAGCCTTGTTTTTGTTTCTTAAGATATATTTCACGTATTCTGACGATTCGAAGGTAACTTTAAGCATTCTTTTCTTGCTCGGGTTATATTTGCCTAGTCTTTTTATGCCAGACGGAGATGGACAATCTGGGTAAATTATATGAATAGTTTGCATAATCTTATCTTTGTCGTGTTCATATCTCATTGTTTTATTCGGGTTATTTATTTCAGGTACACCCACAAATACTAAGTTCTTTTCTCGGCGGACGCGTTCATGTATTTCGAGGATGGTGTCTTCATAACAAGGCGTTAGCGAGTTTTGTATAGGTGATTTATTATTACTTTTAAGAAGCGATACGTCGCCTTCCAGCAATAAAAGCTTTTGTTCATACGTTTTATTTACTGTTTTTAATGCAATTACTTCTTGTTTCAATAAGTTTTGTTCTTTTGTTAGTAAATCAGATTTTTCTTTGAAACTTTTTATTTCGTTTTTCATTTCTATTATGTCTCTTTGTAAATGTTGAAAGTACCTCTTGAGATTTAGCGAAGTCTTTCAGAAAAGACATCATTTCCGTTCGAAAATCTGTTAATTGACTTGTACACTCACAGCTCTCCGGCTGCTTTCTCTTCCTCATAGTAATACTCGGCAGATCCTCCAATGTCCATAAATCGGGAGTGGAGCTAAAGTCGCCTCCGCTTATGCACTTGCGGCTATTCGGTGATCGATGTACACTTATTTTTATATTTTACTTCAAAACAACTTGCATTAATACGTAACAGTGAGCGAGTTAAAAAATATTCCTGCTCTCGTTTCCGGGCGCGTGTAAGCGGTGCGGCGCTTGCGACGTATTCTTTCACTCCGCGATAGTTTATTTTATAAATGATTTAACAATAATTAATGTTGTTGTTTGATTTTTGTCATTATTAGCAAGTGACAAAGTTGAGATTTATGTGTATTTACTAATAGGAATAATTAATTTGTATTACTTTAACACGACACACGTCTGCTCGCGACACTCACAGATCTACTCCTCCTGAATGCACTATTTCGTACTTCAACTTCTAACAATAAATAACATTCTTATTAATACAATATCTCACCAGTAAGCGGCTCACTCTCCATAGAACTCCAACTGCCTCCTTCAATGATATCAGCGAGACGATTATCTTCGTCGCCAAGCAATAGCGTTTCACCAGAGTCTCCCACTACTCCAGACATACCCAGATTAGCTTCCCCTACTCTATAAAACAGTATAAATACAATATTACTCTAACCTATAGTGCGTTCTATATAATGGGCAATGAGGTTTAAATTTGTGTAAACTTAAACCCTTAGTAAAGAACAAGCCCTGTGTCGCGGGAAACTTTACAAATATACAATAGACGGACACAAAGTACACCCAGAAATATTTAAGCATTACAGAAGTTTAGTTCCATGCAGCACAGTCGCTAGCGTTTCCACTGCACCACAGAGGGATAAATAATGCTATTCAAACATTATCATAATAATAAATAATGTGCTCAATACACTGACAATAAAGTTTATATTGCATTACCCTTCAAAGTCCTTCCTTTCCATGGGTGGTGTAGGCACGACGAACGACTTGCTACGGTTCGAACCCAATCCTAATTTGCCTTTAGTTATGGAACTTGCTCGAACACTTTGACGACGAAGTTTTTGGATCATATCCCTAAAAAAAAAATTTTTTTTTAAATTAATCTATACTATTATGTAAAGCGGAAGAGTTTGTTTGTTTGAACGCGCTAATCTCTAGAACTACCAGTCCGACTGAAATACTTCTTTTTGATTATGATAGCCCAGTTCTTGAGGAAGATTATAGGCTATGTAACATCACGCTACTGGCGACGGGAGCAGAGCAGTAAGCAAAGATAGTGCCTCACCTCCTAAAATCCTTAAACACCAGTGCCTCTAACTCATGTAGTCTCTTCATCTCGTATTCAATAGTAGTGTGACTGGCGCCCAGTGTACGAAGGTCGTTGATAATCTTCGCCTGTTCATTCATCTCCTTCTCGATCAGCTTGGACCGTTTCTTAGCGTCGATGCTCGTGTCAAACACAAACGCCGGTAAATGGTCCGGGTATTTGCGTCGGAATATTATGCTTTCCTGTTGATGGAAGATATTTTTAATATAACTATATTTTATGGTTAAGAAAGAGCAAAAACAGCGGGGAAAATTTTCCTCTAAGACACACTGAAAACCGTGGTCTTCTAACACTATATATTGTAGTGTGTAATAGTAACATCGCATTTTTCGAAAGATATCAGTGCGTTGCCAACAAAATAGTCTTCGACTTGCAAGTATTGCGGTAGTAGAACCACGCTGGTTTCAGCGAATGGGCCGGATCGCCCGAGGCAGTACTACCCTCTCATAGAAGATCGACGTAAGAATATTAGTTTTCATGTTGTGTTTCACTCGGTGAGTGAGAGCGGCAGCCCAAATACCCCTCGGTCCTCTTCCGTTTTTCTTTTTCTTCCTCACCCCATACTCCGTAGTCGGTAACGGCTTGGTTGTGTTTTCTCAGCATTATTACTTCTGCGATGCTTGGAAAACAGCCATCTCTATAGGTTACGGTTATCAATTACCATCAAATGGGTCACCAAAATAGTATAAAAAAAATGTTTTTTTTTTATAGCAGCGGGCAAATCTAAAAGATAATTAACTATACTCCTAGTCTTACTGAAATTCGTGGGCGTTAGCTACCAATTGGTATAAAATAGTCTTCGTTTATCAACCACCATAATATTAAAAATCGAACTTTAATCGACAAATACCTGTGAATCTTTACTATTATCAGCTTCATCATCAAGATCGCTCTCATAGTCCATCTTCAGCGGGTCTTCCTCTTCGAAGCCAGTGAGCATAGTGAGGGTATGTCCCAGAGCTGAGAGCTGCTTGCCCACGTTCACATCTAAGTGGATGTCCACACCTTCCATTTGCCAGGACACATTCAGGAACCACTTGGCGTTTTCTATATCATAAATTGTGATTTTGAGAAATATGGCGTAAACTTACGTTTTTCACGAAATCCATGGATATCTACTAGCTACTATAGATTTTTATATACTCCACTGCCTGATAGTAAGCAGACAAAGAGATTCTTAGCGGCAGATACTTTTAATACTTTAGGGCCTGTTTCACTACTAGGTGGTGTGTTTGATATATGTATAATATGTAACAGATAAAACATCTTCTAGTTAAATCTGTCTTATCTATATTAATATATAGATAAGAGTATAGTTTTTGCTTAACTGTATACTCCTTTTTACGAAAATAGCACCTACCTAGGAGTATGAAATTACGCACACTGGTTTATATAGAGTTCAGAAAGCTAATTTTTTATTATATTATGCATAAAAATAAAAAAAATAATAAAAATATGGTCGAATTTCGGGTTATTCCTAACCTGACCCGAAAACCTATTCCGGTTGCGGGTACGGTTAAGAATGAGCAAAAAAAAAAATGATTTCTAACGTAACCCTCTTTTTAACCTGACCCGACGCATCGTTTCTAACGTAATCCGAACTGCTATATAGGTAGGTTTCTTTCGTTAATAGCCCTTGATAATATCAGGAAAAGAAAAGTCAGTCGTTAAAGATAATTTTAATAATTTTGTTAAAAAAGATGGGTGCACGCGATTTGAACCTCACTGACATACACTTTTTTGCTTGTATATTGTTTATACATGCTGTATTCGTTACTAATGCATAAAATAAAGATTTTCTATGAGAAGTCAATAAGGTTGAAAACGCGTGCGTGCACCTATTTTTTGTCTTTTGTTTCCTGATATTCTTTTGTTTTTTTAGTACAAATCAACGGGATAAAGGGCTCTTAACGGGAAAAACCTATCAATATAGAAGTTCGGGTTACGTTAGGAACACAGGTTAGAAAGAGGGTTAATGTTAGGAATAAATTTAAATTTTTGCGCTTTCCTAAACTAACCCGCAACCGGGTTAGGTTTTCGGGTCAGGTTAGGAATAATCCCGAATTTCGACCACTAGACGATTATTAGTATTTTTAAAGCGTTTATTTATTAGCTAAGGTTATCAGGCACTTGTGGAGCTGGTTTTTGAGTACTATCTGTCAATTAAGTTTCAAATAGGTTATAACGCACTTTATCAGCATGTTACAAAATTATCTAAGTTACTTCTAAAGACAATAATGGGGTGTTTCCATATAGTAAGTCAGAGAGCGTATAGCGTGAAGTGACCGACCGTTGTGCTTGGCGGCGGTGGTGCGGCTGCAGATCTCGTAGGTGCCCTCGGACACGCAGCACACGTTGAGCTCGTGCTCGTCGGCGCGCGGCTTCCAGTCGTCCAGCGACGCCTCGAAGTCGTCGGCGAAGCGCAGGCACAGCCCCACGAAGCGGCCCTTGGACACCAGCGCGCCCGAGCTGCAGGCGCCGATGCTGGTGCTCTCCAGCGTCACCACCACGGCGCCGCGCGGCTCGCCCTCGCCCCACGCGCCCCACGCGCTGCCGCCCGCCCAGCGCGCCTGACACGCATACATACATTAGCTTCACATCTTTTACCAAATGTGCCTTCAAGCGTAAGATGAGTGTTGTCGGTGTTCGAGTAGTTTGTAAACGCTCGTAATGGCTCTCACACGCTCGAGTCTGAACTCGCAAAATCACGGAGCGTTTGAGCGCTTGAGCGTTTAAAAAAAAATTGCTCATTCGATCTAAATTCACGCATGAGCACTAGCGTTACCATTCTGTGTACAACCATTTTTCTTCAACGCGGCAACGTCACCAAAAAAATATTATCTAAGCATAGTAGAATTTATGCTAGCAGAATACAATTCAGTTATCAACGGTGAAACAAAGGAAATGAGGCAGAAAAAAAAGAACAGAACACAAAGCATTTTTCTTTACTCTGTAAGTTGTGCCTCCCCGAGAAAACAATTTTAAAAATGTATGCTTTGGATTATTTTTTATCTGTATCTGATAGTCTTTATGTTACGTAGCATCTGTTTGTTCTCAAAGAACACTTAATAAAAAATAAAAAAACAAATAAACGAAATGGATTCACGCGGAGTTAGATTATGTAGCAAAACAAAGGCATTTGCTATGGGCCTACAGACTACAGCCAAGTACAAAAATAATAACAATTCAAACATAAACTATATAGAAAAATTATTAAATTGACCCAGAAAGCACAAAATAATCACTTCTTAAATACGTCTAATAACAAGTCTAAAGCTACGTGGCAGATAATTAATAAATCAAGACAGTATACAACAAGAGCAAATTATGTCAATAAAAAAGGAAAAGTTGCTGGTCACACATCCTAAGGACATTGCAAATGAGTTCAATTTTTTAAATACTATAATTAAAATGACAAACTTGTTGCAATTATGTACCTATTCGACATTAGAATTACAAATTAGTTATTTTTGTTTAGACTGTTTTATAATTTTTATGATTTATTTAATAATTATTTTTATGATAGGTATTATGGGTTTAAGAAATTTAATTTGATAATTTAATTTCTATTTTCATGTTTCTATTCTATATAATGTTCAAATACAATGTAAATTGTTGTTGAATAAATGACTATGATTATGACTAATAATTATTTTATAAATGACATTGAAAATAATAATTATAATAGAAATTAATAATAATTTTGAAAATTAACATTACATTGATTGTATTAATGCTACCTGTTATACAAACAGACATAATAATTAAAACTCTCAAAAACACAAATACGGTTGGATACGATGATGTGCACACTAAAAATATATTATGGCACATATGCTAACAATTTGAAAAAAGTAATTATTAAACCTGTGCACAAAAAAGAAGATAAAACTGAATTAAAAAATTATAGACCAATAAGCAAGCTAAAAATATCAGTATTTTCAATCTAAATTCTACAATTCAATTTATGATTTTCTTAATAAATATGCACTTTTCTCAAAAGAACAAAAAGGATTTCCAACGAGTATTTCCATTAATGTGGCTATATTTGATCTTTATCAAACATTATAACTTTAGTATCTACGAAAACAACTGTTTGTGCAATTTACACTGATATGACGAAAGCGTTCGACTACGTAAAACTCTTTTAAATAAACTGTTAGGATATGGGATAAGGGCCAATGTTGTTAATCTTGTAGAGTCATATCTAAGTAATAAATATAGATGTTCTGCGATTAAAAAACTAAATTAGAACATAAATATTATTCAGAACTGTCACATAAAATACGGCGTACCTCAAGGCAGTGTACTGGGACCGTTACTTTTTTTAATATACATAAACGACTTACCACACATAACCGAACATAACATGGTCCTCTTTGCTTACAATTGCACGTATAATAAAAGACTGACTTTAGGTACTTTGATCCTACCGATTTTAATATGTAATTTTATTTTTAATTTTTGTTTATAATACATACATAATATTAAATTTTATGTATAGAACCTTAAAATTGAAATTAATATTTTTATAATTTGAATATTTTTTAATATTTGTCCAAAGACAAAACATAGCGAACACATAGATTTAAGAACACCAATGTACACATAACCTTTGTTTCACAGATAAAGTTCTGATTCTGATTCTGACACTAAACTTCAAACAAACCCATCAAGCTTAACTATTTTAAATGTTACCTATTAGCGCCAAGAGATCGGGTTAAGTACAATTTAATTTTTGTTTTAGTGCTAATTTTGATCTTTTTTCCTGTATTTTTTGTGTCGTCTCTGGGCAGTAAATAAATACTTTTTCTTTATTTTATTTCTTTCCAAAAAAAAGAGATGGCTTACCCCAACAGGCGGCTGGTTGAGCGGCAGACATATTCCGATATCGTCGACGTTCAGTTGTAAAAACAATGTACTGAGATGCGGCGTCGTAATCTGCGACGTCAATTGTACCTGTGGAACCAAAAGTCCAGTATCATCTCTAAGTCTAAATAAAACGTATCGTGGGCGATCTTTAAACACAAAATTAAAGATATATATAGTAGTATATTTAATAAGTTAATAAAATATATACACAAAATATAAATTAAATTGATAGATGATAAAATACTTGTAATGAATGATGTTATTGAATCGTATTCAATAAATGTTTCAGTTTTATACGAAAATGATAGACGATTGTAAAAAGAATTTAAATAGATGTAAAATTTACTCAATAAACATTGATCCGTTGAAATGTTTCTTGCTAATGATATATGTATATAATGTTATATTACCTTTTCAAACACTTGTTGAGTGGCCGTCAGTACTTCTTTGTTCAGATTGAGTCGCTTCTCCGTCCAGTACTCGTAGGCGTTCTTGTAGTTAAGCCACACTAGTATGGCCTTGTCGACGGCGACAGGTTGTATGTAGATTAAGGGACGCTTCAATGTTATTAGCACCACTTCCTTATCGTCGCCACATACCATCTCGTCTTGGAACGCGTTACGCATGGCTGGAACAAGATTGTTGATAGCTTCCATTACAAAATACGAACTTATATATTACTAGCTTTTGCTCGCGGCTTCGCTCGCGTGAATATCTTTTTTTCCAATATACATTTTTAATATTATTTTATTCTCTTTTCAGTACTATTTCTAATATCCCATTCTACAAACCCTCTTTCACCTACCTACAGATATCCCCGTAAAAAAAAAATATACAGTACACAAAGGCAAATTTTCACTACAATAACTTTCCCCTTTCCTCTCCCCCTTCTTCCCTACTCCTACCATTCCGTTTACCCCCCTCCCTCTCCCCTCCACCCTCCCTCTCCTCTCCTTTCCCCGTCATTCCCTTCTCTCTCACTTTCCCTTTCCCTGGATTCTCCCTCATTACCCCCTTGCTTACGCCTCACTTATCCTTCATTTCCCCCTCGCTTCCCCCGTGCTTCCCTCTCTCTTCCCCCTCACTTCCTTCTCACCTTTCTCTCATTTTCCCCTCACTACCCCCTCACCCCTCTCACTTCTCCCTCGCTTTAAATTCACTTCCCCCTCACTTCCTCCACACATCCCCTCACTTCCTCTACACTTCCCCTCACTTCTACCTCCCTACCCCTTACTTCTCTCTCACCCGCCCTCCCTTCCCTCTCTTTTCAATTTTCAAATCGCTAACTTCAAAAGCAAAGATCTTTCGATATAATATTTTTTTATTGAGGTTTTTTTATTGTAATAGAAGTATTCCAAAACAAAATTTCAAAACTATGAAGAAGTTTCATACAATCCTTTTCATTCTTTTACACACACTTGGGGTAAGAAATAAATAATAGGGGTTGATCGTAGAGAGGTGAAAATTTAGGGTTGTATGTATTTTAATTTTGGCTAAAGAAATAAAAAAAAAATCAGGGTGAACCACCCTTAACATTTAGGGGGATGAAAAATAGATGTCCGATTCTCCACCCTAGCCGATATACACACAAAATTTCACGAAAATCGGTCGAGCTGTTTTGGAGGAGTTCAATTACGCACACCGTAACACGAGAATTTTATATCTTTCATAGATTAATGGGCCGGTATGGTGATCTCGAACTGACGTGTGTCTGTGTGTCTGTGTGTCGTGTGAGTGGTGGTGTGTAGATACTGACATATCCTGGTGTTGAAGAAGGCGTACTGCTGGAACTCGGGCTCGGCCTCGTCGAACATGGCGTTGCGCAGCAGCTGCCCCAGGCTGATGTTGACGTCCACCTGCGCGCGCGCGAACAGGCGCGGCTGGTGCGGCTGCGCGGGCTGCTGCACGTTCTGTACGCGGTTGCTGATCTCGAACTCCACCGCGCCCGTCTCCAGGCGCACGGCGCAGTTGCTGGGAGTCGTCGCTGTCAGCTGGATGCGCTACGATACATACATTCAACATTTACGGTCAAAGCACATTATGTCGGACCTCAACGCAGCGCAAAATGCTTGTGTAGCACATTATGTCGGACCTCAGCGCAGCGCAAAATGCTTGTGTAGCACATTAGGGCGGGCCAGCGCGCAGCGCATTGACGGATTTTGAGCACAGTCTGTCAAACCGAAAGTCCGTCTGCCGTAAAATAAACACGTGCGCGTGTACACTCCAATCCGCTCGCTATAGCAGTGTGTCGGGCACAGCGGGGCGGGCCGCATCGCACGCAATCAACTCCGCGGCGGAATATGCGGCACGGCATAGCGATACTTCATATAAAATATATACGAGCAAAAACTAATTTTTGCGCTGCGACCCGACCCACTGCAGTCCGGCATAATGAGCGTTAATTTTTAATCTACATTTAACTTTCTAAATAACTTTGATATGAGGTCGTATTGACGCGAGATGATTTTAAAAGTCCATTTTTTTTTTGTATTTTGCGTATGTGGTTTTAAACGTTTTAGTAGTTGGAGACACAGTGCCCCTAGGCCCTACACCCGCAACGCTAGTGAGCTCAGTACGAATTTACCTTTACAGATGTGTACGCACGCGTAAAAATAAAACGGGTATGACACAGCGTCACAGACGGCGTAGTATTTTCGTGACATATGTTTACTTGAAGTTTTCAATGTTATTGATTATTTTACAAAAAAATTGGCTACAAACTTCGGATCTCCATGACCCACTCATTGTTTGCGAAATTATTTTTACTTCATTAGTTCCGCGCCGGGTTAATATTAATCAAATTAATATTTTCAAAAATATATTTTTTTATAATAAGTATCTAACTATCACGATAAATAAAAAAGTAATTAGGTTACCTTGATTCTAATAGTAAGTGAGAACAATATCCTGCTAAGTGCGGAAGTTGAACCTTCTTCCTCGTTCCACAGCGGTACAGGTTTTTCACCGCCGTATACTTTCTGTACTACCTCGTTCAGTTCCTGCACAACAAATATTAAATTTTGGTTTTCTATAATAGGTCATTATAGGTAGGAACAGACAACGGACGAGGTGGGACTGCTTGGTGATGTGAAATAGTTGTTATGTACAGTCCACATTCATAATTTCATTTCCCTGCTAGGATTTCTGATGGCTACTGTACCAGCTAATACATGGTAGTCATGACGCGCCGTCGTGTATGGCGTTTTCTATGTCAACTAGTACATACCTCTCACTTCACGTCATCGTCCAGCCTTATGTATAGTGTGTATGTTGTGGGTACCTTCATGAAGACCTTCTGCACGAAGACGAGGTGGTTGAGCAGGTCGGTGGACAGCGTGTGCTCGAACAGGCCGATGTCGGCCGCGGCCGCCACGTAGCGGCCCGGCGCTAACAAAGTATAGATAGTCGCGTCGCCGTACCTTCATGAAGACCTTCTGCACGAAGACGAGGTGGTTGAGCAGGTCGGTGGACAGCGTGTGCTCGAACAGGCCGATGTCGGCCGCGGCCGCCACGTAGCGGCCCGGCGCTAACAAAGTATAGATAGTCGCGTCGCCGTACCTTCATGAAGACCTTCTGCACGAAGACGAGGTGGTTGAGCAGGTCGGTGGACAGCGTGTGCTCGAACAGGCCGATGTCGGCCGCGGCCGCCACGTAGCGGCCCGGCGCTAACAAAGTATAGATAGTCGCGTCGCCGTACCTTCATGAAGACCTTCTGCACGAAGACGAGGTGGTTGAGCAGGTCGGTGGACAGCGTGTGCTCGAACAGGCCGATGTCGGCCGCGGCCGCCACGTAGCGGCCCGGCGCTAACAAAGTATAGATAGTCGCGTCGCCGTACCTTCATGAAGACCTTCTGCACGAAGACGAGGTGGTTGAGCAGGTCGGTGGACAGCGTGTGCTCGAACAGGCCGATGTCGGCCGCGGCCGCCACGTAGCGGCCCGGCGCTAACAAAGTATAGATAGTCGCGTCGCCGTACCTTCATGAAGACCTTCTGCACGAAGACGAGGTGGTTGAGCAGGTCGGTGGACAGCGTGTGCTCGAACAGGCCGATGTCGGCCGCGGCCGCCACGTAGCGGCCCGGCGCTAACAAAGTATAGATAGTCGCGTCGCCGTACCTTCATGAAGACCTTCTGCACGAAGACGAGGTGGTTGAGCAGGTCGGTGGACAGCGTGTGCTCGAACAGGCCGATGTCGGCCGCGGCCGCCACGTAGCGGCCCGGCGCTAACAAAGTATAGATAGTCGCGTCGCCGTACCTTCATGAAGACCTTCTGCACGAAGACGAGGTGGTTGAGCAGGTCGGTGGACAGCGTGTGCTCGAACAGGCCGATGTCGGCCGCGGCCGCCACGTAGCGGCCCGGCGCTAACAAAGTATAGATAGTCGCGTCGCCGTACCTTCATGAAGACCTTCTGCACGAAGACGAGGTGGTTGAGCAGGTCGGTGGACAGCGTGTGCTCGAACAGGCCGATGTCGGCCGCGGCCGCCACGTAGCGGCCCGGCGCTAACAAAGTATAGATAGTCGCGTCGCCGTACCTTCATGAAGACCTTCTGCACGAAGACGAGGTGGTTGAGCAGGTCGGTGGACAGCGTGTGCTCGAACAGGCCGATGTCGGCCGCGGCCGCCACGTAGCGGCCCGGCGCTAACAAAGTATAGATAGTCGCGTCGCCGTACCTTCATGAAGACCTTCTGCACGAAGACGAGGTGGTTGAGCAGGTCGGTGGACAGCGTGTGCTCGAACAGGCCGATGTCGGCCGCGGCCGCCACGTAGCGGCCCGGCGCTAACAAAGTATAGATAGTCGCGTCGCCGTACCTTCATGAAGACCTTCTGCACGAAGACGAGGTGGTTGAGCAGGTCGGTGGACAGCGTGTGCTCGAACAGGCCGATGTCGGCCGCGGCCGCCACGTAGCGGCCCGGCGCTAACAAAGTATAGATAGTCGCGTCGCCGTACCTTCATGAAGACCTTCTGCACGAAGACGAGGTGGTTGAGCAGGTCGGTGGACAGCGTGTGCTCGAACAGGCCGATGTCGGCCGCGGCCGCCACGTAGCGGCCCGGCGCCAGCAGCGCGCCCCCCTGCCGCGCCGCCCCGCGCTGCTCCAGCACGCGCCCCGCCACGTGCACGCCGGGCAGCCACACGCCGGCCGACGCGGGGATGTTGGCCTCCGACACCTGCGACACACCATCGGTCCAGCTGTTCATGACATGCTCAATACGCCAAGGACCGGGGTCACATGAATGGCGCACTAGTTCACGCGACCGTTCAGCTAACATCCGGCTATTTACATTGCGGTAAATTCGTTCATAACTTTCATACTCCTTACAGGTGAAGGGCAACTATACGCCCGGGACCTAGGTCACATGACCGAAGCCCTAGTACGCCGTCGATGTTGACGTTAATGTTTATTGATTAGTAACGTCTTTCGTCCTCCTTTAAATTACAGAGGATACGTCCTTATTTCGTCCTTATTTTAATCGTAATAAAACTAGTTTTATTTGCTAGAAAGGTGTTTCTTTTGTAAATTATTTTCGCACCATTTACCTATCATATTATTACGTTACAAAATGTTTATAAATAGGTTCGAAATTTAATTTATTAATTAAAATATATGCTTTATTGTACACCATTAGAAACTATTTGTAATTGTTTTTATTTTAAAAACTAAAATGGAAAAAACAAAAGTTGTGATTTTTCAACTACAGATGTCATCATAAAAGACTAAATCAAAGGGATTCGTACTACTAGAAGATTACGGATCTATGGTGGAAACTATGGTGAAAAATGCTGTAAATATTGTAACTAAACACAAAATAATGACACTTGGACTAATATTACCATAGACGACAATAACAAATTGAATGAAATCTTTGCCCCACCCAATATAAAGCCGTTGTACAAAACAATGGTTATTTGTTTAAATGTTGAATAATGAAAGTGTTTAGGAAAATTTTCGCTACCAGTTGGCGCCACTTCAACTGTCACATTGGGCCAATCAAGGGTTACCTTTGAAACGGGCTTGCAGCTAAACCTGACGCACCGGTGCTGCCTCCTCGTGGGCGCCATTTTAGAAAACCCTCTGAGTCATTTTACTTTTGTCGTTAATTATCCATTTTTTAAATTAAACATTAAAATTGCCGAAATGAACAATGAAAATAATTGTTTTGAAAGCTTTGTCAACATGGAAGACCTTTTACCAAAGTGGCGCCAACTAGTGGCGAAAATTTTCCTAAACACCATCATTCTTAACTGCATAAACATTATTAAAAATACACGTAACCATACTGTTATTGAAATTTATTTAATAAAACTAACTGTTCTTAATTATTTGTCTAGGCAGTTTACTCAATAAATTATGATGCAAATTTTAATCGAAAATTTGATTATAAAAACCACATTTTATTTTAATTATTAATATTGATACTAATTAAAACAAACATGCATATCATTTAAGAGGCTTTACGCCTCATGAGTGTAAACGTCGTAATTTAGTGACATATTTCGTAGTTTTCAATTTTTATGATTTAATGTTAGCTATATTTTAAAAATATATTTTGCTTACATTTTAGAATTAGGTAAAAGCTGTATAAAAAGTAAGATCATTGCGTATACAGTTCTATTTATATGCAAACTAGCTTTGCACGGCGCGGTTTCACCCGCGTCTTTGCTTACTGCTCTGCTTCCGTCGCCAGTAGCGTGATGTTACATAGCCTGAGGAAGGTTAACTTCCTCGAAAACTGGGCTATCATACGCAAAGAATTTTTTAAAATTTGAAATTATCGCATTCAAACAAACAAAAAAGTCTTCCGCTTCATTTCAAATTATAAATAATATTAACTATTCTATTTATTTTATTTCTTTTTTTTTTAATAAGTTGCGTTATTTTCTTAGTAAAATATTTTTTTCCAAGTTCAAGTTTATTTATTTCAAAACTGTAAGCAGTATGGGTTAGATTCGTATTGATTGTGGGATTGACATAGGGTACATAATATTTCAGTATATTTTATTTTATGTAGCGTCAGCACGAGAAAAGAAAATGGGTTTTTTTGTTTTCAATTTGTTTTAGGCACACGAAATTTTTGATTTTTAATAATATATTTTGCTTGTAGTTTTTTTGCTATAAAACAACTCCTGCACTAGGGAACAAGTTCAGTGTCGCAAGGGACTTCGCAAATTTTAATATACAATTAACAGAAACAAAATTTACCCAGACTCGGAACATTTATTATGGACTAGCTGCACCTTGCGGCTTTGCCCGCGCGGATATTGGTAAAACTCGGAAACCAGAGCGATTTTCGGGATAAAAGTAACCTATGTCCGTCTCCGGTACCGAATCTATATACATACCAATTTTCATCAAATCAGTTTAGCCGTTTAGGCGCTGAGTCGTAACAAATACACAAACATACACACGACTTTTCGCATTTATAATAGTAATAAGACTACACAAAGTTTTGTCCCGTGTGAGGAGCGAACCCACAACCCCGTGCACAGAAGCCGCCTGCGCTCCCACTGCACCACGGAAGCAATCAATAAAATTTTCATGCATCAATAATGTAATCAACCGATGAACTAGCCATTACACCTAATCTCATATAGTTACCGCGCGTCATGTATGACGACATCTAAGACCTGCGAGTCTACCCCCACCTCATAGAGCAGTATTAGTTTAATGTTACTTTGTGTTTTGTCTTTTTCTTTTGTACCATTGAAAACAAAGATAGAGACAAAGTAAGGTTATAATAACACTGCTAGAAGAGGTTGCGGTAGAGCTCCTGTAGAGTGAGCGTATCATTCGCTCCTTACTATAGATAGACGCACGACATTTTTTTTATTGCCTTCAATGGCAGACGAGCCAACAGCCCACCTGATGGTAAGTGGTAACTGTCGCTCTTTAAACCTCGTTTGAAGAAGGACATAACACATAAATAAACACTTATTTTGCTTTACATAATTGCCGTGTACCAACCTGCAACTTGGTGACGAAGCTCAGCGAGTGCTGTTGCAAGTCGACAGTGAACTGCGCCTTGTTGCCCGTCACTCCTGAGCTCTGCACCTGTTCCATCTTGTACTGAGCTTGCAGTGACGGCAATAGAGCCGCTGTGATGCTCAAACTCTGATGATAGAAAAAAACAAACAATACTAATAAAGTTATTGCGTCTGCTGTATATTTCATTGCTCTAAACCAGGCAATGGAGTTTAATACGGATTTTACTATCGTTTAGGAAATTTAATCCAAAAGTTTATATGTAATAAGTACTATCAAATTGAATCATGACTCATTTTGCTGATACACTTAAAAATGTCATGCACTTAGACTTACACTTGCACTTGACTGGCCTGTTGGTCGAGTGGTTAGTGACCCTGACTGCTAAGCCAGAGGTCGTGGGTTCGATTTCCACCCAGGACAAACCTTTGTGTGATGAGCATGATTGCTTGTTCTGTGTCTGGGTGTAATTTATCTATATGTATGTATTTAAAAAAAAAATTATATAAGTAGTATATCAGTTGTTTAGTACCCATAACACAAGCAAATATAATTGCTTAATTTGGGGCTAGATGGCGCTGTGTGAATGTGGTAGAATATTATTATTATTATTATTACTTAGGACGTTTTTACTTCTTAAAACAACAGCAGTGTACTCAGTAAAACGTCAGTGTCTAATGAAATGATAACAAGCTCGTTGCCAAGGAAATCTGTCTTCAGGCGAATTTCGACCTACTTGCATTTAGATGGACTGGCAATATGAGCTTATGGTGGGTCATGATTCACTTGGTTCGATAGTACTGTATGCATCTATAATATAAAAATAAATCGCTGAATGTGTTGCTAAGCGAAAATCTCGAGAGCAGCTGAACCGATTTCGCTAATTCTTTTTTTATAATATTTCTTGAAGTACGAGGATGGTTCTTAAGGAGAGAAAAAATTTAAAAATTGCCTAAAAACAAAAAACACTTTTCTATATTCCCATACAAAAGTATCTTTATTTATCCCAAAATGTTTGAAAAAATGTCCACCCGTGCGAAACCGGGGCGGGCCGCTAGTATTATAATAAAGAAAAGGTAAGATGTTCAAAGATTTGTAATCATGTCGTAAAATTATATTGAACCCACGTGCAAAGCCGGGGCGGATCACTAGTTATTTACACAAAACAGTATTTTGTTTTGTTCGTTACCTGCAGCAATATGGAGAAGTGTAGATGCATGGGGTTCCAGAGCGGGTGTGCAGTAGTGGGGGGCGGCGGGCGCGGGGGGCGCGGGGCGGGCGCGGGGGAGCCCTCCTCCGACGAGCCCGAGCCCCCCGCCACCTCCGCCCCCGCCCCCGCGCGCGACAGGCGAGATGACGTGCGAGTCACGCCTAGTTCCTGTGGGGGGCAAACTTTGTGATGACGTAACATGTTGGATATTTCTAGTATTTTTATAAAAAGTTAAGTATTAGGTAGTGCTAGAAAAGACTGCGTTCAGCTGTAAGTGCAACGTTTTATTTTACTGTGCTTCCAAACCGTTTTCAAAGTTAACAAGCAGCGGTAACGATTTACCACCAGGTTATCTCACAAGGTAGACCGAAGAGCTAATAAGAGTGGTGATGCATGGGGTAGACCTATGCCGAACATATTGTAAATGATAACGAGCATGAACTCGCAGTACAGACCTGCAGGGTGGAGGACAGCTGCCTGCTGGAGCGCGTCATGACCCCGTGCAGGGCCACGGGGTGCTGCGGCAGGTCCACGCGCACGCCGCCCACGCTGAGCAGCGCCGTGGCCCCCGGGCGCCCCGCCTCCCACCCGTACAGCGCCTGCGACTTGCCCACGCTCACGCGGACCACCGTCCTGTACACGCATCATATAATTACTATACATGTTATTAATACACATAAAAGAGAATAAAAGTATACACGGACCAAATAGGTCTGTAAAATGAGGGTGTTTAGGAAAATTTTCGTCAGTCATTTTCTAGTTGGCGCCACTTTGGTAAAAGGTCTATTATTTTGAGAGCGTTATCAAAACAAATATTTTTAGTGTTCATTTCGGAAATATTATTATTTAATTCACAAAATGGATAAATTTACGTTCTTATGGACAAAAGCAAATTGGTGAGAGGGTTTTCTAAAATGGCGCCCACGAGATGACATCAGAGATGCGTCAGGTCTAGCTGTCAAGCGCTGTCAAAAAGTTAAGCCCTGATTGCCCCAATGTGAAAGCGCAAGCAGCGGCGCCAACTGGTGTCGAAGACCCGCAAGCGACGTGTGTATGAAAAGATTAATAAATATTTAAGAGACAAATGAGGTATGGTTGAATCGCAGTCAATGGCGTTCTATAGTCTCTGCTTACCCCATTATTAGGACACAGGGTGAAGTTATGTATATCAAAAGTAAAATATTCAGTGCAGAGTTCGTTGATTACCCAAAGAAGACAGTTGAACTCACTGGTGGTTGGGCGCGACTCCTTCAAGCAACACGATCATGGTCCTGCCGAGGTTGCCCGTCAGCGACCACTGTCGCGCGCGTGACGCGGATAGTGACGCTTGCAGTGACGTGATTTCAGCTTCCAGCTTTAAACCAGATAGAGATGCTAGAAGACGAGTGCGGTGGATTCTAAAAGAGATATAAAAATTCAATTATATTATTGTTTTATCTTTGCTTACTGCTATGCTTCCGCCGCCAGTAGCGTGGTGTTACATAGCTTATAACCTTTCTCAGGAACTGGACTATCATACGCAAAAAGAATTATTCAATTCCGACTGGTAATAAGATTAGCGCGTACAAACAAACTAACGAACTCTTCCGCTTTATAATAGTATAAATAGCAGCAGGACAAAGAAAATTGGTATGTAAATAGCTTAGGTGCCGGAGACGGACATAGGCTACTTTTTATCCCGAAAATCGATCTGGTTCCCGAGCGACACAAACATATTTTAGGCGCGGGTGAAGCCGTGGGACGCATCTAGTTTATTATATAATTTATGTTTTCTTATGACTTAAAATTTAACTGACGTTATGTAAGATCTGTAGTTTGCTAGGGTGGTATCTTAGAAGATGTGTTATCGAGTTTTATTTCGAATTCCATTACATTTATTTAATAAATTAAGTCAATGGTACCAAATTCAAATAATACTTATTTACGAGGGTGCGTTTTTAAGTTCGCGGAATGAGAGGGTTGTTGGGGGGGGGGATTACACTCATTAGGTCGTAACGTATTCAGTGACTCATAATTAGTATAAATACGAGGTTTCATTGCAATTAGACAATTAGTCTTTGAGTTATCGTCAATCAAGCAACATAATCGGGAGTGAAAAGTGAAATATGGAAAAAATCGAATATCGTGCCGTTATAAAGTTCCTTACCAAGCAAGGAAAAACAGTTGCGACCATAATGAATGAGATGGCATTGGTTTACGGTGACTCTTGTCCAGGAAAAACCATGGTCTACAAGTGGCACAATTTATTTAAACAAGGAAGGGAATCCATTGAAGACGATCCGAGGCCGGGCAGGAGTATCGAGGTGACCACGCCAGAACTTATACAAAAAGTTGAAAAAATTGTACTGGAAGATGCTCGACTAAAGAAGAAACAACTCGCAGAAATGGTTGGAGTATCCGATACAACCATTTTTAAAATTCTTCATGATCATCTTGGCATGACTAAGGTCAGTGCAAGATGGGTGCCAAGAATGCTCACGCCGCCCCAAAAACAACAGCGCGTAGAGTGTTCACGTGCATTTTTGAACCTCTGTAATGAAGACAAGGATGATGTATTGAGTCGAATTGTTACTGGAGACGAAACTTGGGTTCATCATTATGAACCTGAGTCGAAACAAGACTCCATGCAGTGGCATAAAAAGGGCGCAGCACCCCCTAAGAAGTTTAAGGTGTCACAGTCAGCTGGGAAAATTATGGCAACGGTCTTTTGGGACTCGGAAGGAATATTATTAATCGACTATAAAGATAAAGGTGTTTCTATAACCGGGGAATACTACGCTTCAATATTAGAGAGACTTAAAGAAGCCATTAAGGAAAAAAGACGGGGAAAATTGACGAAAGGTGTGTTGCTTTTGCACGACAACGCGCCCGTTCACAAGAGCCGCGTTGCGTTGGCTGCCCTGCATAAGGTGGGCTTCGATATTTTAGAACACCCACCCTACAGCCCAGACCTGGCCCCAAGTGATTATTACCTGTTTCCAAAAATGAAAAAAGAACTACGGGGTAAAAAAATTACCACCGATGATGAAGTCAAGGAGGCAGTTTCGGCGTATTTTGTAGACAAAGAGAAATCTTTTTTTTATGAGGGTATTAATAAATTAATTGAAAGAACTGAAAAATGTATTCGTCTTGCAGGTGAATATATTGAAAAGGAAAAATAATTTGGTTTTTTTATTTCCACTCTTTATCCCCCATTCCGCGAATATAAAAACGCCCCCTCGTAAATGACTATCATTATTGGGGGATGGCATTAGATGGCATCATTCGTGGCCAGTCCTTTGCCGACGGAGGTGGTTGTGTGAATCAAAAAAAATGAAGTCTTTAGTGTTAGCCGTTGTCAGTTTACTGGTAATTTCATCAATAAATTGTGAAGTGTTCTTTGAGGAAACGTTTCCTGATGACTGCTGGAAAGTTCTTCAACGACCCACAGGAAGATAAAGGTTTACAGACATCTGAGGACGCGAGGTTCTATGCTTTATCCCGCAAGTTCAAGCCTTTCAGCAACGAGGGAACACCCTTTGTGGTTCAGTTCTCAGTGAAACATGAGCAAGACATTGACTGTGGAGGCGGCTACGTCAAGATCTTTGACTGCAAGTTGGACCAGACCGATATGCACGGCGAGTCGCCATACGAGATTATGTTCGGCCCTGATATCAGCGGTCCTGGTACCAAGAAGGTCCATGTAATCTTCAGCTACAAGGGCAAGAACCATTTAATCAAGAAGGACATTCGCTGCAAGGATGACGAGTACACTCATTTGTACACCCTGATCGTGAAGCCAGACAATACTTATGAAGTACTTATCGACAATGAGAAGGTTGAGTCTGGCGATTTGGAGTCAGACTGGGACTTCTTGCCGCCTAAGAAGATTAAGGATCCCGAAGCAAAGAAGCCTGAAGATTGGGACGACAAGGCGACCATTCCCGATCCGGAAGACAAGAAACCCGAGGATTGGGACAAACCTGAACACATTCCCGACCCTGATGCGGCCAAGCCTCAAGATTGGGACGATGAGATGGACGGTGAATGGGAGCCTCCCATGATTGACAACCATGACTACAAGGGCGTTTGGGCACCTAAGCAGATTGACAACCCCGCATACAAGGGTCCGTGGGTGCACCCAGAGATCGACAACCCTGAATACACTCCAGATGCCAACCTCTATAAGCGCGACGAGCTTTGCGCGGTCGGCTTGGACTTATGGCAGGTCAAGTCCGGCACTATCTTTGACAATTTCTTCTTTGGCAATGACCTCGAGGAGGCCAAGGAACGCGGAGAGGCCCTCAAGAAGGGGCTAGAAGGTGAAAAGAAAATGAAGAGTGAGCAGGACGAAGCTGAGAGAGAGAAAGAGAAGGCTGAGAAGCCCGAGGATGATGAAGACGATGAGGATTTGGATGATGAGGCTGGTGACCCTGTGCCTGTGGAGGACCATGACGAGCTGTAAAGTGTGTAATTGCGTGTAAAGACATTTATCGTGGGGTACTTTGAGCGTGTGTAACGGGGTATGCACGTGTATTGTTCCAAAACTTAGGAGAACATTGTTCTTTTAGTGTGCAAATAGTGAGGTATGTTCCAGTCTAATGTATGATGCAAGATGTAAAATTTTACTCACAATCATTATTTATGAATAGTGTGTGGTGACTCGAGATATTCCAGGTTTGGTATTATGTCATTTATTTTTGTCCCAACATTTTTTGTATAAAGGTTGAATCACACTCTATGTTTTTAAAGGACGGCACTGTGTGCCGTGTGCTGAGGATTTATTGTACAGTATTAGTTATTGTTAGTCTAAATTTTTTGTAAGAATTTTGACTAATGTTGTAGAATAAATCTGAGTCCAAAGTTTCTCATTTATGTTGTGAAACGAGTCTGATTAGATGATGTCTTTTATTTATCAATGTACCCTGCCGAAATTCAGGGTTGTCGCACAAAAATGTATAGTATTGGTTAAGTAGGTATATTTAAATTAGTTATATTAACTTTAGGTTTTTATAAAACCGTAAATACTTTCTCATAAATATTTAGTTTACATACCTAGCTACTCCAACAACAACGATGCCCATGTTAGCAGCGTTGGAGGACGTGTTGCTGTTGTTTTGTTCTCGAGAGCTGGGACGTGCCGTTCTGCTGTGTCGGTACTGTTCTGGCAGATCTGTTGTTACTGAGAACCTTATCAGAAAAACAGTGATTCGTTATTTGAGAAAATCGTCAAAATTTAAAAGTTTAATATATTTTAAAGTTAAATAGGTACTTTTTAAAGCCATATATTATGTTTAAACCAGCAAAAAGGAAAATAAATTTAATCAAAAAAGGGTTTTGGATGCATGCTGTAACTTCGCAAATTCGCACGTTACACTCGTGTGGTCCGCGGGCGACAGAGGAGTTAAGGCAGCGGAGACTTGGTATTGACACTGATATTTATTGGTACTAACGTCCCCGCCACCCGCGTATACCATGAAAGTATCACGTACGAATTCGTTAGGTTTAGAGTATAAATACCTGTGTGTAATAGTCTCGGCATCGGGCATGTTCGCGTACAGGTCCAGCAGCAGGTACACAGTCCGCCAACAGCGCGGCGCCAGGTTCCCGTCGGGCGCATCAGCCCCGGGCGAGCCCAGCGACGCGCGGGCCCCGGGGCCCTCAGCGCCGGGGCCCAGCGGCGCGCGGGCCCCGGGGCCCTCAGCGCCGGGGCCCAGCGGCGCGCGGGCCCCGGGGTCCCCAGCGCCGGGGCCCGCGCCGCCCGCCGCGAACATTGGGGTGTGCGCGCCCTCACTCAAGGAGCTGTAGCCTACAGTAACTCATGCTTACTTTATAAATCAGTTTAGACAATCGAAAACCTTATGTAAGACATCCTACATCAAGTTTGTAAAGGCAATAGAAAGATCCTGAATTTTGCTCCTGAATCTAAATATATTATAACATGTTTTCTTTTTTTTTATCCAAGATTTTTGTAATGATTTCCTTTATACAGAGTAAAGTTAAAAAATGCATGAATTTTAAAAAGACAAAATATCACTCTCTGTATACCAGTGGCGAAGGGTGACTTTTTGTCAGAGGGAAGCCGGAGCAAAAATTGCTTAGCTTAAAGCGCGACGTATGGTCAATTTCTATACTTTAATAGATATTAATTATTTATCGTAAAGAGAGATATTAAAATGTTTAATAAATCCATAATTTCTTTTAAAAATTATTTTCTTATCTGGGCCATCACGGCCGATCTAAATTAAGTACATGTTTTTTTGTTATTCAAAATTAACTTTGAGAAACGTGTTTGCCGAGATAATTAATAAGTGCGTCGTAGACACACAGAAATCAGAATCACTTTTCATACTACGCTCTAAGCTCGGCGCAGCGCCCGCCGGTCACGCTAAGAATCTCAACTACTGAGAGGGGCTACTCCAAACTAGTCCAAACCCGCAGTAATAGCTCGCAAAGCAGAAAGCTTATTCCACAATATTATACAAAACCTTAAACATTCTATTACAATAAAAAAGTTTAGGTACAGAACAAAACATAATAAAATTTTACATATCACAATTTTCACTATCGAAAATTCCTAATAACTTCTAAATGGATTACACTATTTAAACAATTTCTTTAGCCCTATCGATTTGAGACCTAAACCTATCAAATGACATTAAAAACAACACAATATCTACACAAATAAAAAATCATGTTTTCAACTTACGTATTCATGCGTGTCTCAAGTAATTTAACTATGTACTTAGTTACTTGGAACGTACGATTTCCTATAGTATGGATTCCTCGCAATTCCTGCGGCTTATTTCATAACAATTTGACAATTTTGCGCCAATGCGAAAGCGTTTTTGAAATGTTTTAAAGTTATTTTAGTTAAATATACCAGTGAAAATAGATTATATTTTTATTAATAGACACTAGTCTTTGTGATTTATCTCAAAGGGAAGCCGGTAGGAATCGGGTTATATGGACCCTTCGCCACTGCTGTATACGAAACGGAGTACCGAGAAAGAAATATAATAAGGGCTTCTAATATTTAAATAAAAAGTAATGCTTACCCAATTTTCCTTTAACGCTCTTCCCAGTAGACCTGAGCTTTTGCGCGAAGGACTGCGGCCTAGGTCTGGTGGGCTGGTTCAATTTCTGCTGACTTAACGACTGAGGCACAGACACGCCTAGCTCCGGAGTTAATGTGGGAGCTAGAAGGTCCCATTTAGGCTCTAACGTTGCGTATTGCACTTCCTTCTCTAATGATGTTACACTTACTACGTTTTCTCTGAAATCTGATACTGAAACAATAAAATTGAGTTTAACATTTTATAAGCCTCATACTCAAAGTACTATCCAACCAAGTGAATCATGACGCATCATATACTCATTTTATCAATCAATTTTAATGCAAGTAGGTCGAAATTCGCATGAAAACCAATTTTCTTAGCAACGAGCTTGTTATCATTTTATTAAACACTGACATTTGACTAAGTACACTGTTGTTATATTAGTATTAAAAAGGTAAGTGCATTATCTATAATATAAAAATTAATCGCTGAATGTGGTGCTAAGCGCAAATCTCGAGAGCGGCTGAACCGACTTCGCTAACTCCATCCTCGTACTTCAAGGAATATTATAAAAAAAAATAATATTCCTTGAAGTACGAGAATGGTTCTTACGGAGAGAAAATTTAAAAATTACCTGAAAATAAAATTAAAATAAGAATCGACTGTTAGGCGGTACGAAGGTCGCCGGGTCAGCTAGTATACGATAGATCTTACAAGTTTGACAGTTTTAAGCGAACTATCAGCAGAGTGGATCATGATTTATTTGGTTCGATGGTATATAGGTCAAGTTACAAATCTAGAAAAATTACTGAACACCTTTGAGCACATTACGTGTACGGCGGAGTATGATATTTGATATATCACGGTATATTTTAAATAAGAGTTCAAAATTTAAAAAAATTCTAAGTGACTGTCGAATTTCTACCTTCGGACAATCACACAAAACACAAAACTATATAACACTGGAACCTGCATGAAAGCCATAAACCGTACTAAGTAAAGGAAATGGAGATACAAACTTAGATTTTTAAATAAACAAAAATATGAGTATTAAAAGATTAATGAATGTTAAAGAGGCCAAGGAGAAAATGGCGTTGTATAGTCTCTGCTTACTCTATTAATAGGAGCCAGGCGTGAACTTATATATGTATGTAATTAAGCCATCCACTAAAATTACTAAATGTTTACCTTAAAAAATACGTGGCAAGATAAAAACTTTTTGTTAGCTTACCTGAAGATGACGTATGTTTGTTTTGCCTGTGCGAGCTCTTAGTCTGACTCCTTAATTCTATCTGCGTGTCTTTTACATTCTGGTACATGTTGCTGATCTGATGTAGAAGCCGGAGTAGCGGCATGTTCACCTAAAGATTGAGTATTACAAATGTTACTTTTTTTATCGTTCAATGTATTGGTAGAGAGCATATAGATAATAATGAGAATTTTTTACTTTTTAAATTATGATTTTTTTAATTTAGAGCCTGTCAAGAACTGTCTTATCAATGGGGTCATGTCCATCTAGTCTGCAAAAAAGTAGAGAATTTCTTTGGCTAATTCCATTTTTTTTTGCTAACAGTGGCAAACTAGCTAACAGTCCACCTGATAGTAAGCGATAACTGTCGCTCATGGACGACACAGAGTCCATGGCATTGCTCCTGGTAATGCCAGGGATACTGCGAAGCCGCTGCCTACCGTGAAGGGAGTGGGGTAGGTGAAGAGATAAAGGGAGGTGAGGAAAAAGGAAAGGGAGGTAATTGGGCCTCCGGCTCTCCATATATCTACTGTCTAAAACAATTCGTCGGAGTAAATACTACAAGAACTTTACTACACTAGCAAATTAAGATTGATAATACCTAATTATTGTTTTACTTGGCACCAACTTCAAAATTATTACATTATTTAACTAAAACAAAATACGAATTACTTTGTGCTAAGTAAATTATTTTTTTTTACTTTTTAGTTTCCTCCCTGTTAACGGGCAGTTTTTTTATTTAAAAATATTTATATTATTGATGTTTTATATACCTGTTGGGAGATGAATCTGATGCTAATATTAAAGTTAAGCATAGTGCTGATGTGTTTCTTAAGTTGTCCTCGCGATATGTACAGCACGTTTTGTCTCTGGATCAGGTCGTCGACCGCCATGTCCGCTACTTTCTTTAAGTCCACGTCTATAGAAACTTTCTCGCATAAGAACGCTGGGGTTTCTGTTGGTATGTTTGCGTGGGTCGTGTTTGCTGTGGGATTAATGTTGCATGTTACGACTAGTCGAAGAATCGCCATCTTTTTATCAATTTATCAGGTATGACAATCTAAGGCAGTTGCCTTTACGTCCATAAGCAGATACACTAAACCAAATGCTCATAAGTAGGTTATAATTATTTAAAAAAATACTGTACAAAACATTCAAAAGTTGCATTCACCTGAATATTACGCAAGTTAAATTTATGTCTTCAAATTTCATAAAAGTGACAGAGATAGTAGACTTAAATTTTGTATAGCTTACCTTTTCCTTTACCAGCCTGTCTCCTGTCTCTAGCCGCGAGCTCGCTGACGACAATGTCTATGCGGAACATGTCCATCCACGCGATCAATGACAGCTTGGAGCCGAGCGACTCCAGAGCGGGAGGTACGCCACCTTCACCAGAACCGTTCTTGTTCTTTGATTCACCTATTAATAATAATAATAATATCACAACAGCTACACAACGCTATCTAGACCCAAAGTAAGCATAGTAACAGTTTGTGGTATGGGTTCTAGAATGCGGATAAACATACTTATATACTTTAAATTTTGTAAATACATTCATATTATACATAGATACACACAGACCAATGCAAAAATTCATATTCATACACACAAACATTTGTACTGAGCGGGAATCGAACCCACTACCACTGTGTGGCTGTACGTACACAGTACCACCGAACCACAGAGATCGTGTATTAAATAGTAATAAAAGTTAGTAAATTATATAGGAGAAAAAGCCTTTTCTCTATACATATTGCGTAAGATGTGGCTATACGATTTAGTGAGTAGGTATTAATCGGTAAAGCGCGATGCTAAATGTTTGGGAAAAGGGTCATATTCGTGCAAACTTAACAGGGCAACAAGGACAGAATGTTTAGTATTTATTTCAAGCAGTGCCGCATTTTCCGATCCAGAGCAGGAACATAATAGTGGCGCCTCTCTAACTTCAACGGTGGAGTAGGGACGGAGGGATCTCGTCATTCGGATGACATGATGAGGGGAAAGCGGGCGGTTACCATGGCTTCTGAGGCAAGGGAGCCGCTGGTTTGAGTACAGGCTGCAGGCAGGCATGTACATAGCTATTGTACACAGTTACCTTGCGTGACTTGATGCGGAGACACTCCCAGCGCGCCGAGGAAGGGCTGGAACACCAAGTGTGCGTCCAGCAGCATCAGCGAGCCCTGCAGCGGGTACAGGCTGCAGGCGGGCATTGACGCAGCCACCGCTCGAGGATTCATCTTGGAAGGTGGGATTATGGACTTCTTGCTTTTAGGTTCCTGTGTATTAAGAGATTCAAAAGTAAAGTGTTCAAGTCTAAAGGTTCCAACTCTCATTCTAAGATTCGTTCGCAGACAGCAGACCGCAGGTACACCACTTTCTATAAAATTACGCTCGCAGCTGAAGGCTGCGGTGTTGCCGCGCTCGAAATCATTTTCGGGTACTGTTTGATTGTTGATTAATATCTTTGACTTGAGATTGAAAGAGACAGAGCTATGTGAAACAGAACTATGTGAAACAGAGCTATGTGAAACAGAACTATGTGAAACAGAGCTATGTGAAACAGAACTATGTGAGACAGAGATATATAAGACGGAGTTATGTGAGACATAGCTATGTGACACAGGGCTATATGAAAAAAGGATGAGAGACCTATCAAGCATTAAAACAATTACACATAAAACAGGATAACATTACTCACCACTTTAATAGGTTCCTGCTTCGCCATCCATTGATAAAGGTCTTCGCGCGCTCTGTCATTCCTCAAGTTCTCGTCACTACCATGTGGTGAATACAATGAAGTGTTTGAACCCATTGTTGGTAGGTCTTCCTTTAGCGTGCCGTAATCTATACAAATAAGAGAGATATGGAGAAAACAGTACTTTGTATCCGTTTATAAATAATTCTGATGTGAAATTTAGTACCACGAAAGGAAAAAAAAAATTATCACATGCTACTTTATAATCGATCTCACACTAACAAAAACGATGATGGTATTCTTCCAGCGAATGTTTATGTAAAATTACATACTATCTTTTTCACTAATTTCATATCAAGTTAAATAACCTTTATAAAATACTATAAAAATAATCCGTACTAACATTATAAATATTACTAGCTGTTGCCCACGGTTCCGCCAGCGTGAATGTCGGTTACATCTCTGTTTATACATTGACGATTTTTCATACAAACTTTCATCTCCTATTTCAACCCCTATAAGCCATGTTTTCGCGATAAAACATGGTCTACGTATATCTTCTATCGCTTAAAGGAAAATTGCTTAAAGGAGTTCAAATAGGGGATGAAAAATGAAAAATATGCGATAGCCGACATTCATGCGGGTGGAACAGCTAGTTTACTATAATTCTGTTTATAAAGCATTTAAATTGTTGAACAACGTTTAAATTGTGGCAACAACAGGTAAACTTAGTTATTTAAAAATCAATTCTGCCAAAAAGAGTTATCAGTTGATATCCTGATCTTACCTTTTGATTGTAGTTGTCCTTGCAGACCAGATCACTTTGTATGCTTTAGAATCTTTTGACCTACACACCTCCGTTTTAGCTTTATCGTAAATTTCTTCGTATCACATACGCCAAATACCAATACATTAAAAAACTTCAGGTTCTGAGTACGCAATTCCCAAAAAATTCGTCCTTATTGCAGCCAATGTCTCAGACGTGAATTTAGCAACCACCATATTCATTACTCACGCACATCTTGAATATTCTACTTCTTACAAACTAAACAAGCAATGTACTACTCACTAGCGATGGCATCGTCATGGAACGCCGGTTTCCTGGTAGAGAAGGGCAGTGACGGAAACACGAGGCTAGCGCGGCTGCTTTGCGCGCCCCGCACTGTGTGATATGTATTAGCATACGATGAGCGTTGTATGTGGGAGATGTAAAATGCTTGTAAAGAATGCTGGTTTATAATAACTATGCACATGATGCGGAAAAATGGTCGAATATTCATATACTTTTGTCTACAAATAGAATATGGACATGTCTTATGAAAACTAGCATTAACGAATTTTAGTAGAATTTATACGAAAAAAATATCACATAGTATATTGTGGCTAATAGATTGTTTATAATTATTTTTCTAATAAATAAGCACCCGAATATTCATGAAAACAGACTCTATAATATGATAAGTGAACTTGTTAATTTCTCTTTGAAATATATTGTCTGAAACGAGCTGAGCGGGAAATGAAATTAGGCGCTGATTAAGTTGTTAACTTGACGTTCATACAGTGGCGTAGTGTAGTGGGGCGGGGGGGGCGGCCCGCCCCGGGCGGCACTTTTTAGGGGCGGCAAAATTTTACAGTAGATAATAACCTGACTTGTGGGGATTTCTCGTATTTGATTTTGTGCTTGGATATAAAATGTATAGTATAGGTACATTAAAGTGAAATACCTAATTAAAAGGGCGGCAAAATTGTCTTCCGCCCCGGGCAGCCGATACCCACACTACGCCACTGCGTTCATAAGTGTCACTTAAGTTCCAAATGGATCATCACTCATCTAAATGAATGATCAATTAAGTGATCTGAATGGAGTTTAATTTCATAATAAATAAAATAAATCATTTATTTCAGACTATTAGTCCATTTTGTTAGTATAATTAATTAATTAGTATAAAAATTCATTGATTGACTTTAATGGATTTGGCAATGTATATGATATCATGTAAAAGTAAACTTAAAATTGTCATTTTTCTAAATATAAATTACGTCCTTACAACAATTTAGTACATTAAAAAGCCAGCCATTACATAGTAAACAATTGATGTATTACATGGCTTTTTAAGGCGATTACACAGTAAACAATTGGCCAATTGTTGAAGGGCCTTAAGATTACCTAGAAGTAAAAACAGAATACGGCTTTAGATGTGAGCATTCACGCAATATTTTTTTCTAGAATCTAGCATCAAACTCCAGGCTGCATTAAGTGATGTATCCACGTAACTTCTTAATGTGTAACACATACTTTGGAAACATTTTAATAAGTTGCATTTGTCAACACATATTTATTTAAATTCTTTCAATATTTTGTCATTACAAAATCTTTGTATTCATTAATCGAAATTTGCGGGTAGTTAGAACAGTACAGATATGAATAAGCACGAATTGATTTATTATAATGCAGCACAGACATTTGGAAATGCAAGAAAATTTAACACACACGCATACACAAACAAACATTTAGCAAAATAGGGGCAATATTAATTGATCAACCAAAGAGCTAAGAAATAGCAATAGGAAATTAAAACTTTTAGAATAAAGATATATAATGAAATGAGAATTCGTATTATTTTGGACACTAAAGGGTAATACATCGTGTGAAAACATGAACCTATAATAAACGTATGAAATAGTCAATCACCCTTAAACATTTTTTTAATTTTGCATAAAAATTATGCCTACTTTTTTCAACTACATGCCAAGACTTCATGTGCGATAGAAAGAGCAATATAATTTATAAACTGAAAAGGTCATATGCGACCAAAGCCAATAATAGGTATTCTAAAATCAGTTTCTTTGAAAGAACACGTCTATAACTCAGAAGTAAAACAGTTTAAACGCAGCCAATGTTATTTTAAAACTTGTAACTAGCAAATTATGAGTATCATAAAACAAATTATAAATATCAGTATAAAAATAAAATTAATGTATGAAACTATAAAAAACCACACAAATGTATGATAAAAACAAATCAAAGGTAGGAGCTGATAGCTCAGTAATGATACACAAGACAAGTTGTCACACCATGCTAGACAGGGTCAAGACAAACATTACAACAGAACAAACGCAAGACACGTATTGAAGTCGTTCGTAATGTTTATGCGATTTGTTGTGCGACAAATCGTACAACCAGTTTAAAGTACGTATTATTAGCCGATTTATTTAGGAATAATGAATCTTATTGGTACATAAAAAGGTAATAAAATTACAAACGACTTCAATTAGTTTATTGAGACTTATGGACTTTTTAACTAAAAGTATAATTTCTTTAATTTACTTTATCATTACAGAGTTTAAGACACAAGATACAAAACTCCTGCGTGTCATAGGTCAGTATTCGTAAGCGTTATTGCTGTTAAAGCATTTTTACCGACAAAGCATTGTGGTCTTTAACAACGTTCGAATAAGATCGAAAATTAATTACACAAATTATTTCGAAGAGCATCGATGCGACTGCATGAGTGTTAATTAATTTTCGATCTAAAAAATTTAAACTTTAAACGTATACAAATAAGGTCCACAAATCTCAATAGGATTGCAATAGTGTTGGTGTACGAACCCGACGGCGGCGTGGATGGGAACGAATGCGGGCGAGGGCTTACCGCCGCGCCGGGCGCTTCACCCACAACACACAAGATATTAAATACTGTGTATTTAGTATCGCATCCTCAGTAGCAAAAAGACGTAACACGACACAGAAAATTAACAACTTTATATCTTACGGCTTTTGATGTAAGGTTAATATTTCTGAGTATCACTTCTCATCTTATACGTCTTTTTTGATTGAGTGAGCGATGTGACTTATATTGTGTGATAATATTTTTATCTTTACGACAATATTTATTAATTTACATACAACTTTAATATTTTAAATCATACAACATTATCGACTTGTGTGTAAGAATCAAAGGAGAATGCCCACAATCCCATGGGCTTTGGGCCCATATAAAAAAATGCTGTGTCTTAGTAATTTCAAACTAAATCACAAGTAAACTTAAAAAACTAAAATTTAATTTTTTATTTATTGAATTTGCTGCACGCTGCTATATTTGGGACCATATTTGGGCATTCTCCTTTAAACATATAGTGAACAAACAATACCAATATTATTAATTATCATTCATTTTGTGTTTCTTAAAAGTCAAACTTAAACCATACAGTGAACAATATACAATATAAATAAAAGTGCTAGTTTGAAGTAGAACTCACCGGGAATATTCATTTTATCAACGTCCATGTTTAACAGTAAGCAGTTCTCGTCTAATGCTTCCGTCTCCAAGGGGTATTCCTGCCAGCCTTCCACAGAGTCCTACAAAAAATAACCGTTTTTATCTAAAGATCTAACTATAAACTATCTACCTGGCTTATTGCAGCTTTATATGTCTGAAATTTTAGCGATATCGTGTTTAATCGGTGAGTTTCGCTTTTATATGTAGATCGATGACAAGAGAAATTTTGTGAACTGAGATATTATTTTGCGCTCTAAAGAAGACAACAGCTGTAGCATTATTGTCTATTCATCTATTGTCATCTACTCTTCTGTTACCACTGGCAATATAATTTTTTTTTGATAAATCGAATTAGAGATATCGCTATGGCTTTTTGTACTCATAATGAATGTTCACACGAGCGCGATTTTTTTCGGCGCGACATAGCGCGCTTGCGCGCTGCGCCCACCCCACGTACACTTCGATAAATGCAATTTGAGATCTATTTATATGTTATAAGACTTAAATTATTATACACCAAATTGCAAAGCGTGCAAGATGCGGGTGTAGACGCGGGTGCCACGTGCGCCCCAGCGTGCGAGTGTCGTCTGAACGCAGCCTGATACTGCGAAGTGAAGGAGATAAATACTAAAATACTTACTTCAAGCAGGTCTGGCAGCGCAAAAGTGACGTTGAGAGGCTTCATAACTTTACTCTTGTAGTTGTGCTCCAGTAGTAGAGGCGTGTACAAAATGTTTTTCCATTGACGACTCAGCACTATCACACCCTGTAATGTAAGACGGTCTATTTCACTCAACGCTTTAAGGTTGTAGTTGATCTAAGATCTGCGCTACAGAAAAATGATCTTTTGACTTGTTCTATCAAGAAGGTAGTTTTTACTTATCTGTCGTATTTTTGTTTAAAAATTGTATAATTGTATTATTTCACAAGAAACTTCAAAATTCAGTTTTTTTTAACTTTGACGTACAATAAGTATCATATTTTATATATACATAACTTCACGCTTATCTCCCATTAATGGGGTAAGAAGAGACTATAGAACGTCAATTTGCTACGATCCAAACATACCTCCTTTGCCTCTTCATATTTTATGATCGTAATAAAATAAATACTTTGAATTTTAAAACTATTTCGTGTGGTTGTCAAATGCGTAACTGAACTGAAGTACGAAAATTCGCCATTTGGCAATTAGTTAATAGACATAAAGTATAATATATAGTATTCTTGTTTTTACCAAGATTTTGACAAAAAACAGCGTAACAGTAGCAACGAGACCTAAAGTGCAATTAATTACAGGAAGGTTCGTAATCACCTGTCGTAGAGTAGACAGTGAGGGTAGATGTCGTTCAGCCAGGTCGGCCTGTACGGCGGCGGCGTCAGCTTGCAGCGCGTACCGCAACAGTACGGCGCACAGCTGTAGCGACGGTTCTTCACGGAGCTGCTTCGCCATGGGAGTGTGACGGCCGTACCGACTCTATATATACAACTTGTTGTTGACTCACAAATATTTACATGAGGGTTTACGCGTCTTAGTGGCAACGTGGCAACTTAGTGTGTCATATTTCGTGGTTTTAAATTTTTATCATTTAGTCGGGCTTTATTTTAAAAATTTGTTCTGTCTATATGCTAGAATTAGGTGAAAAGTATATAAAAAGAGTTTAAAATTGTCGGTATTATGGCTAACAGACAACTTTAAGTTGGATGACAATGCGAGGAACGGAATCGGTAAGTACTTCGTTTTTAGTCGATTCTTATTAAAAAACAGTCTACTATTTATTTAATGCACTAGGAGATTTTACGGACTACAAATACTAAAATTTTTCGGTTTTGAGAGCATTTCGTTCCACCTAAAAGCAAGTAATATCTCACCTTGGGTAGCGTATGATGTGGCGTTAAATCCAACGCGGCGGCCATTAAACTAGCGGCAGTAGCGGTAAGACGTCGCGCGTACGCTCTATATAAGGCGACGACGCGTATACCGAGCCGGTTGCACGGGTTCATCCACGCGTTTATCGCGGGTGATGCTGTGCTTAGTAGGTTCCAGTCCAGTCTAAAATTAAATAGATTTATTATAAGAACATGAAGCTCAAAGGAGATTGTATATTACTTTAATGTATTAAGGCTGAAATCAAGATTGGTGAAGTCTGATTATCATTATATTTATATTATACTAGCTGCGCCCTGCGGCTTTGCCCGCGCGAAAATTGCTATGTGTATTATTAATGTAACTCGGGAATCAGAGCGATTTTCGGGATAAAAAGTTGCCTATTTCCCCAAATCAAATCTATCTACATACCAATTTTCATCGAAATCGGTTTAACGGTTTAAATTTAATATGGTGGTTAAGTATTCTTAAACTTTCTAAATCATCGCGCAATTTTCTTAGTTTTTCTTTCATAAGAACCTTCTCCTGACAATAACAAACACAACAAAAAAAGAATTAACGAAATTGATCTAGCCTTTAACGCGTGATGCCATGACCAAGAGAAATAGAGATTCATTTTTATTTATATAGATGTATATTTATATTGAGTTTGTTTGTTTGTTTGAACGCGCTAATCTTGGGAACTACAAGTCGGATTTAAATTAAGTTCTTGAGGAAGGTTTTAGGCTATGTAACATCACGCTACTGGCGACGGCAGCAGAGCAGTAAGCAAAGACGCAGGTGAAACCGCGCCGTGGAAAGCTAGTATATTAAACTTAAGTATGTATGTGTATTTTATACAAGTACTTTTTCTTATTGTTCGTTTAGTATTAGTTTTATTCTATCTTTATTAAGTTTACATACTATGTCTTTCATGAAATATTTCTGTCGCAGGTCTGCCAGAAAAAAAATCTAATGAAATAAGCAGTTCCTTTGTGCTTTTGTATCGGTATGTATTTTCTTATAACTATTTGTGTGTGCATTAACTAACAAATAAATAAATAGAGAAAGAATCCTCCAGGAACACTGAAATCTCTTCACATAACGTGGAGTTTAAGGGAACCACATAGTCAATAAAGTTGTACAATAAAAGTTTGTAAAATAAAAACAAATATTTCTGTTAGTTACAACAAAATCGAAACTAAATCTAATGAATGCATAATAATTTTAAACAAAAAAAACCGACTTCAAACGGGAAGGAAACTAAAAAGTTAAAAAAAAGTTTACTTATCAGAAAGTAATTCGTATTTTGATTTAGTTAATCAGAATTTAAGTTGGTGCCAAGTAAAACAATAACTTTCTACTAATCTAGGTATAATCAATTCTAATTTGCTATTGCAGTAAGGTTCTTATAGTATTTATAATAATCAACCAACCAACCAACTTCAAAATTCTGATTAAGGCCGCTATTAGACTATCATAGAAATATGATCAAATATGTGTAAGTCATTTTTAAATGAAGAACATATGACGGTATAATAACTACATGTGATTATCTATGATCATAGTTTGAGGGTCGTCGAACTATGATCAAAGAATTTGACAGATATGAAATCATATTTATATGATAATGTAATACCGCTCTTACTAAATCAAAATACGAATTACTTTCTGATAAGTAAACTTATTTTTAACTTTTTAGTTTACTTCCCGTTTGAATTCGATTTTTTTTTTGTTTAAAATTATTTTATTACACGATTTTCAGTGACGGGTAGACCTAAAGCTTAGGTATTATATTTATACGATCTAAACATTTTGGAATATTGAACCGTATGAAGTAAGCCCGACATGACTGCTGTTAAGGAATTCCCTGGAATGTCTATGGTCACCTGTAATGGCACTTAAAACCCATAGGGGCGTAAAGTTCTCATCATTACAAATTAATTAAGTCCAAACACTAAGTAATTGCTGTAAATCGTTGGCTCCATCATCAGATCGACTCCAAGCCTTCACTAAATAGTAGGGCCTTAAAATACTTAATGAAAAAAATATCAAATGCACTAGTCGCCAGTACGATTTTCGAAAGTTCCTCTCGATTTACCTGGGATGCCATCATCAGATCCTGGTTTCCTTATCATGGTACCACACTTGGAATATCTACTTTCCAACAAAAAAAGAATCATCGAAATCGGTTCATAAACGACGAAGTTATCCGCGCATATATATTTAAGTATACGGTCGAATTGAGAAACCTCCTCCTTTTTTTGAAATCGGTTAAAAATAGTTTTAAGAGCGTTCACATAAATTGCGACGTCACCATTCTTTTGTGTGAACGCTCTTAATTTTGTTTACTTACCTCGTATAATCAATTTTCTTCGTTATTGGCGTCCGCGGAGGTGCCGCAAAGTTGAACCAGACAACCTTCAAGTCTATGGCACACGAGGAAGTATTACCATTGTCTTTTATCGGGACTACGGTACAACAGCTATCATTATTTGAAGGTTCTTCAGGTCCAGGAGTAGAGGGTTCCGGAGGGGGGACTGGAGGAGGTTGAGCGTTACCCAAATTTGGGGTACTAGGCTTCGAAGTGGATTCCCTTTTTCTAAATAGATCCTCAATACCCGAAGTCCTGTAACTTTTAGTCTTTTCTTTATCCGGTTTTAACTCCTCAGCAGATTTGACCGACTCTCTGCAGCTCTCAATGTCTGGTTTGATGCATTTCTTTTCCTCGTTTGGTTTATGAGATTGGGAGTGTTTGGAAACCTTGATTGAAATGCCTTCAAGACCACATTCAAACATGATGAAGCCGATTGGACTGTCTTTTTGTGCCTCTGTTGTACCACTTTGACAGCACTGAAATAGAAAATAAATCATCATATTGTCCATAAATCAACAAATGTAGTCAATAAGTAGATATCAATTAAAAAAATAATGAGCATGCGATCTACGAAGAATTCGTTCTTACCATTGATTCGCATCCTTTGGAACAGGTATCAGCTCTGATGAACTTGAACGATACCTTCGAGTGTTGACACGGGATGCCTGTGATGGTCACATCTTTGAGTTGCGACGACTCGTTGCGTATACGGCGAAGTTGACCGTGGACTTTGCCTAAACGTAACATATTCGACTTATACTGTACAAATTCTTTAATAACACACGCAATATGAAAGATTTCTCAATAATATTACACTTACCAACGTTCAAAGTGATAGTGGTATCCTCACACTGTTGCTGCGAAGCCTCGATATAAACGGGCTCGCCTCTTTCCTGCCCGCGCTTTCTCGTAGACTGCGTCGAAATCAAAGCCCTCGGACCCTTCATAATCCCAAAAGACTTCTTACTACCCAAAGCCCTTAATGTCGGCCTGTAGTACAACTGTACTGATTCCAAATTCTTCTTAGCACTTACGTACTTTGCTGTAATATTCTCCACTGACACTCCGAATAAGGACACACAAGTTAAGTCCTGAATATTATCCAACGCTGAGAAAGATATCATGTCTTCGACGACAGAAGACTGTATAAAGATCATGTTCACTTTAGGTATAGTCACGGTTGCCTGTAGTTGTTCACATATTGTTTCTTCATAGACATTTGAATGAGGAATGGTCGCCAGTTTGCATTTATCGTCTTTGTCCGATGCTATGTTCGACTGGCTCCGCGTCTGCATTTGTGGCAGCCAGTTCTGAACGTATTGCTTTTGTTTCAGTACATTTGCGCTTGATACAGTTGATATACACAGCAGACGCAAATGATTGATTACCGTTATCGGATGTATGTTGGCTAGAACAGGAGTAAGGGACTCCACAAACTTCTGAGTACTTTCCAGAACTAAAGGTGTCAGCATTATATCGATTTCGCCTCGCAGTTTGACGAATAATCCACTTTTGCTGTCACTTGTGGTAGTGACAGTTGACACAGTGCTTTTCTCTGTGGTGTTCTCTTGACTGTCTTGTACCGTTTGCTGGATGTCCCACCATCCTTGTGGGTATGGATGTGCTTTCACTTGAGAATTAAAATGAGGTGGCAAATTTGAATAAGGTCCGTGCTGATTCTGGTTATTAATTTCTTTTTTTGCTATTAGTTTCAGTATATTTATTTTACCGTGCGGCTCGAAATTTGGCAGATATCTCTGTCCAACGTATACCAAAGTGCCATCGTCAGCTCTCCTGAACAGTGGTAGAGTGAACGCGTCACTTCCGCTGGGTAGTGAACACGATGACCAGTTTGAGCACTTATATTGTGGTAAGTTCTGCATGTAACTTGCCATCAACAATGGTGAATCTACTATAGGTTTATTTGTTTGCATGTGTAGATTGACCAGCGTCATGTCTTCTTGAGAAGAAATCGCCGATATGAATGAAGTCGACGATACAGACCCGCTCTCCGAATCAGGTTGCACTCCCGTACTCAAATTGCTTATAGTATCTGGTATATCGATATGTTCCGATTTCGGGGCAGAGTTGTTCCATTTCTCATTCGATATATCGTTGATTCCAAACGAACTTTTGTCTCTGGGGTTGCTATGGCGACTGCCAAACGAGTGTTTTAAACTCGAAGATCGACTGGGAAACATGTCTTCATCGGCCGAGAAGAAAGCTTCCGAGTGATTTTCGCTGGTTATGGACATGGTTCTTTGCACTTCCTGAGGAAGAGTGTCTTCGGGGTGAGGTTGAGAATTTAACGAATAGTGAGATTCAGATACAGCCACAGTTCGAGCAGGCACTTTTGGTACCACAAACGTTTCTACATCAGTTCCTCCTGTCTTTTTACTCGTTACGTTAGCATTATCTTTTACAGCACAACTTAAAGCCAATTTAGAATCAGAAACACTGCTTTCCATTTGGGGAACATTCAGTATACTCTTATTAAGTTTAGAATCACTATCGATTTTGGTGCTGCCCAAATGCACAGAGGCATCGACTAAACGAGCGTAAGGTACATCACTTTTGGTGCTCGATACAAGGATATTATTACTCCCCTTACTCATGCTAGTATATGAGAACCTCCTTGTGAGACTTCGCCGCTCTGCAGTTTGTGGTGACTTGCTCAAGTTTTGCGGCAAAGGAGACGGTATTAAAGTCGCAACGTTAGTGGGCTGAAGACAAACATTCAAGCTATTGTATGGAGGCGTGTGGAACACAAGCTGTCCAGAATGTAACAAGCTCTGTCCATATCCATATTCGCCCGGTGTCGTCTCTATTATATTAAATATGGCAATGTTAATCCCTTCGTTGAGGTCACTGACATTTGGTTTCAAGAAATTAGGTCCGTTTCTGTTAGACCCGAAAAACGCGCAACCCCCTGTGCACCCACACTGTGAGCTCTTCCCCTCGTTTGGCCACATGAACCAGAGCCGCTTTGTCTTGTCGTCGTGAAGTTTGAGGAACTTCTGTTGGACTAGATGTAGATTTTTCGGAGTTTGGGGTAAAGACGAGGCTGCTTCGATCAGCAATGGACCTAAAGACATGGATCCTACTCCGACCCAGTTGTCACTTTCTGGAGGCTTGTTTTGACTATTATTAGTAGCGTTACTACCATTAGAATGATGATGAGTATTAGTCTGCATATTGGTCTGAGTGTACAGAGCTAATTTTATGTTCGGTAGCAAGCCGGTCACACCTGCACCAAACCCTGAACCGTGTAAATTGCAAAAGCTAAGTCTTGCGGGTGATATCCATGTTTGTAACGTGGTATTTGAATCCGCAATATAAATATCAATAAGATCGATCGCGACTCGGATCATTTTGTATTTGATTTCGTTGGACGAAGGGCAGCGGTACTTTAGAGTGAGATCAGTCTCGTTGCACATGATATTGTTTATTCCGTGGTGGCACTGCTTGGCCGAGTTTGGAGGTACCAACTCGTTTTCGCTATCGCATATTAGTAGCAGGAATGTTTCTAAAGAGGACACGACTTGATACAACTGTGGTAACGTAAGACGTCCTGTTAGTTGCCCCAGTTGGAGTTCCATCATCCACGCGTATTCGACAGTATCTTCATCCACAGTACGGTTGGTATCACTAAAAAACCCATTTCCTCGTAATTGGAACGACGACAGCATTAAATGTCCTTGGTACAGCGCACCCGAATTAATTGGATTGGTTCGCGACAAGTTATTAGATGATACTAAAATTGACGGACTCAGTAATAGTTGCAATTTTGTTTCTCTGAAGCTTTTGTCCATCTCGAATCCGAATCGTTCAATCAGTACGACAGGGCAAGGTGGTTCGTTTTCACTGCAGTTCTTTACTAAATGTGCTTGAATGTCGTGTATTATAATCGATACTGATACGTCTAACGGGCGATAGTGCCGTGGATCGAATGGTCCTTTACTGGCATCCGACGAATCATCAATTGATATCTCAGTGTGTTGGTTGACGCTGCTCCTATCATTCGGCTTCGAGTTATCACTGCTCCAATAAAACGATTCCATATTTGGTGTCTTTTGCATGTCTGTGAAAGTTTGGTCCTCACCAAAGATATTTTCTAACAAGTTCATAAAGCTTGTAATGATTGTGCCGTATGCTAAGAGAATCGAAGGTCCAACTTCTAATTCTAAGCTCACTTTGTCTGGTGGGAGTGTAGTTCTGTCAAATTTGTTACCATCTAAAGTCCAGTTGATTTGTGGCTGCTTCCTCATTCTTGGTATTCTCATCGGTGAAAGAAGGATCTCTTCCTTTTCCGGCGTAGTTATGTCAGCTTGCGGCTCAGGGCCTAGCGGAGGTATTGGGTGGTAATTATACCTCACACTCAGAGCTACTATAGGGACAGACCAACAATCGACCCAACCCTGCGATTTTACACATTTTCTCCTCCATTTTGAAGCTTTTAATCTGCAGGGAACCAATTTCATGTTCTTATCAAGTGAGAGAAGGAGTAATCTTGAGGTATTAACTTCAGGTAAATAGAGACTCATGTCGACAGCTTCCCCTTGCACCCAGATTTTTAGAGGAATGAAATCTGGCAAGAAATCGACAAATGGTAAATCGAAAGACACATCCAGCAGATCCCCGCAGAACGCAACATGGTTGTTTTCCTGGTTTGTAGAACTGCAGTCGATCCAATTATACTGGTTGCTCACTGTGACCACTTCACATTCTTTAAGTAAGAGAGAGATTTTCCATGTATAAGGTACAAAGTGTAAGATATCTGGTCGGGCTTTCGTCGACCAGTCGTTAATGAGATCTTGAAAGAAATCTATATGCGTATAAACAAGATGCGCCGTGGCCTTACACCCTGTCAAACTTAGTTGCCAACACTGATGATGGTTCCACACAAGTGGGTAGTGGCACTTTATTGTGTATTCTAACGTTTCGCTTTCAGCTAAGCTTCTGTACTGGAGGCTGGTGGTGGCCTCTAAGTGCAGAAGCTGCCCAGTAATCTTCGTCGTATACCCATCTTGTAATACAATCCAAGGCAGCGTTACTTCGAGATATGAACCAGCACCAATGTTTATGTGAACAGCATTCGTCTCTTTGTTCTTTGTGAACAAGATATCTATCGTAGCTTCATTCAACGTTGATAACCGTATGTCGAAGGATTGCGTTTGCCGTCTATCACCAGGCTTTGGTTGAGGGGTTACTTCTAAATTTTTGAAATTCGGTGGAAAGAAAAACTTAAACAAATGATCTCGCTGCCTATCAGCCCATGGCCCGTAACTAAAGTCGGTTCCTTTCCCACATTTGATGTCTACACCCCAAATTGGAGGAGCTGACTCTACAATATCCCCGTTCGCCAGCTGGAGAAGAACTGGTTGTTCTGGCACTAAACCGGGCTCATCCATATAGAAGTACACTTCGATATAGTTAGAGCTCATTACGACGAAACCCTCACCCATATATCTGGGCGGTTCATCTACCATTGATGTGTATTTGGGACTAGGTGCTAACATTACTTTGCAGTTTTCTGCTTTCGCTTTTACGAAGTGCATTAAATGGTCTAAGCTGGAGGCGGGAGGTTTTGTACTATACACTAGATGTGATTCTTCAACACTAATCGACAATGTCGTTGGGACTAGTCTATTACCGAACACGACTCTGCCTGAGCAGATATCTATCTTTATGACCGGTATAAGGTCTCGCCACGTTCGCGCCATAGCTGCCTCAGACCTGACGGTGTCTTGGGCGCGTCTTCTTTTCTCATTAGCATCGTTCATCGCTTTGTCTCGGTCTGTACAATCGTCGTCATTCTGTTGTTTGATGACGGGTTCGAGACCGAACACTTTTTCGAGTTCGTTATATAGATCGCATCGATTATAGAAATGTAGTTCGAAACCGTTTAACATGATGGATAGGCGAGTGTCTGAGTGTGATAAATCTGGAAAATACAAGTTGTACCATCAATAACATGCTTAACGCTTGTTCTCTTAAAGAGTGTAGGATTTTTATTTACAATTTCAACCTTAGAACTAATATTGGGAATTTCCCTATCAGTAGATCTACCATTACGTGAACTTCTCAAAGGTGACCTGGTAATAAGATGTCTGTCTGTGTGATGTGATGTCTCAAAAGCATTTTAAATCATAGTAGAGCAAGAGATTTATACATAAAGTAGTATAACTATCATTGAATTCTATTGCACTTGTAACACCATATAATTTGCCTCAACAGTGAGTATAAGAAATTTACTGTCATTGACAACGCTTATTTTTAGTCAATTATCTCTATCGCTTTGGTTTTAATTTCATTATGATGCTAAAATGAACTCTAATTTCGAGAAGCCGTAAAACTTAGTTAGCTAGTAATGGCCTAGAACGTTAGGTTTAGGTCTCGATCTATTACATATTAGTCTGTGATAAAATATTAACAAACTAATATACTTATTATGTATATTTATTAATTATAGCTACTTAATTGGAAGTTGGCGTTATAAGTAGCATAAGGTACATGTATTTATGTAGTACGGTTTTTAGCCTACATATAAAATGCGATACCTACGTACAAATGATATATAAATAATATATTAGTTTAATTCCTTTCTTGAACCCTTCTCGACCTTTAAGTGAGAGATTAGTAGGTATCTTAACTAGGCCTTTGCCTTAACTCTCAGTGTTGTACTTACAAATTGTTTATTTGTAATTAAAATATTATATTTTCATAATTTATGACTGTAATAATTTTGCATACTCAGACAAAATAAGTCGCAAGATGAGAAATAACTTTAATTGTCAATAAACGTTAAAGTTAATAAACAATAAAGTTATGATTACAGCTACGATCGATTCCTATGTTCAGTTTTTCTACCTAGGTTTACTATGTTTTACCTTGTGCATGTTATACAATTGTAAATCACCACTCACCTTCAGATACATCTTTGGGCACGTAAGACCTCCACCACCTGAATATCAAGTAGCCATCTTGTATACGCAGCGTGTAGTCATAGTTTATATAGACGATGTCACGGAACATTATCTTGCCGGATAGCGCGTTGAGTGTGAACGAACCTGAAAGATACAGAGGGTAGTATATATTACAGTGACTTCTGAGAAACAAGAGGCAGAGGTCACATGCTAAGAGACACAATGGGGAAGTGGAGCAGACAGGACAGAAAGAATCGGGGTAAACAGTACCTCAGATGGGAGGATGACCTAAAAATCACAGCGGGACCTAACTGGAGAAAAGTCGCAAAAGACAGAGAGCAGTGGAAGTTGCTGGAGGAGGATTATGCCGAGAGGCATAATGTGCTAAGGGATACTCTATAAAAGAAAAATGCAATGTATTCAAAAATGTAATTTCTTATCGCAGAATAAAGGGCTTATTATTATTATTATATATTACAGTCATTGTACTAGGTTTAGAAGTCCCAAATATTACAGTCATTGTAAGAGGTTGAGGTCGCATTCTGGCATATTTTGTATAGAACTTCAGTGGCAAACAAGCATGGCTGATGAGAAACGGTTATCGTAAACTAAGAACATGATTTTGTTCTCTAACAATTGCAAAACCAATTCTAAGAACATTAAATTATGACATTGCTGAGAAGCAAATGTATGGATAATTGAGCCTACAGTGCTTCCGCTACACACTTAATGAAACGCTGTAGTATGTGAACTAATATTTTATTCTGCTATTTTTTGAGAGGATAGTAATTCTCTAGTTTTAGTTCATTATGCTGAAACCAGCACAGATATACTTGTGTAAAAACCAACTATGAAACTTTTTAAGTCATGTCAGAACAATTGCGGGAATGCGGGACACTCTTCGCCTAAATAAAAGTATGTGCCGTCTCTTTCTACATATTAGAATTTTGAAATATTAAAAATAATTTTTAAAATCCGGGACGTGGGTATGTCCATATTATTACATTATACCACAAGTACCGAAAATAGCTTTACCTATTCCTATCTCTGCTTTTTTCGGACAGTTCCCGGCTTCCTATTAAAATTTATAATACAACAATGCCAAAATTATACCATTTTTTTTTTTTATTACTTTCATAATACATGTAACATTTATGTTACATTTTGTGGAACTCCTTTGTCTTTAAATCCTGTATCGTAGATTAGATTATCTAAAGCTCACTAATTATTTTCACATAATTATAAAATAGAGATACTATGTACAAGGTGATTATATTTTCTTAATTAATATAAAAAAATATATATTGTATTACGGTCAAAAATACAACTTTGACAATACAAACAAGTCATAAATTGTCTAATTCGCAAAATGGCACCTGAGTCTCAAAAGGGCTAATTCAGGAAAAGACTAATTTTACTAAGAACTAAGTAGTAAAATGCCTAATTCTTAAAGGGACCAATTTTATTTAATTACACATAAAATTTGCTATTTTTTTGAAACATTAGATGATACCTATTGCTTTGGTGGTTCAGTGAGTCAGGGTTTGTGTGAGAGATTGTGGACTCAAATCCCACATGGAATAAAATATTGTCTGATTCATAAACATTTGTTACCACAATGGGTGTAATTTGCATTTCATAAATTTGTAAAGTAGTATGTGAAACCAAGCTTGTTCCCGAGTGTGGGAAATATTATTTTAAATTTTTATGTTCTACCTTCATTTAAAACTGGCGATGAACAAATGGAACCACTTCATATTATCTTTATATGTAAGATGTAACTAAAGGAAACTAGTACCTAGGCATTATGTTGTTCCCATTCAAAAACCTTGATAACGATTACACATTGTTTTTAAATAATATGTGTTCATAATGTATGTAGGTTGTATTTTATTTATCTATTTTTTCATTCATGCTATTTTATATTTAAGTAAAAATAAGCACAAACGAAAAATTATATTTATATATCATATAATTTTCTTTAATCATCTATAAGATTATTATAATAATCAGCTAGTAATTATTAATAGAAGTTAATTAATTTGAAAAAAAAAACAATAATTTCAACCATTGTTTCCCATTTGCTGGGTCACGACCCGATACTAGGCCATGATAATAAAATACTGGATCCCAAAATATAGAAACCGACTGAAAGTGAAACCAGACCTTAGGGTAAAACCTTAGTCATTTTCCGTGTACTTGGATTCTTTAGTAAAAAAATTAGCAGCAGCTCCATACTTTGCACTAAAATTTAGTGACTAAGTAGGTATACTAAAATATGTATGTAGTATTAATAAAACATTTTTCTATTAAATGTGTATAATTTAACCTAATGGGACCAGCTTGGGTTTAAAGTGGGTCACAAAGGTGCAGTGGAAAATAACCGGGCAGAACAATGTTTATAAAAGCCTTAGTTTTTCAAATTGAATTAAAATGAGTATAATAAATTTTTGTTTTGTTATTTAAAAATGTGTATTAATTTCTTATTGATTGACTTTGTATTTCTTATCTCTCATTGTTTCTGATAACAGTATTTGACACTTACTCGTAGACATAGAACTCGGGTCTCATAATGGGTTTATCAGTGTGATAATCTTAGCCAATGACTAAAGACATTGTAATGTCGAGCCAATGACTTGCCTAACTCTTCAAATCATGATATCAATGTCAAGTAAACAATATTATACAATTAAATTATTACAAAATTACTAAATTGTTAAAGAAATGTCAGTGACCTCTACAGATTGTCTAACGCAGTTATCGACTGTTATGTCCATGAACATGGCCATCGTATTATAGCTACCTACATAAATATTATATGGGTCACTTACCAATTTTGAAATTGTCATCTTGGAAATAAAACTTGTTGATCAACCTGGTCAGTATGTAGCCGAGCACACGGCTGTTATAGTAGTTGATGTATACGATCCACAATATAGCTGATATTAATGACACCAGGAGCAGAGCAAAGTTCTTGTCCATTGTTATTTCTGCGAAGTCTATCGATGACGAATTCCATCTTTGCGCCACCGGATCGTCCGCCGATTCAGTAAAGTTTTCCCTAAACATAGTATTAACACAATAAACCACTCAAACAACAATAAAACTCTATCACACAACACTAAATACAAAAATAAACACCAGTCAATTACTAAGCTACGCAGAACGCGATTACTTACATGGTGACTCTTTAATTACTACAATCACACTTCTTACATTTTATACAACTAAACTGCTTTTTATGATCACTAACAATACACATTTCCTATAGTATTTTCATAATATTTTTAACAAAATCTTAGATCACTGCCCATCCGTGGTTCAACTTATTTGACAGATGTAATTACGTTCCGTTCAGCCAAAGAAACATCAATTTTAATGTTTTATCATTTTACGAACACAAAGTAAGAATAAATATAGATTTATTATTAGACCTATACGGTATTATTAGTTTTATTTAGTTTATTGCAATATTAACTGTTTTTATAAATTGAATATCATATTTATTTTCGTCACTGATATCATTAACGTTATCAAATAATAGAATAGAGTTGCCAAGCAACGATCTAAATAATTCTCGTCTTGCTCGTTTACCAAGCTATCAAGCTTTAACATAAATATTAAATTTAAAATAATACTCCTAGTAATATGATAGAAGAAGTTGAAGAAGAAATAGAAAAATTTGAACCAAAAGTCAGGTGGGTAGTAGAAAATATTTCATGAGAATTAGCCAAAAGATACCATACCGATAGTTGTATTTTGAAAATTGCTTGTCCTTGTTCAATTGGTGTACCAAACATACACCTTCTACTTATTCGTCATTAGTTCAGGTACCTAATTACTTCTGCATTCTGTAGGTCCAACTTCCAAGGGCGCGCCCTTTGGGTACTCCTACCACCTAATATGTAGGTACGATCTCCATTCAACCTCCACCGCTATTACAACAAAGTGATCATTAGATTAAAACAAGGCCATAACTTCGAATCTCCTAGGTACTTATTCCCTTTTAAATTCCGCTCTGATTGAATATCAGCCACGATGGCGAATTTACTAACGTGGAATGTCTTGCGTCGCAGTTGGCACAGAAGTCTTTCGACTTAACGATGGTGATTGATGACGAACCCAATATTCTTTCTTTCTTTTCTATAAAAGATCTAAATAAAATTCGAATCAAATCAATGTTTAAATTAACTTAAGGTATCTACTAGTTATGTAACTTATGTTGACTGACTTTTTTTAAGTGTAAGTGAAACGGAACATATTTTCTGTAGATGGGTAGATGATGATTACCTACTTGATCTCGTTAGTTAAAGTGAGTCACCGTTTAAGAAAAACATTTATTAGCTAACTTACAAACAATAATTGTGGTGGTAACTCTGTTAATGTACTTAGTTACGTACCTACAGGTGTTTTTTTAAGATACAACACCCGCACTATGATACAAGATCTTTGTAGTTTAGGGGTATTATGCTAGGTAGGTATGAAGACAGCTGTTGGGTTAACAGCTGTAGGTACTGTCCCTAATATACTGTAGGTACTAGTGATGAAGAGAGTCAACGGCCGAGGTACTTTCCCTATGAACTGTATCAGCTGATTTACTTGGTACTGCTGTAGAGCTACTTATTAGACCGGCCCAGTGTTTCCACCTTAATAGGTAGTGTTGAATAATACTCGAGAGACGACTGTACAATATTTATTTACAAAAATGGCACGGTTTATATATACAAATGTAGTCTGACACAGGTATGGTATTTACATGAGCGCATTTTGGTTGTTGACCAATCAGGAGCGTTATACAATATTACTGTAGCGCAGTCACAGGTTACAGTGAATGTGTAGTGTGAGTGCGAATGTGTGTGTGCAGTATAAAATAAGTGCCACTATTTAAGAAGTGGTCGCCGCGTTCCGCTATCATTATTGACTTGGCTCGCGTGCTGCGCGCACGCGCCGATGCATTTTTAGGGCTCCGCTGCTGTCTCTGTACGCCACATCACTCCCCCTCAAGCGAAGCGTACGTTGTGTTTTACATGTCGGCCGGATCGTGTGACGTATGGGCTGGACGGCGGCGGCGGCGGCCAAAGTGGTGTCTTCTCTGCTTGCTCCGATGATCGCGTAGTCGTGATGATAGGTTGCGGCTTATCGGGAACGTCGTTGTCGTTATACATATAGGCTGGCTTCAATCTATCAATGGATATAACTGCAGTACGAAGTGGTAGTTGCACGGTGAACTGTTTGCCGTCTGCGCTGCGGTGTAATACTTGATACGGGCCTTCGTATGGTGGTGTGAGAGGCTTGCGTACGGTGTCGTTACGCACAAACACATGCGAGCACGTTGCGAGATCTTTATAGACGAATGTGTTTGATTGTGAATGGTGCGGTCTCTGTGTAGGCGTGAATGAGTGCATTGTTTCACTCAGCTGACGAACAAACTCTGCATCTTCAATATTCGGCTTGGTAGGCACGAAAAAATCAGATGGTATTCGTAGCGGTGATCCGTATGTCATCAAGGCAGGGCTGACAGATGTGTCTTCTCGTATGGCAGTACGTAGGCCAAGTAGGACGGTAGGTAGTTCTTCGCTCCATCGGTTGCCGGCTGCTCTCGCCATTAGTGCTGATTTTAATGTGCGGTGCCATCGTTCTATCTGTCCGTTTGCTTGTGGATGAAATGCAGTGGTGCGTATGCGAGTGACGCCGAATCTTTTCATTAGCGCGTTGAATAGAGATGACTCCAATTGTCTTCCTTGGTCAGTAGTAAGTCGTAAGGGGCAGCCAAATCGTGATATCCAACCGTCGTATACAGCTTTAGCCACGGTCTCTGCAGTGATGTCTCGAGTAGGTATTGCTTCGGGCCATTTGGTACATCGGTCAATCATTGTAACTAAGTACGTATAGTCACTAGAGGGCGGTAGCGGTCCAACTATGTCGACATGTAGATGTTCGAAGCGAGATGATTGTTGAAACGTGCCGAGTGGACTGATAACGTGTTTTTGAATTTTCGCGCGCTGACAACCGGTGCACGCTCTCGCCCATGTACTTATATCTTTGTTTATCGACGGCCAAAAGAATTTTGATGTAACTAGTTTTCTTGTTGTTCGAACGCCGGGATGACTTAGTTCGTGTTGCGCTTTGAAGGCTGGAATACGATAAGTCTGTGGGAGGTATGGTCGTATGTTTGTAGTAGATGTCTCGCACCATATGGGGCGTTGAACTCCAGGCAGGTTTACACGGGTAAATTTCAAATTTGATTGTTTCATACTGAAGTATATGTGAGTACTTAATAATGCTTAGCGCAGTAAAACACACGACCGTTCTTTACTCGCTTTATTATAAGACTGGGGTACAGTAAAAAGCTTATGCCTACATACGTTACACCTCCACCCTTATTTACTAACTACCTTAACATAATATAATATTCATAACTATTAATAAACAATTTTGCTACAAATAAGCATCTTATAGTCTACATTACATTTATATAATAACTATACTTATGTCTAGTATGTACTTATTGTATTATTAAATCGATATAAAATCTATTCTTCGAAACCATATCTAATAACTGGTTTTATTACTCTTTTGGGACGACTCACCGGCACAGGAGTTTTATCACCAAGATTTTCTGCACAAATTCCAAGCTGTGGGTTACCCACTGTACCTAATGTTCCCTCTTGAGACCCAGATTCCTGTGCGCTCGACTCGGATAAATTAGCCCCCATGTCCTGCTTATCAGGTTCTATATCCCTTATATCTTCACCCTCCGAAATCTCCACAGCGGATCTCGTTGCCGGTGATGAAATCATTTTATCTACAGATGGTACCCCGTAACTGCTCCTTCTCTTTTTTATTTGATTGACGTGTCTTTTCAAGAAGGGACCACCTTCCTTACCTACTACATAATTACGAGAGCCAACTTTGTCTGTGACAGTACCACCAAACCACTTCTCTCCTGTATAACTGCGAGCCCACACCGGGTCACCTGTCTGAAAGTGTCTATCAGTTCCGCCTGCATTCGATACTTGTTTACGCTGAGCATTGTTTATTCTAGCTTCTACCTGCCTATCCTCGCCTAGTAATTCTAACCTAGTTCTTAATTTTCTTCGCTGTAATAGCATAGCCGGTGACTCGCCAGTAGAACTGTGTTCTACATTTCTGTACATCAAAAGATATGTCTGTAATGCTTCATCTAAATCTATCCCGTCACGTATTGACTTTTTTATAGCTCGCTTGCAAAGTTTAACAGCATTTTCCGCTGCACCATTAGAAGCAGGGTGGTATATTGGTGTAAATGTTACTTTAATGCCGTTATTATTCATAAAGTCTTGATATTCCCTACTCGAAAATGGTGGGCCGTTGTCGGAGACTATTTCCTTGGGCAAACCAAAGCGTGCAAAGGTAGTGCGAAGTACTTTCACCACTGCACTTGCTGTGGTTCGTGGCATTAAAAATGCTTCTAACCATTTACTTGTAGAATCTATAATTACTAAAAATGTTTTGCCTTGAAATGGTCCCAAAAAATCTACATGTAAACGCGACCATGGATCTGCAACATAAGGCCACGGCTGTGGCGGCGCCTTCGGAGGTGTTGTTCCTTCTAGGCAACATGTTACACATTCCTGACAAGTTGTTTCAATATCGTGATCGATACCAGGCCACCACACAATACTACGCGCAAGACTTTTCATTTTGACTATACCTAAATGACTTATATGCAATTCTCGTAATACAGGGCCTCTTAACTTACTTGGTACCACTAAACGATATCCCCAAACTACGCATCCTCTGTCTAGGTATAGCTCATTCCGTCTTACAAAATAAGCTTTTAAGTCATTTTCCTTACAATTATTAGGCCATCCGGTTTTTATAAAATTTATAACTTTAATTAAAATGCTATCTTTGGATGTACTATCTCTTACGTTTTCCCGCGTAATTGGTAAAAAATGCTGAATGAAATTTAAATAGGTACATTCCTCATTCAATTGTTTTTCTTTATCTACTGGAAGTCGAGACAAGGCATCTGCGGCGTTTCTATGACTACGCACATATTCTATTGTATGTATTGTAGCCTGCTAAAATTATTGCCCAACGTTGTATCCTACTAGCTGCCATGACAGGTATGCCTGTTTTATCGCCAAAAATAGTGACTAATGGTTTATGATCCGTTCTTAATATAAATTTCCGCCCGTATAGATATTGGTGAAATTTACGTACACCATAAATTATAGCTAAAGCTTCGCGCTCAATTTGTGAGTATGCTCTTTCAGCTGTGTTAAGTACACGTGACGCGTAAGCTACCGGTCGCTCATCTCCTTCTGGACAGATATGTGAGATGACAGCGCCAATGCCTACACTACTCGCGTCAGTCGTTAGTACAAGAGGCAACTCCGCGGCATAATGAGCTAGCACTCTACTAGATACCAACAGATGCTTCACTTTATCAAACGCTTGACTACACTCTACATTCCATTCATACCTGACATCTTTTTTTAATAATCTATATAAAGGCTCTAGAATAGTACTTATATTTGGCACAAATTTGGCGTAGTACATGACCAACCCTAAAAACGAACGTAATTCCATAATATTTGTAGGTATAGGTGCCTTTTTAATTGCATTTACTTTCTCTGAGCATGTATGAACACCTTGTTTACTTATTACAAAACCTAAGTATGTTACAGTATCTGCGAAAAATGTGCATTTTTCTTTCTTTATTCTCAAGCCATACCGCCGTAATCTCTCAAACACTTCATGTAATGTATTTAAATGCGTGGGCGTATCTACTCCAGTAACAATAATGTCATCTAGAAAGATGCCTACTCGAGGCATGTCAGCAAAAAGCTGCTCTAACTTACGTTGAAAAATACCCGGGCTAGATGCTAATCCATAAATTAATCTATTGTACATAAATAAACCTCTGTGTGTATTTATTACTGTATACCTTTTTGACTCATCTAATTCAAATTGTGCATACGCTTGTGATAAATCTAATTTTGTGAACTTTTCCCCACCGTATAATTTTGTAAGCAAGTCGTCTACTTTAGGCAAAGGGTAATGGTCCACTTCTAAACACTTATTCAACGTCATTTTAAAATCTGCACATACTGTTATGGTACCATCTTTTTTCATTACCGGTACAATAGGTGTAGCCCAGTCCGACGTGGAGACCGGCGTGATGATACCGTCTCGCACCATCTGATCGAGCGCACGTTCAACCGGCTCCCGCAGCGCATAGGCGAGTGGCCGGGCGCGCAGGAATATGGGCCGTGCTCCCTCTCGCAGGCGAAATCCTACTTGCCCACTGGTGAAACGTCCCAAGCCCTCCTTGAAAACTTCACAGTACCTGGAACTTAATTCCCTTACGTCAAAAACATTGTTTAATCTATCTATTTTAAGAACATTGCATGTTGGTATAGGTATACTTAACTCCTTGAGCCAACATCTACCTAATAAATTAGCCATACCGCTTTTTATCACGTACAAATCTAACACTTTTGATATGGTTTTAAATTTCACATTGACTTCAATCTTACCGACAGGCGTCACTGTTTCGCCTGTAAGGTATCGTAATTCTAAATTACTCGGTTTTAGATTACAATGAACAAAGAAGTTTTTGTAACAACTAAAACTTATACACGATATAGCACTGCCCGTGTCAATCTCCATGCTCAATAAACAGCTCTCAACATAAACATTTACAGTGAATGGTCCAAGTAATTGTGATTTTGAATTTGTTCTTATGGAATAATTATTATAATACTTTACCTCGTCGCTGTCGCTGTCCTGATTATCTACTGTATGATGATGCATATTATGCAGAGATGTACCTTCTCGCAATTTTGGGCACATTCTTTTTAAATGTCCGTCCTTGTTGCACACTCTACATACGTAAATTTTGAATTTGCACGTAAGTTCTTCGTGAGTGCCACCACACACGTTACATTTGTGATCCGAGTTTAATGCGCTTGATCGATTGGTGTTCGCCCGGTAATTACCTCTATTCGCTCCGCTTATGCCGCTTGGACCACTACCGCTGCCGCCGGCTGGAACAAGTGGTGTTTGCGTGATAACCTTCTGGCCCTTCTTGATTTTTTTACTCCGTTCCATGAAATTTATTGACGTGTCGTTTGGTATGTTGTCACCTGAATTTTTGTTTCTGGTACAACCTTCGACCAATGCTGCATTCGATTCTGCTGCTTCCATGGACACCGCTATTGTAAAGGCTCTGTAGAAAGTTATACTGTCATCTTCAGCAAATAATTTTTGGCGAATATCTTCATTAGATAAGCCGCATATAAATTGATCCCTAAGGTATTCTGCTAAATCTTGAAAGCCGCAGTGTTTACTTAATTTCTTTAACTCAGCTACATACGCAGCCACGGATTCGTTCCTATATTGAACCCGTTGCCTAAATTTAAACCTTTCAGCCAACCTACTCGGTTTTGGATTCAAATGGCCCCTCATTAATGCCACTAATTCCTCATAAGTCTTCTTGGCGGGTTTATCAGGTGTACATAAATTTACCATTAGCTCGTAAGTTTCACTCCCTATCACCGTGATCAATGTAGCCACTTGTATCTCAGGTTTTATTTCATTAGCTACAAAATATTGTTCCAATCGGTCAATATACGCCTCCCAGTTGTCCTTTTCAAGATCAAACGGTCCTATTTTCCCGATGGTCATTTTGTAGAATAAAAATACACTCCTATAGTCACTTTGCAATCTACAAATAAACTAACTAAATTGAACTACAAAACTAGCAAATAATTTCCACGCGTGAAGTGTTTTTAGTCCTCGTCGCCACTGAAGTATATGTGAGTACTTAATAATGCTTAGCGCAGTAAAACACACGACCGTTCTTTACTCGCTTTATTATAAGACTGGGGTACAGTAAAAAGCTTATGCCTACATACGTTACACATACATGATTGAAGTTCGATGTCGTGATCTTGGTCTTCCGCTAGGCTATTGTAGTCGATCGTCGCGTGTAATATTTCCACTTCTGCTATACGTGATAAGGCGTCGGCCGCTTCGTTCTTGTTGCCGTGTATATACTTAATGTTTAAACAGAATTGGCTTATGTAGTGTAGCTGTCGTTCGCGTCGCGGTGTATCGCTGGTACTTGGCGTTCTCGTGAGTGCATGCGTCAGTGGCTTGTGGTCGGTATATATAGTGCAGTCATTGCCCTCTATTAGGCGGCGTAGACTCTTAACAGCTGTGTACATTGCTAATAATTCGCGATCGTACACGCTGTATCTTCGCTGTGTATCACTCATTGTTTTGGAATAGAAGGCAAGCGGTTGCCATGTGTTGTCGATCTTTTGTTGTAGTACGGCGCCGAGACTAGTATCAGATGCGTCGGTCAGTAAACATAACGGTGCGTTAGGTACGGGGTGGGCTAGAATAGTAGCTCCGAGTATGCTTTGGCGGCAATATTCAAAAGCTTTTTCTGCTTCGGGTGTCCATTGTATCGGTGACTTGTCGTTTTTCTTGCTATTGTGTAAGTACTTATTCAGTAGGTATTGATGATCGGCTTGATGGGGTAGGCAGCTACGGTAGAAGTTAATCATGCCTAAAAATCTTCTTAACTCTTGTACTGTAGTGGGCTTCGGATAGTCGAGTATGGCTTGTATGCGTTCTTCAGTGGGTTTTATGCCGTCGGGTGTAACTTCGTAGCCGAGAAACTGTATTTTATTCTTCCCAAATTCGCATTTGTCGATATTTAGCGTAACTCCGTAGTTGTTCATCGTTCAAGTACTTGATTTAGGTGGCGCTCGTGCAGCATCTCGTTTTCAGAATGAATGAGTAAATCGTCGATGTAACGGAATACTACGTCGTCTAGTCCGCGTAGTACTTCGTGCATAAATCGTTGGAACGTTTGGCCTGAGTTACGTAAGCCGAACGTCATGCAGTTAAATTCAAAGAGGCCAAATGGGGTGATAATTGCTGTTTTCGGTGCGTCTTCTTTTTCTATAGGTATACTAAAGTAGGCCATTTTCATATCTAGTTTCGAAAATATCTTTTTTCCATGCAGTTGGTACGTGAAGTCTTGTAGTCGTGGTATGGGATATCGATCGGGTATAGTAGCGGCGTTCAGTCGTCTATAGTCGCCACACACACGTAGTGAGCCGTCTTTCTTTTTAACAACGTGAAGTGGACTCGCCTACGGACTGTTGGATGGCTTGCAGATACCCATTTCCATCATCTTCTCGAACTCTAACTTCGCTGCTTTGTACTTATCGGGCGGCAGGGGGCGTGGTCTCGAGTAAATGGGTTGCCCGGTGGTTTCAATGCGATGTGTAACGTTGTGTTTCGCTGCGGTTTTGAGTGACATGGGCCGTAGTACATCTGGGTAGCTTTTTAGTATGTCGTGATATGCGTGGTTGTGGCTAACAGTGAGGATGGTTTCTTCGGTGCATGGAACTGTGATGGCGTTAACGTGGAGGTCTGTGACACGGTCGATAAGTTTTCGTCGGTGAAGGTCGACTAATAGCTTATGTTTTGCTAAGAAGTCGGCACCCAATATCGATGTTTTTACGTCGGCAACGGTAAATGTCCATCTAAAACTTCTACGTAAGCCTAGGTTGAGCTCTAGTGTGCGCTCTCCGTAGGTACGTATCTCAGTGCCATTCGCTGCGTATAATTTGTATATACTTTGTGTCGGCTTCGATTGATTTTTATTTCGTACGGCTAATACGGATATGTCGGCTCCCGTGTCGACTAGGAATCTCTCTCTCATGTTGATGTCGATGACACACAGGCGGTGGCTGGTTTTGTTGACATCGACGCCCGCCATAGTCGATGTACGTTTTAGTTTTCCCGCTTCTCTTTGGCACATGGTGGTTCGCACTTGCGAGCTTCATCTCCGTACCGGTGGTGATAGAAACATAACCAGTCTGGGTCGCCGGGCTTGCGAGCTTGCGAGCGTGAGCGCGATCGCGGTCGTGAGTTTGGCCTTGATCGTTCGTGATAACGTGGTGAGTGCGACGGGCGGTATGTAGATCTTTGTTGGTTTACACGGAGTTCGGCGAGTTCTAATGTTAACTTTTCTATTTGCTTTGATAGTAGTTGTAACTGTAGGCTAACGGGAACACATGGCGAGCTTGATATGGGTGTGGATACTGCGGCGACGGTCATGATGTACAGATGGTAGTCAGCTGATCGGTGGTACGTAGGTAGACGAGGTGCGTTTTGTATCTGGGGTCACCAATTTAGGGGTATTATGCTAGGTAGGTATGAAGACAGCTGTTGGGTTAACAGCTGTAGGTACTGTCCCTAATATACTGTAGGTACTAGTGATGAAGAGAGTCAACGGCCGAGGTACTTTCCCTATGAACTGTATCAGCTGATTTACTTGGTACTGCTGTAGAGCTACTTATTAGACCGGCCCAGTGTTTCCACCTTCGTACCGTAGACTTAATAGGTAGTGTTGAATAATACTCGAGAGACGACTGTACAATATTTATTTACAAAAATGGCACGGTTTATATATACAAATGTAGTCTGACACAGGTATGGTATTTACATGAGCGCATTTTGGTTGTTGACCAATCAGGAGCGTTATACAATATTACTGTAGCGCAGTCACAGGTTACAGTGAATGTGTGCAGTGTGAGTGCGAATGTGTGTGTGCAGTATAAAATAAGTGCCACTATTTAAGAAGTGGTCGCCGCGTTCCGCTATCATTATTGACTTGGCTCGCGTGCTGCGCGCACGCGCCGATGCATTTTTAGGGCTCCGCTGCTGTCTCTGTACGCCACAGTAGCGAGGGTTCTACAAACACAATTATCGGACACAAAGTAGGTAGACTACCCACTAACATAGACTTGAACAACTAGGTACCTAACATTATCCTACTAGTCCTACTAATATCTATGATAAATGTGAAAGTTTGTGTGTGTGTGTGTGTGTGTGTGTGTTATTCACCTCAATAGATTCGATACCGAAAACGGACTTAAGCTACTTTTATCCCGAAAATCGATCTGGCTTCGTAGGCAGACAAAACTAATTTCATGCACGGGCGAACCTTCTATGGGCGAACCCGCGAGCCCCTGCTAGTCAATGCTAAATTATTTGTGTATTTTAAGGTGTAAGTATGTATTTATTTCTTCAGATGGGTATTACCGCAGCGTTTGGACTTCATGTCTTTTGTTGGCAAAGAGGTGCTCGCCGTAGTTCACGATATCTACATAATATTCTTAAACTTTAAAAAGAAATCTGAATTGGTTTACGTGGCAAACAGCCCTACCGCGGGCGATGGAGTCGATGTTGTATGTGGTAAGTAGATAAAGAATATATTTCACTTACAATAGTACGCATAGTACAAGCCACCACTAACAACACAACTCTATCGAGAGATGGTTAATTAAAATGTCGGCGATTGCGAGTGTCCAGAACGACACTTAAGCTTAGATACACCATGTTATTGTGCGGCGCCAGATTTTTTAAAAAAAGCAGTTTAAAATATGACAATTGCAGTGAAAATAATGAAAATGTATGCTTATTGCAAAGGCCTCAAATGGTCAGAGAAACAGAAATTGGTCATATAAAAACTTTTTCAAAAGTTAAAGTCATCTAAGTACCTACTTACCTAATGCTTTTTGTTTCAGGGCATCGATCTTACCTGTTTGCATTTGCTGAGAAGGTCAAGCATGCCAGAATATTTATTGGAATGTATCCAACATTGAATATATTAGCACAATTAAAAGGCAAGTTCTATGTAATGAGTCAAAAAAAAAATCGTCAACCTCAAGACTAGATGCCTAATTCAAGAGAGAGAGGAAAGAGAAGCCTCGCTATTGTTACCCAGGCTTTCCAGTCACCAATAGGGCTGATGGTGCAGTGGTTGGTAATAAGGCACAGGACAACACGGAAAAAAAATTGACGGTTCTTTACTCTGTGTCAGAGATCACGCATTTCTGAGAGCGCCAAAGGTTTAATTTCCTCCTCAAGTCCTCCTCCTTTTCCCTTTAGTTATCTGCCTCATTTCCTTCTTGGCTGGTTGCGATGTTTCTGCAATGCTTAGAAAACACATCTATCCCCATTCATAAACACCTATCTAACGATTACCACTTACGTAGGTACCTACTATTAAGTCGGCGGTATATTTTTTACCACCGAAGTTGTTATAAAGTAATTTCTGTTGCAACTATTATTCCATAGTCAAGTCTTAATTCCACAGATCCAGAGGTGAACAGGTACAAGGGTCTGTGTATGATGGAGTGTGATCTCGTCGCCGGATTCACCGGCTTTCCCAACTACTTATGCACTATATGGAGCTGGCGCACTAATCAGCGCCTTGTATGCGTCGAGACTGGCGTTGTACGACGTTCCCAGATATATATGTAAGAAAAGTTTAAAATGAATGTTTTGTCAAAGAGGACTATAAAATTGGGAGCAATTGTTTTTATTAAATAATAATTAGTTTTTTTTTTACGTGTTTGGCGACAAACTAGCATACGGCCAACCTGATGGTAAGTGACGACCGTAATCTATAGAGGTGGCTGTGTTTTCCAAGCGTTACGAAAGTAGTAATGCTTAGAACACAACATAATCGTTGCCGACCATGGAGAAGGGGATGAGGAAGGAAAAGGATCAGAACCGAGGGGGTATTTGGGCTGCCGGCGCTCGAAAAACTAATATTCTTACGTTGATCTTCTACATATAAGAGGGTGGTACTGCCCCGGTAGATCCGGCCCATTCATGCTGAAACCAGCGTGGACCTACTACCGTACAGTTACTTATATTTAGTTAAGTACACTAAATAATAATATTATCATAATAAGGCCCAAATTCTCTCTTTCCTTTTTCCTCAACTACCCACTCCTTTTACGATCGGCAGCGGCTTTACAGAGTTCCTAATATTGTAGAAATCAGGCGAGCTGGTTAGCTCGAATTCCATAAGCGACAGTTACTACATTACCATCCAGGTGAGCTGTTGGCTCGTCTGCCACTGTCGGCAGTAAAAATGTAGTAGATAGTCTTATGTACGTCACGCAGTGGTCGCGGGTTCGATCGCCGGGTCAGGTAAAGGAGTTGTTAAATAGCAACCTGCAACATGTTACAGCTATGTTGGGTCCTACCGGTCCTACCTATACTACCGGCAAAACGGCATTATCTACTTATTTATTCTATTTATTACGTGATCTCAATTCTCATACAGGGCAAGTCGTACCCACATGACAGTGTGCCAATGCTGGGGAGAAGGTTTAATCGTATGGGAGGTGGGGCAGTGTTACAAGTCGTGCTTCTTGTTGCGCCGCGGTAAAGAAGAGGTCACCGGCTGGGAAATATCCGAGCCTTCCTTAGTGGATATAACCTGGAGCAGCGAGGGAACACTGTACGCTGTTGATGCAAAGGCCTCTCTGTACAGCGTAAGTTATAATATCTCATTATAGGCTGTTCTTAATAGGAGTAACTTTATGGCAGAAATGTTATATGCTACTTAAAAGATTTTTATTTTTCTTCTAATGTTTTCCTTCATCATATGTTAGTATGTTAGTAGTAAATAATGTTCAAATAAGTTAAAAAGTAGGTAGGTACATCTTACGACAGACAGACCCAGTTTGGCATTTGACCCCTTAAAAAAATTCAAAAGAGGTGGCCATCTCAATGTAATATCCAGCAGGTATTCGAAGATTTTAAATTTTGGGCTAAATACTTAGATAAATTGTTTAAAAATATTGTCCTTTTATCATCCAACGCAGGTGGCATCCGATGGCGTCGCTATGGTCTCCAAAGTAGAATGGACAATACCGGCTAATGTTCGCGGAGCTAAACAACCTTGCATATGTGCATTTGTCAACGGCTTATTGATTTATGGACCTGATAAGAATATTCGAGTAAGTAAGGAGGTCACCATAGGGTCATATCTCTGAACGAGCCTCTCTTTTTCTATTCGGAACGACACAACGTAAAGCTACGGAATTAAAGTGTGCAGTGAAATCAGAAAGGTATCGAATTAAGCGATTTAGTACTTCATAGTTTTATGTCGCTCAATTGAAGGCTGGTTTTTTTTTTACGAAATCTGCATTCTCATAACTAAATTTTGTATTCAGTATTTAAAGAAAGACGAGGAAAAGAAGATGTGGTCTATAATATGGGAGCAGCGAGTTGAAGACGCGGTGGCTCGTCTGGTTGGTAACGCGACCTGCGACATGGCCGCCGTGTGGACCAACAACGGCTATGTATACAGCATCTCTGCTGAATCCCATGACAAGCTTCAGATACAACTGTTTACTTACAAAATGAGGTGAAATCATTTTTAGCATTTTATACCAGGCAGACTGTGAAGTACTGTCTCACAAAAGGGCAAAAGCCTCTTCTCATATAGAGAAGGTATGAGCATTGATCACCACGCTTGCTCAAGGCGGATTATCAATTTTCGACTTTAACAATACAATATTTTTGTTAATAATGCTTATTTTATATCAGGCAGGTTCTACCTACCACTATTTCACAAATTTAACAATAAAATCAAATTAGACTTAACGAAGAAGATTGTTGATTCCCACACGGGACAAAACGAGATTTTAGAGCGAGCTGCTACTTAATTGTTCTTTTCCATAAGCAGAAATATAATGAAGATACAGTTGCTAGCTCCGAACTATGAGTATCTGGTTGTTATGAACGATATCGGTACCATGGCCATCTATGAAGTAGCCTCGGCTAAGCTGGTGAGTATTAAAAAAGACCTACTAAATATTTACTCGAGCTGTTAATAGCTTTTGAGGATCACAATTTATTTATTTTCTTTATTTTCTATTCACTCCTTAACTATCATAGCTTGGTGTTGCCAAGGGTTCTTCACTTTTCTGGCTTACTGACGTAACAATAATAGGCGTAATTTGTCGACACTTCAAGTCTTTCGTGCCCCATCTTTACCTCCTGCTTTTATTTCCAGGTTCAAATTAAATACGTTAACGGCATTGACGTATCTTTCCAAGCAAGTCCCGTCGATCCTTTGCTAGCTATTTTTGGAGGGGTCCAATCTTCGGGCAACTATGGTTTAGTGCTTTATATTTACGACCGCGAGGTTGGCGCGACTAAAGTTGGTAGACTGTGCCTGACGCACCAGATCGTGTCGCGAGTCACCTTCTCGCCGACTGGCAGAGCGATGGTTGCTGGTGCTATGTCTGCGGGACATATATTTATATTGAAGGTAGGTAAACATTGGCATTAGGGTTTAGATTAAAAGTAAACTGTTTGTTGGTAAAAACATTACCTACTTGAAAACAGGTGGACTGATTTGACTATTCTTGGTTTAAGACACTTAAAAGTACCTAAATGCCTTTTTTTATGGCATACTTAAATATTTACATAAATAAGTAGGTACTAAGCTTTCAAAATTCAAACGCTGAATCAGTTTTTAGTAATTAAAAAGTTGATAATCAAAATCTGGCAATAAGCTAATAAAATTTGACCAGCACAAATAAGTTTGTCGTGTTAACCTATAATGTTTAATTTTAATCTAGGTGCTATTTACGTAAGTACATGGAGGTATTGTTTTTGTTCAGCTTGATACTAATTACAAGATGACACTAGTGCGCTACGTGGAGCTGGGTCGTGGTCTGGCGGACTGCCACCTCATGCAGGTCGGAGAGGCCATGCGCTGTTTTAGTCTTGTGCTGTTCTCTGATAAATATGCTATAGGTAAAGATTTTACTCAGCTATTGCACAAAGTAACATTACAAAGAAAACGAGGGCTACCTAATGATTTAATTACCCTCTCGATCCTTTTCTTTATTCTCACTTTACAGCCATGACTTGGTTGTGTTTTATGAACATTCTTCTAACACTTGTCTCTATAGACCTGTGTTAGAAGAATGAGTGGGAAAGTTACGGTAATTACCCAATATTTGGTATCAAACATTGAAAAACAGCTAATTTAGTATAATCATTCATCACTTCCAGCGTAAATTTTTCCGTGTAAGCGTAAAAAGCTACCATACTATTATTGTATACCTACTACATTTTTGCTTTTCCCCAATAACTTTTTGTAAGGTTCCGTACCTCAAGAGAGAAAATGGAACCCTTAAGGTCTATCTACACACATCCGGGCCGTGCCCAAGACGTGACGAGGCCGTGCAACAAAGTAAGAAGCTCCGTTGCCAACACGGACACGGACATGACGTGTGATCGAGTCCATTAACAATGTATGCACCTTTTTTTTATCTCCTGGCGGAGCAGGGCCGGGTTACGTCCCGGGCTCGGCCCTGGTGTGTGTAGATAGACCATAAGGAAGAAAGAGCTTTATAGGATCAATTTATTGTTCGTCTGTTTGTCTGTCAAGACCTTTTCTCAGTAAAGCAAGGAGGTATCAAACTGAAATTTATATCGAAACGAGAAAAGTTCAAACTTTCAAAGTTTTATTGTCAACGCAAACAAAAGATAGGTACGTATATTTATAAATAAGTATGACGGTTCATGTTATTTACGTCGTGTATATTATTATGTTTGTACGGAACCCTCGGTGCGCGTGTCTGACTCGCACTTGACCGGTTTTTGCATTACATTAAACTAATCTTAGGCGAACGCGTAATCTGCATAAACGCCGAGACAGGCAAGGACAACAAGTTCGCAGGTAAAATGCAGGGGCCGTACGCGCGGCTCTTACCCTGCGCCACCAAAGATACTATGATTGCAATACCTCATCTCAGCAAGCAGTTCCATGTGCTTAAGTTGTCTGGTGAAGTAAGTAACCGATATTTTCTATTATTAGTAGGTATTAATGTCAACCTCTGTGGTTCGGTAGTACTGGGTCGCGGGTTCGATTCCCGCTCAGTGCAAGTATTTGTGTGCATGAACATGGCTGTTTGCATTGGTGTGGGTGTTTCTATGTATATGTATGTAGGATGAAACGGAACGTAAGTAGGAATGAGCGAGAGAGCGATGTATGAAAGAAAGGGAGGAAAGGGATTGGAAAATAGGTAGGTCGAAACGTTAATAAGTGGTTAAAGTGGCTCATGAAATAAAAATACAAAATTAAAGAAATTTGAAGGTGTTTTACTTTGCAATTGCTACAATATCCCTACATGTATAATATATTGTACAATAAATATACAAAAATAAATAAAATAAAATAAAATAAAATAAAATAAAATAAAATAAAATAAAATAAAATAAATAAATAAATTTACAAAAAAGAAGTAAATAAGTATGTTTATCCGCATTCTAGAACCCATATCTATACGTTATCTATACTTTGGGTCTAGACGGTGTTATGAGGTTTTTGTGGTATTATTATTATTCTCTTTATTTATATTTTTTTCTTATTAATTACATTTTTAAATAGGTACATATTTATATAAAACAAAAAAAATACACTCTTAAAAATAAAAACAAATAGATTACCACCGGCAACGAGACTAGAGTCCAAGCTACCGGAGGTTAGTGTTCCAGAGAGAGGAATCTCCTAACAATAGGTACGTGTCGTGTCGAGAAGCACTGCCTTCTGGATCTGGCCCTTGAACAGATTATTACTATTAATAATAATTACTTCGTAGCGGCCCGTTACTTGGTACCTATACCTGGTGGTTCCACTTTCTAGTCTGGAGATCACGCAGTCCACACAATCACCTCAAATTCTATTTTTCGAGACGTTTCTATATGTATACCTAATACTATTATTATAAATACAGAAAGGAGTAACAGTATCCGTGAAGGTAGCCGCCATAATTGACGCGGGACATGGAATTAAGCAGTTTGACGCGTTCTTCAACACTAGCGCGTTTTTGACTTACGGATACGACGGCCTCGTTATTCTGAGACAGCCTAATGTGCCAGAGGAATATGGTGAGTGTGATCAGAGGGTGACCAATGGACGAGGGCGGTTTACGACGCGGCCAAATTAAGGAAAATTGAGGAAGGCGGATGGATGATATGATGATGATACAACGTGTCTCTATTCTTTTGAATAAGTGCTTATTTATTTATTTTTCTTATTATTCTGTGTTTTTCTCAGAATTTAAGCTCACCGTGACCCATCGATATGATAGTCGTGGTCGCGGCGGCATTTTAGAAGCAGTCATTGATAATAACAATCAGTTTATAGTCAACCTCAACGGCAACCAGACCGTCGCCTGCGTATACTTGTACAATGACAATGAAATAAGAAATCAGAAACTCATTCATGAAGCTCCCGACTTAAAATTATTTGAGAACAATGAAAATACTACGCTGAGAATTATTCATGACACAGATAGTAAGTGGTAAAGTATATCTTAAATACTAGCTTTCCGCGACGTGGTTTCACCCGCGTCTTGGCTTACTGCTCTGCTCCCGTCGCCAGTAGCGTGATGTTATACCTAATACCTATAGCATATAATATCTCTCAAGTACTGGGCTATCATAAGCAAAAAGAAACTGATATTTCCAGAGATTAGCGCGTTCACAAAGAAACAAACAAACTCTTCCTCTTTATATAATAGCTTACCGCGGCGCGGTTTTACCCACGTTTTTGCTTTCTGCTCTGCTCCCGTCGCCAATAGCATGATGTTATATAGCCTATAGCCTGCCTCGAGAACTGGGCTATCATACGCAAAAAGAATTTTCAAATCCAACTGGTAGTTTTAGAGATTAGCGCTACGAAAACACGAGTTATTGGGATCGAATCTGGGCAAGAGCAATGTGATTTTTCAAATCATATGTACTTTCTAAGTTTATCTTGGACATTTCTGACTGACGGTGTAGGAAAACATCGTGAAGAAGGATTGAAAAGTTTGAACTTACCAATCCGCTTTGCGCAAACGTGGTGATTAATGCTCATGCCTCCTCTATATAAGAAGAGGCCTTTACCCTGCAATGGGACAGTAACAGGCTGGTATTATTAACCAATAACATTTATTTATTCAGAGAACTACTTAGATCTGCAAGAAGATAATAGAATACGTGAAGAAGCTATGGACTACAGATCGCAACGAGCTGAAGTTGTCAGGATATTCGAGAGCTTGAAGAACCAACTAAGTCAGTTGCTCGACGAAAACATAGCTGAGGTACCACTACATCAGCTGCCACTTTCTGAGTTTAATTTACATATGGAAGCTAAAAAGGAAAGACTGAAACAGGTATAATGTTTTAATAATAGTAAAATCAAATTAATTAAAAGAGTCGTTTAGACTGTCATTTTTTCGTTCTATGGTTTACTGTCGATGCGCTAAATGGTTCGACATGATACCCATGAACAGGCTACTACTGGCAAAAAGCTTAGCGTGACACCTGAAAACTTTTGCTTATATGTATATGCATAGGTACTCTAAGGCTGAGTCAAAGTCAAAGTCAAAGCATTTATTTCATTTTGATCATAATGTATGATGCTTATGAAAAGTCAACATTACATTTTGTCAGCCAATTGACCTACAGCCAGTTCGCTGACGAGGTAGAGCTGTGAGAAGAACTGGCAAGAAACTCACGCCACTCTTTTCAATCGCCAGATAATTACAGTTATTTGAATGAGTTACAATTTAAACACTCAACGCAACCAAAGAACCATACAAAGTAATTAACCAAATTAACCAATTAATATAATACTAAGATTAAAGAAAGAAAAGAGAGGATTTCAATTATTTAGTTTCATCTAGTATGGTAATTTGACTACTTTGCTGTATTAAGCCCCCTTTACTTTTTTATGATAAACTCAAAAATTCTCTCTTTTAAATATAAGACAATTTACTCATGTAAAGGTTACTCTGAAAAACTGAATTGATTTCAAAAAATATATATACTGTCGAATTGAGAAACCTCCTCCTTTTTTTGAAGTCGGTTAATTATATCCAAAATAATGGCACTTGAATCGTCCACGAGCGACAGTTACCTCTTACCCTCACGTGGGCTGTTTGCTTGTCTGCTAGTGTCAGCATTAAAAAAAGGCTTTATAAGTAGGTACTTATACGGTGCTGTTCTTTCACAATGTAATCTAAATAAAGTGTCAGCAATTACGAGTTTTCGTAAAATATGCCACCAACTACTTAGTTTACCAAGTGTGGCATACAACTGTATGCCCATTTTACACATTTGTAGTTAAAAATCGATTTCACTCTTGACCATTGTAGTTTTGACTTAATAAGTACAGAGATTAATTAATTTTAGGCGGAAAAAGAACGTGAATTGATCCGCTTGACAACAGAAGCTCGTATCCGAGCTCAAGACAAGGTCACGGCGTGGATCAAGATGAAATGTTGGGACTCCATGCGCGACCAGAGAGTCAAGCTGTACGCTATATTCAGCCACTACTTCGTAAGTTTACATAAAAATGAGTCTTAATGCAACGTCTTAACGTTTGGAAAATTTGGAAAATAAGCAAGTGCTAAGAACCTCTGTCGTACAGAGAAAATCAGAACTTTAAACAAGTTTACTTTGATAATAGAATGAATACAATTATTTATTTCAAGCAACAGATACAGATGAACTCGTAGACTTAGTGTTAGTGTCGTGTTTCTACTGATTCATTGTGGTTTGCACTGCTTATGTTATGGCAGTAAAAGTAGATAAAGCTTTATTTTGTTTTAAGCCACAACCCATACCTGTGGTCCTGTAATTTTAAGATTTAAGTAGGTATTAGTACTATCACTGGCTGCAATAGTAAATATTAGTTGTTTAGTGTTTTATTACTGCCGAAGTCAAAGAGGGTAATATTTTTATATGTATGTACTTATGTATATTTCTTTCGCACGCTCTACGAGCTAAATAGCTTTTTAGTTTGTTTTAGATAGGCGGGCTTTTTGTTTTTTTATTAATATATTATAATAAAGATTTTTTTAAAACAGGTAGAGAACTTCGGTATATTACCGACGCACCGTGAGAAGTGGGCAGAGCTGTCACAGATAGAAGCCTTACGTGGTATACAGGATGAAGGGCCTGAAGTGTTCAGACCTTGGGAAGAGCCTGATGCCAGTGAGGGCACCAGTCTAGAGTTACAGTTAGTATTACGATTTTATTTATTTATTTAACTTCGTGCACATAGAGAGGCGGACTTAATGCTAAAAGCATTTTCTACCAGTCAATATTAGGTGATGATTAGGTATTGGTACAGGCATTGTTTGTGTTTTCTAATTTTATTAGGCTCTGAATACAATAATAATAATAATAATAATAATAATAATAATTGTTTATTTGCAAACATGGGTAAAATACATTAGGTCAAGTTAGATAGCATAAGAACTCCATGTTTTACCATTGCATGGGTATGCAAATGTTTTTGGTGATACATCAATAGGAAGGTACATTTACATGACATGATATTTAATTAAAAAATATTCAGCAGACAGCAATTTAATAATATTAATAAAAAAGAAAGAAAACTAAGTGTAAAAGTCAAAATTACTTAAAAATAGAATAATGTTAAATTGAATAAAATAATCATGTCAGAATTCAATTAATTAATAATGTTACATTTAGATGAATATTCATGTCCGTAATAATGAAATAATCATGTCAATTTTAATAACGTCAAAGGCTATTTATACTAGTTAAACTAATCAACCATGAAGTAAATGTCACCTCAATAAAATCTAAAATGAGTCATTTAAGAAGTCTGAGATATTATAATAACATTTATTGATTAACAGATTACTAAAATATTTTTTAAATTGTGTTAAAGTTTGATTTTTGATTGAGGATGGTATCTTATTGTAGATTTTAGGAGCCATGCATAATACACTTTTATTCATTAGAGTTGTTTTCGCACTTCTCACACAGAGCCTGTCAATGTCACGTCTATTGCGTTTGACTCTATCCGCTAGCTGCGGGAACAAATGTTTATTTTTTTTCACAAACAGAGCAATTTCAAGAATGTATAGGGACGGTAGTGCTAAAATGTTGTGCTGTATAAAGTATTTTTTGCAACTTTCGATAGACTTTAGCCCGAACATGGCTCTTATGCAGCGCTTTTGTACCTTAAAGACAATTTCCCTATTGGTTGAATTGCCCCAGAAGATTATTCCATATCTTAGGTTAGATGCTACCAGTCCATGATAGGCCATTAAAAGGGCATCTGTATTGACAATTGGCGCAAGTTTATACAGAGCATAACTAGAACTACTAATTTTTTTACTAAGTTGTTCAACATGAGCTTTCCAGTTTAGTTTACTATCGATAGTCACACCGAGAAATTTTGCAGTTTCTACTTCAGTTATGATATGATTTTCATGAGTCACATGAAAATTTTGCGTATTGATGGAGTTTTTCCGTTGTTTGAAATGCATAATATGAGTTTTATTTAGATTAATTTTTAAATTATTATTATTGAGCCAAGTAATTAAAGATGTCAGAGATTGATTAATGTCATTTTCATATGAGTCAAAATCTTTGCACGCTATTGTCAAAGTAGGTACTGTCATCAGCAAAGAGAGTCATTGGTTGGCTGGTGCTTTTTGGCAAATCATTTAAATATACAATGAATAATAAAGGCCCTAAGACGCTACCTTGTGGTACACCATATTTTACAGTACGCTCCGTAGACAGATATGTTTTCTCTTGTTTAAATTCATTTAATTTTGTTATAGCTGTTATTTGTTTTCTGTCATGTAAATAAGATTGCAACAAATTTAAGATATTACCTCTTATTCCGTACGCATCAAGCTTATTAAGTAAAATATTGTGATCAACATAATCAAATGCTTGCGTCATATCACAGTAGATGGCACACACTGGCATATTTTTATCGACATTTATCATAACATTATTATAGAAATCATAGATCGCTTGATTAATAGTTCTATTTTGACGAAAACCGCTTTGTTCAATACAAAGAATATCTTTTTTTTTCAAAGTAATTGTACAGGTGTTTATAAATATACTTTTCAAAAACTTTTGATAAAACAGTATTCCATTAATTCTCTATCGTCTTTCTTGAATATTGGTTTCACAATAGACTTCTTTAGAGCATCTGGATAAGTGCCACTGCTTATGCTAAGATTTATAATATGACTTAAATGCGTACATATAATGTCACCTACGAATTTTATTATTTTTGTATTAATTCCGTCGTGGCCAACACTGACAGTATTTCTAAGACTATTTATTATATTTAAAACAATACTGCTATTTAGATCCAGACATAGAAATGTCCTTTAAAGAGACAATAAACTGCCCAGTAGACATGAGCGGTCGTTACTATTTAACATCAGCTAAGCTTGTTCATTTTACCAAACGATATAGCTACCTATCATTGATTTGACTACGACGCGTAATAGAAAAACAGATCTTTAATTAATTGTAGGGCAAACGCGCAATCATCAGCACAGGGTATACAATCCCCCCACCGCGTCAGTATGATTGGCGATGTTGACGAGGAAGCATTGAACCGAGCGAGCAAAGAACTAGTGGACGCGCCCACCATCTCGTATGCACTGTCCGGCACCATGTCACATCTCTTCATCAATATACCGTCGTATATAATACCTCAGACGTTAGCGTATAGCTACCTGCATATGCATTGGATGGAGCACATTACTAAGGTATACAAATTATTAAGTTATACATGTAACTAGTTTTGTAAAATTCAAGGTCTTAGTGAGCACTTTGAGCAATCAGTAAATATCAATAAAAGTACAACATATTGTGAAGGTATGGACAAATATGAAAAGGATTGGAGAAGTAAGTCGTTGGACATAAAGACATGGAAGTCCATGTGGGAAACCTTTGCCCAGCAGTGCAGCAGTGAGATAGTATAGGTTGAAAAAAAGTACAACCCTACGTTTTAACCACAAATCCGATCCTTGACTATGTAGAAGTCGGCAATTGAAAATTTGTTGATAAATAAGTACTTACATCAAATTCGTAGCGTAGACAAATATCACGAAATACTAAAAAGTAATAATAATACTTAATAAGTCAACATACAAGAACAAATAGACAAATGTTCGTTGCAAGTGCACATTGGCCGATAAAGCTGAAGTGTTTAACATCGCTGATGATATATAATTTGTAGCTGAACACACAAAATCTACGAATATGGTTCAACAAACAGTTTGACGAACTTATGAGCTCCAAAGTAAGGGAAGTCGGCCTTGTAAAAGAGAGAAACGCCAGATTAAAATTCATTGTTGAAGGTAAGATAAGTAATAATCTTGATTTTTGTTCCTATTTTAGATTAACAAATTTTAGATTGCCTTGTTCTTAACCGTCGAAAGCGGTTCTTTTCAATTCCTTTTAAATTTTTCTAAATTAAGCATCGGATGCATTAACGTCATTCAGCTCAATACCTTGGACAGCCTTTTTCAAAAGTTAGGGTATGGTCTGTAAAAAATGTTTTCTAGTCCGAAGTGAGGACTTCGAGTTTTCAAATACACTGCGGTAACTTATCGAACTGTTGAAAAAGCTGCAGCTTTATGTTTACAGTAGAAATATCGAATATTTCTAGCATTGAAGGAATATTTCGCTAAGTACTTATATGTACGTTAATTAAATTTCAGAATTAAATAAGTTGTCTGATTTGCGTGGTAGTTTTCACCACCTGGTCGTGGATATCAGAGATCCAGAATGGCGACAGGAGGAACATACACAAAAACTCATCAAAGTCGAGCCTGAAGAGGTTAGGTTTTCTTCTTTAAAGATACATTGTTTTTGTTATCTGTAATTTGAAGGGGTAGAGGTGTCAGGACAAAAAACACAGGTTAAAGGATAAGGATTAGGGAATTTGTAGGAGTCAGGTAAAACACTGTAGAGGAAAGAAAAAATAAAACACATCCATCTCTATAGGTTACGGTTACCACTTACCATCAGGTGGGCCGTATGCTTGTTTGCCACCAAAGTTGTATAAAAGAGCGATACTGAGCAAGTACCCAGCGTTGTCACCAGACCCGGATCTGATCTGATCTGATTTTTTCAATCTGGGACAGGAACTTAATAGCGCGATTATGGCGCCTCCTAAATTTGGCACCCGGGACAAGCACCCTAGATCTGGCACTGGGTATCACCATTATTCTATGGTCCTACCGTTCTATCCGTATGGTGCCTACAGGTAGAAAGAGCCATGGGGGAAAACTGGGTTTGCTGTGAAATCTGTTTTTAAATTTTGTCTACAAAAATACTTTAGTACATAATATACAATCTTTTACTCTCTATATATAGTGTTCCATCGAGCCTTACATCAGCCCGAGTCAGATTGTGATCATACCCCCGGACCCAGGACCGAAGGACGACTTCAGAGAGCGTGCCCTAATGGAAATGATGGATGGAGTCCTCGAGAAACTGTGGCATGAAGAAATCAAGAAACCTATACCGCTGCCACAGTGCATGGTGAGTTACCAGCATCTCTGTAAATATTTTTTTAAGGTCTTTAAGAGAGCCTTCAAAAGGCTTCGTCAAATGACTTCCTTCAACCATCTTCACTTCAATTGGTCTAGATGTGTCTTTATCCATTAGTTGCCTGCGACTTTTAGCAAGTTCAGTCCAGAATTTTTTACTGAAATCATTACGATGTAAGTAGTTTTTAGATAGTCCATAGGCCGAGACAACTGTTTACTATCAGGTGGGCTGCACTTTGTGGCTGCTTGGTCATATAAGATAGAAGTAATCAAAAAATAAGGATAATAAGGCAGGCAACCTTAGTGTTCTGAGCGGCAACCGATGGATGCGGGTGGGACCGGCCAATGTGGCAAAAAATGGAGAGGGTCTATGTATGGAGCATTTGGCGTATTTCGGCCAATTTAATGATGATGAAATTGATGAATCAAGCAAAAGTGAAGCTTTGGAGCTGAAAAATAATATATTGCATGCAGCAGGTGGAGGATCCCCTACTATGGGGTAAAATCAAATGGGTGTATGACCAGCAATGGCCAGCCATAGGTTTATTATTTATTAAACGCTGAAATAACTATAACGCAGGTCCTTATATATAAATATTTTCATATCGAATATTAGATAGAAAAAGACCCAGAGCATTTCAACGAGGAGGATCTTCGGTACGTGTTTGACTATGAAGCAAAGGTGCGGTTCAGGAATGAGGAGCGAGACAAGTATCGCAAAATGTTGCATGCTGAGTACGCCAAGCTCTCCGCGACGCTTAACGATGGCATCCTTAAGTTTAACCAGAGGGTATACAATTTTTTATATAAATACTATCGAACCAAGGGAATCATGACCCACCATAAGCTCATTTTGTAAATCCATCTAAATGCAAGTAGGTCGAAATTCACCTGAAGGCAGATTTTCTTGGAAATGAGCTTGTTATCAATTATCATTTTAATACACACTGACAATTTACTAAGTACACTGTTGTTATGCTAGTATTCAAAACGTCCTGAGTGAATGATACACGATAGATCTTACAATTTTGAGGGTTTTATGGGAAATATTAGCAAAATCGATCAAGGTTCAGTTGGTTCGATAGTACCTACATATTTTATAAGAAACATCTTCAAATTTTTAACATTCGACAAATCAGACAGTTTTTTTGCTAAACATCATTTTCTTTAGTTTAGTTCATGCAGCTACAGTTATGCAAATACAAATTTGCGTAAATGATAATTACTTATAATATAAGATCTGTATCTTGTACAACTAGGTAAAAGAAACTTGGCTCGTAAAGGTGCGTATCGACTCTGTCATTGGTCAGGAGAATATGAACTTGATGCGTCTGCGCAGGACCAATCTTGATCGCCTTGAAATGGCCGAAGAAATAGAGAAATACAGGTTCGACTCAATGCTTTCTTATTCAGTTTAATGTGTAGAAAAATAAACGATTACAATACCTACACTACAATAACTTGGAGGGCAGCATTGGACGTCTAATACGATGATGTTAGGAAAATATGAAGAATGTATTTTACTAAGCATACCTACATAAATTGTCAACACCCCCAAACGATTTAATAACATATAATACACCAACATGCACCCCGCATTAAACACCTCCTCGGACACAATACAGTCGTTTTCCTATTGCAACATCAATTGAACACACCTAAAGTAAATTTTCATTTGTTGGGTACTAAATATAAACAATTTAATAAATAAGATAATCTGTATTAAATTGCAGAAAAGCGCTATGGTTCGCAATAAACTCCCTTGGTTTTACCCCTGGAAGGAAATTAAAAAAGCATCTTTACTTTTATAATTGACAATAATTGTTAAATAAACTATCATATTAATTTAAGTCAGAAATAAGTATGTATTTGTAATTTTTGCATCTTCCATCCACAACCGTTTGTAGGGTTATTTTGACAACTCATGTCGTTTGCTGATTCGAGAGATCAGAAAATACTTACTTATTCACTTTAGGTTAAAGCTGTCAAAATTGTAGGTTATAGGCTTTTACGGTAGTAGATCCAAGCTGATTTCAGCATGAATGGGCCGGATCGTCCGGGGAAGTACTACCCTCTCATAGAAGATCGACTTAAGAATAGTAGTATCTGTACTACTGCGTTTCGTTCGGTGAGTGAGAGCGCCGGAGGCTCAAGGTTCCCCCCTTTCCTCTTTCCTCACCTCCCTCATTCCCTTCCCCTAACCCCATTCCCAGCCGCCATAGTGGAGACCACCATACCAGCAGTTTAAGACGATGGCTTTTAGTATAGTGGCCGCCACTTCTGAATTCCACTGACTGCTTACCATCAGGCGGGGTGGAGTCACTTTGGTAGGCTATAATATATAAAAAAAAAGGTGTTGATTAATGTTGGTTTGGGGTGCGTAAAACATTCCTCTCGATGTATCCGACGATTGTTAATAAAAATAAGTAAAATTAGGTATTCGTTACATTTTCATGAAGATTTAATCTTAATAATTATCGCAGGGCAATAATAGCCGGGTTAGAGAAAGAATTAGAAATGTTAAACAGTCAAATGGATCAAGTGCACGTTCAGAACGTAGAATGTCAAACCACGTATGAGCTGCTCACCCAAAAAGAAAAAGCTCTGGAAAAAGCTTTCAAGAACAACTTTGCAGACCTTTCGCCTATCATTGTGGAGCAGTGTATCAAGTTTTGCAAGTAAGTTACAACATTAAAGTTCTTCAAGAAAACGGAGTTTCTTGTTCGCGTTCGTGATTCTCGTGGTGTTGCAAGCGTTCATGCTACCGTAGCCAGGCGAGCCGTTTGTTAGCTTGTCACTAGTCGTATAAAAAAATTAGTTTTTGAGTAGTTCTTTACAAGTTGCATGCTATATGCAATGGATGATTTCGGTGGTAATAAATAACTGCGCTGTGGATGCTTACCTACTATTATTACCTACATAATAGATGAATTAATGGTCACTCCAAACGTTCCAATTAGTAGAATCGAAAGGAGTTGAGGAAGATGATTGAAAGGAAGTATAATTTTTTTATTAAAAGTAAAGATCGTCGGGAAATATCGAGTACTATTTACCCCATTACTGCCCCACTAAAGTGGAAATTGACAGAAGGATTCAGTTGGGTTGTGCAGTGTTCCACAAACTCCGTCAATTACTTAGTTACGTCGCCCATACCGCCAACCCTAAAGACCAAGGTGTTTGACCAGTGCGTCTTGTCTACAATGAGCTATGGTTCTGAAAGGTGGACACTCACAATTTTTATTTTTATTAATTGATTTACAACGGGCGGCTGGCAAAAACTGGTTGGTAACAGTCGTAAATCGGGAAAGATGTGATTAAGTACCGTTCTCTGTATAAAGAACGCCCTGCATTGGGTTAATAAGAGTCATTATTATATAAGTGTTAGGTATATGTAATGTTCTGCGTTGTTAATAGGAAGCGACCAAAATGGCACCAACGCGCATCCATGATCCCAACGGTCCTGTACGAAATGGCGCATGCAGTTATTGCCGGAGTGAAACATCAAAACCTACACGTCGACTGTCACGACTATCTTAGAGCGTGAGTATCAAACTATTATGATTCTATCTATTGAACTGATACTGGGATGGGATATTTGCCTCGTGCCCCAAATTCAAAGACCGTCAAGAAGACCGTCCGCTTCCGTTCATCACCTGTTCATCATTTTAGCCAAATAACGACCGCTTCCCCCTCTCATCATAGCCGAATGATTGAACATCCGCCTATGCTTTTGCTACTTGTTGCAGTTGGGAGGGCGCCTAGATAAGATCCTACAAAATTGTAGATCTGCGGCTGCAAACTTGTAATAAAGGAAAGCATTTTCTGTATCTTGCTTGGACAGATAGTTCACCCGAGTAATTTTGTATTTAATGCATAAGTTAATAAGATATGTTTGTAATGTTCTATTGTACATTTAAAATGCGTTACAATATTCGTCGTCACGTTTTAGACTCAGGATCGAACATGCAAGTAGGTACCTGTATTCTCGTATCCTTGTAGTCGCTTTTAACACCCACAGAAAGAGGAATCGCCACATTGTAGTCCGAAAACGAATTGATGAAATTTACAGTGAATAAACACGTATTAATTTCAGTTTGGATCAGCTGGACCAAATCAGTAATATGCCAGCAGTCATGGACGAGGGGTTGTGGACTCAAATGTGTAAATTGCGCCGCACCAAAATTGAAAACGAGATAAGAGTAAGTTTCCTTAAATGGCTAATGTGTACTATCGAACCAACTGAATCATGACCCATTTTGCTAATATTTTGCTTAAATCTGTCAAACTTATAAGACCTACCGTGTCTAATGCACTTAGGACGTTTTTAATACTAACATAACAACGGTGTACTCAGTGAAATGTCAGTATATAATAAAATTACAACAAGCTCGTTGCTATGGAAATCTGTCTTCTGTCTGTCTGTCGAATTTCGACCTACTTGCATTTAGAAGAATTGGCGAAATGAGCTTATGGTGGGTCATGATTCACTTGGTTCGATAGTACCTACTTTCTGAGCTTATCTATTGTATAGCCAAGACAAAACATTGTAAGGAAACTTGAAATGTAATAAAATGTAGTGAACAATCCCATAAATCCTTATCAAAGCAAATTAATCACTATTCTCTACAGATGCGCGCCGTAGCTCAAGAGACAACATTCGTGGAGAGCACGTTCCAGGTGTGGTCGCGCGCCGTGCAGGCCAGGAAGCACGCGCTTGCGCACACGCACGCCAGGCTTGCAGAACACCGCCTCAATGTTGAGAAAATCGCCAGGAACAAGACTATACAGGTGCTAAAGTCCACTGCTTGTAAGCATAAGTGAATAAAGCTATCACACAAAGGTCTCTCTCGCTCCCACAACAGGTATGTCTGTACGTGTAGAAAAGGAGAGAGAAGAGAATAGATTTTTTTTAATTCGTACTTGCTTTGTCATCGTCCCTGCTCGAAACAATGTCGCAGTTCTTCTACGAAACACCTTCAGTGATTTGTCAGTACTGTTGTCACTTAAACACTACATCTTTTATATTAAGTGCTTTTGATTAGTTGGTGTTACCAGCCGGGCAGGTGGAAATAACCACGACTGGACATTTCGAGGACTTTGAAGATGCAACGCTCATGCCTCGCGAGGAAATACAGAAGATTAACAACGTTATATTGGTAAGATATAGTACATACTTAATAATAAATATGAACAAAATTGGGATCAAATAGGGAGTATCTAGGCAGAAACATATTTTAGGTGACGGTAAATCTATACGATTCGATGACTTGCGAAGACGCAGCGTAGGCAGACCCCTCACATGATAGAAGAACCTACCTTTGTTTTACAAAAACTTAGTATCTGTAAACAAGCTTAAATTTCAAGACGTGTAGTTTTCTTTTGTTAAAATCATCTAAGTAACTCAGTTTTCCGTTAAAAGAGAGTGGGTGAAATGAAGTTGCGCATGATGAAAAAACAAATGCAGTTCCGCAAGGGCATCCTCAGCAAAGAGTGGGAGCACGCGCAGATGAAGATGAAGCTCAGACACATGAAACAGGAGCTTAACTCATACAAAACACTCAAGGTAGCGTATTAGAATAATTAAAATATCGCTTATGTGTTTTCTTTAATCTTGATTCACCTAAGTGTCGGTCACTAAGCAACTGTCACGATGCCAATGAGGGTTTTCTAAAATGACAACCACGAGGTGGCAGCACTGAGGCGTCAGGTCCAGGCACCTGTCAAAGCGCTTTTAATCTTTAATAGATAACCGTGAACGATTCTATTGATTTAAAACTATGAATATTTTGAATTTTGATTTTAATTTTTTGTGAATATAAGACCCTTCACCTAAGTGGCGCCAACTGGTGGCGAAAATTTTCCTAAAAACCCTCATTAGGGTGGTGATTCCTAGACCTGAATTACATTAACTGAGTATCTATCAGAATGAAATCATTTTAGTAGAAGATACGTTTAAGGTGGTCACCGCTTGATGCTTGGCGTTTGACTCCTTTGACCTAGGACTTGAATACCTAGTTATGTTACCTGCTGATATTACTTTTAGATTCCCAAAGAACTACAGAGTTATTTAAAGAACAAGGAAAAAGGCTATACAGAAGAAATGGATTACTTGCGTCTAGAGAGAGCGATGGAAAGCAAGAAGAAATCAGTCAACCAACAACTTACAGAGATGATTCATAAGGTTGAGGACCTAGAGGTAACCATTTTAAATTACATTCGTATTTGATGGTTCCGTTGGTACCCTGGCCTTAGCCTTCAGTTGGTACCGAAGTTACTTTGTAACTAAGCTCTTCAAATACCTAAATACTTAAATATAGCTTGGCTTAATTACAAATAACTCCTATCAAATTAATAATAGCCTAGGTAAACAGTTTTCACCTTTGCCCTGCCTTTCTCAGTAAATTATGTATGAATTTAGGTGAAAGCGGCAGATGTGGACGCCCGTGTGGCGAAGATCAACCAGCTTATTGTAAAACTCAATGTGAAGGTGTCGCAGAAGAGACTCTACGAGGATCCTCTAGAACCCATTAGGATTCGAAGGATGTTTAAAGAGAGGTGCGGTAGCGTTATAGGCACATTACATTTTTCGTTTATCATTCTTCTTTGACTACATAAGTAGTTGTTATCTGTGATTTTATTGGGCGCCGGCAGTATGGTGCAAGAGGGTGCATTTGCACCCGAGAAAAATACCTACATAGAAGTTTGCGCTTATAGGTTGCTATCTAAATTTGTTTAGACGCACCCCCCTAAAAGTCAAATACAGCTATCTGAAAGTAATTCTGGCACCGCTCATGGTGATAATACATAAACGTTGTGGTTTTAAGTACCTCTGTAGTACTCATTACGATGAGTAATTAATAAGAATTGAACAAACAAGTCCTCTAGATATACAATAACATGTGTGGACCTAATACAGGCTACAGTCAATAATAACGCATAAGATTTGAATGTATTTATCTGCTTTTTGCAAAGGCAGCGAGAAAGAATTAAGAGATTTTTTGGCAATTTTATTTTAATAATAAGTGAGTGAATCTCGTTAAATAGTTATTATTTTAAATCATATTACTCTGTACAAACATTCTAGGATGGAGACGCTCGTAGGTCGCAGCGCATTGGTGCGCGAGGTGCAGGCCAACCACTCAGTTATCGTCCGACTACAGACCGAGCTGGAGCTGCTGCGGTTGAAGACATATCCCACGCTCGCCAGCTTCAGAGAACTCTAATACATTTTCTTTACCCACTTCATCTTTACCCTCACCCGGTATTTTCATACGGGAATAAGATATCTAATAATGTAACTACTTAATTTTGTGCTGCCCTGTTTTTTTTGTAATACCTATGTGATGTGCAATGAAGAATAATAATATTCTATTTTTATTATTATTATTTTTTTTTTTCTATTCTTATCACTAATTTTAAGACCTTATCTATATAAAGCAGAAGGGTTTGTTTGTTTCTTTGTTTGAATGCGATAATCTCTGGAACTATCAGTCAGATTTGAAAAATATTTTTACGTATGATAGTCCAGTTCTTGAGGAAGGTTATAGGCTACGTAACATCATGCTACTGATGACGGGAGCAGAGCAGTAAAGACATGGGTGAAACCGGCGGAAAGCTAGTTTTCAATATAGTTATTAATATTTACAAACCAATATTTATTATCTTAATTTATGTTTTAGGTATAATTATGATAAAGTAAGTAGTCCATGAAGTTTTATTCTGTGGATTCTTACCTTCTCTTTTAAGAGTAACATCCTAGTTAATTATCATCACAAAACAATAGCAGACATTGTAGTTACTAAATCGCTTTCTTGCATTTTTCCTACACTCAAATATAATTAATTTCGCAAAATTATGCACAAGGATTAGAAATCGAAGAAGATTCGTTTTAGGGAATGTTAGGTCGTTCTGGGATATGGTCGTCCTACCTTACGTGACAGCGACCCTTCGATGCGACGTCGAATTCCACAAATCGAAATTCTCTCAAAGATGTTTAGGTAAAATAAATTGAGAACACCTAAGTTGGTTACAAAACTTTTATTTTCCTTAAACATTTCAACAAATCTACATTTATTGATAAAATACATAATTTATTAATTCGATACAGATCAACATTTATAGAAAGCTAATGTAAAATTCGCCTATATCGTGTCTTCGTAACCATACCAACCATAGCGGGGAAATGGTTGGGACACTAAGTCGAAACCACAAACTTAATTATGCTAAGGCTAGGAAGCCCGTTTTGTGGCACCCCATACTTTAGCACATAGCACTGGTTGAGGACCAAGAGACGTATTTAGGAACTGGACAACTTTGGAAGTGGCTAAGTTAGGAAGTGGACGAGGTCGCCCGGAGGGCTATTTTCGTAACATCTACAAGCGTTTCCTTAGAGAGTACAGAGGCCCTAGACAAGTGGCATTGATGTTTATTCTATTCATAGAATGTATGGGATTGACTTAAGCTAATGACAATGTTGGTGTAAGTTAGTTGTAAGTTTACATATTATGTGAATCACGCTGATGTGCCACGAGTCCGAAACCTCTGACGTTGTAATGTCCGTTTGTACGGAGCAAGATAGTTAAGACCCCGTGGTCTTACCGATTTGTCCTACTGGTGTGACCACGTTATACCACTCTCCTACTGGCCTAGACATGCACAAGTAAACATTAAGGGTAGAATCAAGAAAATTAGTTAACTTATTTTGACAGCATCTTTTGCCAGCAAGAACATTTTTGTTGCCAAAGTATGGGTCCCCACTCTCATGCGTATGCACATCAAACAAAAATAAATAGTACAGTCGGTGACGAACACTATTTTAGTTTACTACTATTATACAATAATTATCTAGTGTTTAGATCGTACAAAATCTACGGGAATGCAAAAGCTATAAATATTATTATTTACCAGTTACACATAATGTATGTTTATCGGAGCGACTGCACTAACAAATTCATATAAAAGTTAGAGTTAGGCCACAATTTCGTTTATAAAATTATCACACAATTTTGCATCACAATTTCGCCAATTTTGATAAATTTATATGATTTTTTTTTGATAACATTTAACTTACAACATCAATAATAAAGTTTTGACATACAAAATTAGGTCACATTTAATAAAAATTGTGTTTTTGATTAGTTACAGTGAATTTAAGCCCATTTTCAGAGTTAAAGGGTAGTAGATAGGCCGCCAAATATGGACTTCTGCAATTATAGGTAGGTAACCGGAGCTGCCTTATACGAATACAGAGTGGCAAGTGGTACCTGTACTTACTCTGTACTCGTACCTACTCCCTGTGTCAGCAGCTACCATAGCGGCATGTCATGTAGCGATCATAAGAGCATTAAAATTTCATCATGTAACATTTCAAACTAATAGTGATTACACATATGCGAGACTATGTTGTGCGCATTAAATATTACAATACAATAATATGACTAACATTACCGTCACAAGAAGGTAGAAAAAAGTAGCAAAAACAAACTAGATGATAACATAAAGTCCGTGGCTATAACGGGAACTGGTTGTGGCGGAGCACCAGCTTTGAGCCTCCGCTGCGTGGTTAATCCACAAAATATGATGATGATGAGTTCGGTGACAAATGTTATGGTTTCCACTTTTTCGTGACGGCAATTATATGGTATATAATGTACGTTACATGTCTGATTACTATTTACTATTACGAAGATATGTCAGAAAAAATCTGTAGCTTGAGAGAATCATTTTGCCTCTGTTATAATAGTTACAGGCAAATAGATAACTATAGTTCAGTGTGAAGTTTAAAATTGAAGCTACTGGCTCCCATTTTCTCTGCCATAAGGCGTCAGGTCGTTCACGACGTGGTTGATGTTGAACTAGCCCTTCCATAAGGAATGCCAAAGGGTCTTCAGTCATTTTGCTAAAGTGCCTACGTTGTGATAAAATATGTAAAGAACCTACTCTTCATCTCATCAGTTTTTAAGCCCTACAGTTATTGAGTATCGGTATTTCAGAAAATCTGTATGAATAGTTTTAAATGCTTGTCAGGTCTAAAAGCATTCTCAAATCCAGATATAAAACTTATTGTCTTTTAAATTCCAAGTTTTTAAGTTAAATTGCGTACCTAGATTTCGAAGTAGATAGGTAAGTAATTTTTGTTGTATTTTCTAAGCAATTTGGAGATCATAAGTGCAGGCAAGAGGTAGATCGCACATTCTAACTCTGCCGTTTTGAAGTTAGCGCGATTTTTTTTTTTTTTTTTTATAGTATAACCTACCAAAGTGACTCCACCCCGCCTGATGGTAAGCAGTCAGTGGAATCCAGAAGTGGCGGCCACTATACCAAAAGCTATCGTTTTAAACTGCTGGTATGGTGGCCTCCACTATGGCGGCTGGGAATGGGGTTAGGGGAAGGAAATGAGGGACGTGAGGAAAGAGGAAAGGGGGGAAATTGGGCCTCCGGCGCTCTCACTCACCGAACGAAACGCAGTAGTACGGATACTACTACTCTTAAGTCGATCTTCTATGAGAGGGTAGTACTTCCCCGGACGGTCCGGCCCATTCATGCTGAAATCAGCGTGGATCTACTACCTACTTATTGGCGATTGGCGTCGATTAACGTTTTTTGGGACAATACTGATATGTGCCATGACTTACTTCAGTAACGACATTAACTTCAAAGCGATCGAGATATTTGCGATCTGTATCCAAGAATTTTGCATCCTGTACCTACCCTACTGTGCAGAATCAGAAAATTATAAAATAAATATAGGTGACTGAAACCCGTGTCGTTGGTTCATTATCCTGTAGTAGTCATTGCTCGTTATTTTGCGTCGGTATTGACAAATCCTAAAGCGCAGTCCTCTGGTCGTAGACGATGACTGCGTCTGCGTCGAAGAACTGACTGTGCGATTTACTTAGCGCGATGATAGCCGCGTGTTCATTGCGCATGCGGTTTTTGTATTTTTTACTTAAGTTCACCTGAAAGTGGCATTTTTTAATAAAAAACTCTAAGGCTGCTTGTTCATAAAAGAGGACCGTAGCTGCGGAGTGGCAAAACTAGGAGTTTCGACGGTAAACAAATTACCTTTTGCTGGCACAGAAGGCAGCCACATTATAAGCTGGAATATCGTTTGAGGTACACCACACAAACACTCCAAATTGATACTATCTGCGAAACCCCACCTGAAATATGTTTTCTTTGCTTCGCTGATTTAGGTCCGCAGTCTATTCAGGGCCTTCCAGTGGAAGATAGGAACTCATTTGAAGTGACAAAAATGTCACATATTATCCATTAGGATTGCATAAAATCTCCACTGCATTCAGTGGACAAGCACTTAATTGGTTAATATTTCTGCGTTTTCCGCTCAGCAGCCTCGCTTCGCTTATATAGATTGGCAGCCTAGGTGTAAGTTGTAGTAACTTGTGTTGGTATTAAGTAAAACGCAGGTGCGTATACATTACCTTGGCATATAGCTGTTGCAAGTCGTCTTCTGTGGAGAGTGGCCGCGGTTTGGGTCTGAGGAACGCCGGGAGAGATCTCGTCTTCAACGCGTCTATGTTTGCGGCGTTGTCGATCTCGTCTAGCACTGACAAAGTGAAAGCCGATTATCTTCTGGGTCATATTATTTATGCCTAACGTACCTAACCAGAATAAAGTGTCGGCTAATTTGTCTTTGGATAACTTACTTTTTATAGTCTATTTCTGAAAAGAACTGGCAATGTTTTTAATCGCCAGATTAAATAGTTATTAAGTACACAGGTTCTTTCAAGCATGTTCTGTCTTGAGTTTAATAGGTGATCTACTGGCTGTTATAATTTATATATTGATACAAAAATAATAAAGGCAACAAGTGTACTGCATTTTTTTGTGTCAAGCATTAGTTTTATCAGTACTTATCATCATCAACCTTTAAACTTCCATTGCTGTGTGCCGCATGTGACGTTGTACTTGTACCTAAGGAGAGGGACTTACTGCTGCTGGAAGCATACTGCACACAAGACTCTCTTTGTTCGGGCACTCTGTTGACGTAGCAGTGCGAGGGGTGCCGTGACTCACGCGCGCCTCTGCACTCTGCGTCACCCGCGTAGCTTACCGGCCGCGTGTGACGTTGTACTTGTACCTATGGCGAACAATGGAGACATTTGAACCGCGACTTGAAGATTACACAAAAGCACAGACAATATAATGATATTTGACTGCCTTGATAGCGTAGGTAGTTCATAAATGTGATTGCTTTGTTTTTGTGGGTTCGATTTTCAGACGAACAAAACTCCGTGGGATTCGTAAAAAAAATTCAGGTGTAAGGTTGGCTTAAGTAGGTACGTACATTGTGTTCGTGAAACGTGTTTGAATGTAGGTAGGTACTTGGCGATATTTATTTAAATTTAAACCTACCTTATTTAAATGAACTGTAATAAGTTTTCAGCTAATTCTTAGTTGAATAGGTAACTCAACTCTAATTAATTATAAAAAATAATTGGTGTGCATAGGTCACTCACCTCAGCATGTTTCACTCTATAGTTCTCCTGACTTGAATATGCATGGTTTTCTTTGATGGCATAGTTCTCTTTGAGATATTGCTCATCTGTAATACATATTAAGTTGATAAAGTAATAGTAGGTATTAATAAAATTACAGTATGCTACAATAATTTAATTAATGTAAACTCACCAAACGATTTCTGATGACGCGGCATTAGGCGGCAGTAACAAATTATAACTAACAAAATAACAACACCGCAAATTCCTCCTATAAGCCAAGATAACCAAACAATTATAACGCGACCCTGCAAATAAACATTTTGATTGACATCTCTAAGTAATCTTAATGAAATATTGATTTTAACTTCGCAAAACATACCTGCAGAAACATTTCACTTATTAACACGAAAGCGAAATACGCTTGTTTTTGTTACCTTACTATAGCGTTTGGTTAACATTTTAAATACTTATTGTTTACAAATTCTACTTAAATATAGTAAAACTATGATAAATACTATGGTAAAATCACGAAAGGAAAATTCCCATTTTTGAAGTGTGCGCGTCTGCGCGTTGCAGTTCCGTATTTTCGTTTCGAAATCGTTTTGGTTCTTTTTGTTGAAAATAAAACAACATTAAAATTCAAACGCAATTAAACTTTTTATTATTTAATATACAACACAAACTTAATTGTTATAATCATAAATTCTTCATAACTCGTCAAATTGTACGTTTTCAAATTGGTTTTACATTAAGATGAGCTGTTATTATCATACACTCATGAAGACTTCAGAACGTATACTTATCTGCCAAACCAACGAGACTGATACTTCTAAATCAAAACGTTCCATTTCTCAGGCAGAACGGCCGAACATTTAAATATTTTTAATGCTATCAATATTTACGAAACATTCATAAAATGAAGTTATATTCACATAAAAGCAATGAAATTATTAATCTACCGAAAGTCACAAATCACTAAAATTGTAGTATTAATACAAATTGAATGACGATAAACACAATTAAAATCATTTATTTTATGATTATGTGAATATCATGAATTGAAATTGAAACGGAGCGTTAACTCCTATTTTCGCTGTGTTGTGCGGCTGTAAAAAATAAATTTAAAAGGGTTATCCGTACATGAAATACATGTAGGAATAGTTTAAAACAATTGTGTTGACACAAATAGTGAGCAGCTGAGTGTACGCGACGTTATTAATTATTGTTATCAGTCAACCCCCGCCAATTTCAAGCGATCGTACGATATTGATACGTCATTGCACCTTTGAGCTTGTATTTTAATGCAGTATATTATACGACGTGAGCACCGACAGCGGTAGGACGTGCTTGTAATAATTACGTGGATAAATAAAGTGTTTACACTACGCATTTTTAGTTTAACATTACTTGTAGGTGAAATGACGAGTGTAAGATTAAATTTTCTTGTATTTTTAATTTACGGTCTACTTGCGCAGCACTCCCAGGGTCTTTCGCCTGTCATTCTCAGTGAGTATTGGTTTAACTTTGCTATTAGAAAAGCCTAGAAATTTCCCTAATATACCTATAAGTTAGGAATGATTTTATATTATATAAAATATATATATTTTATTATATTTTATATTTACACTGTTATGTTACTTATTAAGATATTAATCTAATATTATGTATCGTATTATTTAGTTTTCATTACATTCCTAACTGGAAAGTCAAATAAATTATACTTTCCTGTTACTATTAAAGAAAATTGCATTGTTTGTTGTAAATGTAAATTTCACAGACAGTTCACAGTACAAAACATTTTATACTCCAGACTGTTTTATTTAATCAGCAGTGTTTAGTACTTATAACATATGATACAACCACTATATGTATAGCACTTAACATCAATGACACTTTATCTCACAAATGATTACAGACTCAATATGATTTAATACAACATTAATTTATTAATTAAATATTGTCTTCAACAGTCCCTGGTGATGGAGGATCTCAACTAGAGGCCAAAATAAATAAAACAAATGTAGTACATTACATCTGCGCTAAGACCTCAAATGATTACTTCAACATTTGGTTAAATTTAGAACTCCTTGTGCCATTTGTCATTGACTGCTGGGTGGATAACTTAAGATTGGAATATGACAATGTTACGAGAACCACGAAAAATCCAGTGGGGGTGGATATACGAATACCGGGATGGGGTAACCCGGAACAGGTGGAGTGGTTAGATCCATCTCATCAAAGTTCAGGAGCATACTTCAATAGTATTGCAGATACACTAGTGAAGATAGGATATCAGAGGAACGTGTCTATCATTGGTGCTCCTTATGACTTTAGAAGAGCTCCCAGTAAGTATTATATTTTCAAATATTTTTTTTTTATTTAAACCAGCCTGTTTTTATCCCACTTCAGAAAAATGCCTCTTCTCTTAAATAAAGCACAAGCATTGGTTGTTACAGTTGCTTTTATATAAGTCTATCATGATTACTTCATTTAGCCAGATATTAAACATAGCATTCAAAGGGTATAAAAATATGGGAGATAATATTATATTGTACACTTTCTTAGTATGAAAAGAGGCTTTTCCTGCTGTAGAATTATATTAAGGTAATTTAAAATTGCATTTTTAAATTTAAAATTGCAGTAGGATAATAATAATCCTACTAATTTTATAAATACAAAAGTTTGTGTGTGTGTGTTTGTGACCACTCAGCTCCTAAAGCTGAAAAGATTTCGATGAAAATTGGTATAGATTTGGTGCCGGAGACATACGAAGGATACATTTTATCCCGAAAATTGGTCGGGTTACCAAATAACATTAATTAAACATATAACAATTGCCGCACGGGCGAATCCACAGGGCGCAAAATTCAATATGTATTTAAATAGAATATTTATATTATCCAACAAGGTGAGGGTCATTGCCCCATTTGTTTATAAACATAATGAAGTTGAAGTGGTGTGATTGAGATGTTTATAAGTATTACATTGCTAATAAAAACCTTTATTTGTAGTGGCCTTACGAAATAGTATTTATGCCTATCTTAATCAATATTTTTACAAAGACAACACAAGTAGGGGACAAGCCCAGTACTGTAAAGACTTTAGAAGCATAGAATAGAATATTCTTTATTGCACACCACATATTACAAAATAACACAACAGCACAACATTAGACAATGACCAGTCTTATAGTTAAAATCTCTTCCAAACCTTTAAATAAACTTAAAAAAAAAAATATATTTAAATTTATATATGGAGTTTTTGTATAATGTATAAAATTATTTAATAAATACATAGAGTTGAAGTGGTGTGTGATTTAAGACATTATATTAGATTAGGTAGGTTTGTGTAGTAGCAAATGGCGTATTTCTTTTTACTCTCTAAACAACTTATGCCCTGTTCATGTATATGTTTATGTCTGAAATTAAGATATTTTATTTATTTATTCATAGTCTACTTACCGCATTAATCGGAGACAGGCATGAAGCTATGTATGTGTATTTTTTTTTAGTAAATTATTGTTATAATATTTCTATCCCACAGATGAGAACATAGAATTCTTTACGAACATGAAGTCTTTAATAGAGCATACATATGTCACTAACAACAAAACGGCTGTTACTTTATTGGTGCACAGTATGGGAGGTCTTATGGCGATGCATTTCTTACAACTCCAGCCCCAGAAATGGAAAGACCAGTACATTAAACGAATGATCTCTTTGTCCACTCCATGGGCCGGCTCCATGAAGGCTGTGAAGGTGTTTGCTATTGGTAAGTTAAAAAACTTTTTTCTTTTATTTTCTCATTACAGTGTGGTTTTACTTCCTTTACCTTTTCGGTTACTGCGGCGCTCTCGTGAGTCGTAGCGTAATGTTAAATAGCCTATTACGTTTCTCAAAAATTGGGTTACCAAATTCAGAAGTATTTTTTGTAATACGACCTGTAGTTACAGAGATAATCGCATTCAGACAAACAAACAAACAAACTCTTTAGATATCCAGAAATCGCCACTAGCCTCGATCTCGGATTATAATTTAAGGATTGTTTTTATATTACATGCTATTTGTCGCTAAACAATAAACTATAATGTATTACGTAATTATATCGTACTTACTAAAAATAGTAAATATCTTCATCTAATAAGTTTAGGGAAAATCAGTCTTAAGTCAGATATCTTAAAGTTGTTTATCCTTTAATTCGATTTTGCACTCCGTCGTTTTTTGTTAGGAAGGCTCAGTACTTAGTGTGTACTTAAGTTATTTACTCCCGCTACCTCCCCAGCAGTAGTATTGTTTACCCTAGACGGGCTCAGTATCAAAATTCAGCTTTTATATTAGAAGAGCCCCTCAAAGCTCTTCTGCGTTCAAGCTCGAAGTAAGTCAAAACCTCTGTGGCCGGGAGGCACCGTATCTTAACTACGGTACACATGTTTTCTTGCCTACTTCAGCTACCATGTAAAAACAGAAAAACGCTACTTGAGTCCAACTCCTAATTTGCAACGTTAGTACAAGAACCCTTAATAAGGCGATCCACACACTGCCCCGCACTACGCTGTGGGTGCGTGGTGAAGGAACATCTACACCGCGCGTGAATGTGTTTTCAGTGTGTTGCACCATGTGTGATTTGTATACAAAAAGAGATACTTACTACAACGCAAGAACACACATGCCCGCACTACGCTCCGTAATGCGAGGCAGTGTGTGAATCGTTTAACAACACTTAACGTTTTACATGTACGCGTATTTACAATGATTTCCTGTGCATAAAATTCGACACTACGACTCACCTTTGTACATACCACCTTTACCTACTTACGCTTTATGTGGTCAATGACTCATATTAAACATGTGTAGGTACGTGTTTGTTTAGTTACATTTGCCATACATGCAGTGAAAAATTTAGAGTTGTTGGTGGGATTTTGGTTCTTTGTAACGTCCGGTTCGGCTGGATTATTACATTCAACCCAGCTCTGTCCAGAAGCGCAGAAGTTTCCTGGGGTCTTCGCAGGCTGCGCGAAACGACCTCGATTTGCCAAGGATTTGTGTCCCTAATCTGAACTTTATGAAACATACGACTCCTATATAATAGGAAAGACACGCTATAAATCTTAAAGTAACAAATAGCTAGATTTGAGTATTGACGCAGTTTTTGCTTTATGCGTGTTCTACCAGTCATTCCAGTGAACCACCTACGGGTGATATAGAGAAAAACAAAGCACTTAGGAGCACTTAAAGATTAATACTAGAGACTAATGTGAAGATACAATCGATACTTCATTAATATGTTTACATAACACGTACATTACCTTTACATTTATCTATAATATGTATGTATTTACAAAAAAAAAAAATGTATATAAGTAGTATATCAGTTGTTTAGTACCCATAACACAAGCAAATATAATTGCTTAATTTGGGACTAGATGGCGCTGTGTGAATGTGGTAGAATATTATTATTATTATTATTACATACATAATCACATAATATATTATAATTATTCATAGGTTATACCTACAATCTTTACTTATTATATAAAGCCGTAGCGTTTGGAGAGGAAGGCTGTGTAAAATCACGCTATTGGCGACGGGAGCAAAACAGTAAGCAAAGACGCAGGTAAAATTGCGCCGCTGGAGGCTAGTAGGTACTTGTCTATAGAGCTATATGATTGTCTCGTGTCGTGTCCTGGCAAGAGTGACCTAAGCCTTCAGTGGTGTGGTGTAGCTTACCCTAAATGGCTTGTATCAAAATTTATCGGATGGTCGTTCTACGACAAATACCAAAGGTTTCTATAGTCGGTGTAACGGTGAAGGGCCACCTCGTTTGTAGAACGCGGCGGCCGTTAGGGAGTTTAGTTCAGAGAGGAATAAAATACAAGTCTATCAGAATTTACATGAATGTAATACTTAGAAGAATTTAAATCGTAGTGTTAACATGAAAAGAGTTTGCCGCGGCTTTATACAGAGCAAAAGAATATATATAGGGCGTGGGTGTAACGTGGGAGATTTCGTAGGTGTCCGGCCGGGAACAAATAGGCAGACACTTATCTTGATCACTGGCTGGAGCGTAAGAGGCGGCTGCGGCTGCTGCCGGCGTTTATATACCCCGGCGGCGCGCGGCGATGGTAGGCCGGTGGTAGGGTTCAGAGCGGCGGAGGCGTGTAGGGTCAGCATCGCCACATCGGGTACCCCGTTTATTAATAAGGCAGATACGGCCGTAGCTATGTCCCTGGTTCTAGTGCTCTATTAAAACAGCTACATAATCATACTAGGTATTTGCGCATCGCGTATTCTTAAACCTATTGACCCATCCTGAAACTGAAAAATACTTTGAATTCTACAAGGTCGACCGGTCGACCTAGTACAAATGACAAGCGAGCGATTTAAAAGAGTGGCATAAACCAGACAAAATGTAGAAAATAAAAATAAAAAAAAGCCTAAATTCAGCATTCGGTGTTTGTTCAGGAACGTTTAAAATAATGACGATGTTGACCCGTGAAACTCACAGCTGTTAACCCAAAATAAACATACGCAAAATTATTTGCGTATTTGTAGATAATGAATACAATATCAATAATATTAAACAATAAAATACGGAAATAATGATAAAGTCTTGACCTACTTTAATCGATGACGTCTGTAGCTTCTTTGCGGTAACATTACTAATATTGCTTGAAAAGGGGAATAAAAAGAAATGCTATCTCCCAATTTTCAACTTTATACTAGAAAACATAAGAAAGATATTTCCGAGAAGTCGTATTTTGTCTTATGATTTTCTTTTGCTGGAGGCGCGTTTGGTAGTATCTTCAGTTTTTCTTTGCTATATTTAAATCCGCGAGCTGTTTTCAAATCACGCGATGCAAAACATATTCTATTTTCATACTGGTTTAAAAAACAGTACAGTTGCGCTGTGATGACGTTGTGCTTTTAAAACCGGTTTTCCAAAAAATACCTCGCCTGTATCAAAGTTACAGTTTAGTGTGATTGTTTGATTCCACAATTTTCATTCTAGCCAATTGTACAGCAAAGTAGCATCTGTTTACAAATATGTATCAGCTGTGACAGGATGCGACAATTTATAATACGCGTCGACTTTCGCACCGTTTTGTACTATTACATGATTCATCGCACATTAATAAATGATTCATGACTATGTCTTTTTGCGCATAGGCAGTAAATGTAGAGGCAATTTCATGCATTATTTTAATTATTATTATTAACTAGACGTCCACCCTCGCTTCGTTCGGTATCAAAGTTTCATTAGCTCTCACAACAAACACGACGCCTACGAAAAATATCATTGCAATAGTGAGAAAATTGCATCATTCAAAATTTTTAAAGGCGGTTAGAATATTGAAAATGAAAATATAAATATATTTATTCATATAGGTTAATTAAAGTAACACTTATGAACGTCAAAATTTACAAAATGTCCAATTAATCTACAGCCAGTTCGCTGACGAAGTAGAGCCATGAGAAGAAATTCTGAAAATGACTTAAAAATATATTAAACAATAAAATATATTACCCGCTTATTTGATTACTAAAGGTGAAAGAATCTTCAAATCGGTTACGTAGATTTTTATTTCAGTAATTGCAAACAAACAAAACAAACAATCTTTTCTCTTTATAATATTGGCTAGTTTCGGTATAAGCTGTCCAACAAAAATAGGGTCCACGAGATCGTTTGTGGTTATGGGACAATCTCACCTACACGCCCATCACTGTGATTTCTGTAAGCCAGGATTAACAATGGAAATCCCTAACAAACTATGAACTATGACACTTGTACCTATATCCTAGAAACTGCTAAACTTACTGTCTTGATCCCTGCAAGGAATTAGATCTACGTTTAATCAGAAGCAAAAAGGAGATATAAAAATATACTTCCCTCACAAAAATGCTAAGAATATCGTACTCTCTCTCTCTTTGTTTAAAACGGTAGTGGCCTTAACATTGACCGCTAGACACAAACGTAAAAAAAAAATAAGTTGTATAACATTTTTTTAAATAAAATACAATAACCTCCTACATTCATAATATATCAGTATAATTGTGTACAGTATTTAATACTTCGTCAAACTAATTAGCGGCTGCGTTAATTATTTACAATTCAGTCGCTGATAATGCGATATATTATATTTGTAAGTAAACGTTATAAATATCTAAAATTATATATTAAACATAACATATTTTCCCGTTTTTCCCCTAAAGGGATAGTGGTGCGACTGTTTATTGCGGTAGCCCGCTACCAAATGTGGCAGCTTCAAAGCAGCATTATAATAGCCCTTCTTATGCTGAGGCCACACTATTGCGTTAACGCGAAGACTTGCGTTGTCGCGACACGTCTGGCCAAAGAATTTGTCCTATCGCGAATCATTTTCGCGAATACGAATGCCCGTCGCACACATCAAAGGGTTTTATCGCGTCAAAGTTCGTGAGGTTGACTACACTTTAGTTGACTACGAGACGCCGAGCGGTTTGAACGTGTTTGATTGAACTCATGGATTGGAGTAATGAGAGGATATTAGAATTCACACAAAATTATGAATGTGAACATCCACCATCGCCTTTTATTCCTTTTTTTTTAATTTTTTATTTTTGTTCAAGTAGGTACCTACTTAATAAAGATGCAGTAAATAATTATTAACCGCCATGTGATACAGCGCAACCGCCTCTTGCATGTTTTCTGCGAAATGAATTATCCCGACGTTCTAGATTATCGCGACGTAGTTAAGGTTTTTTTTTATGTGGCCAAGCACTTCATCATGGATCGAACACTAACTTTTATCGTGGCAACGCAAACACGAATCTTCGCCTTTAAGTCTGGCCGTAGCATTAATGTTAATTACCTTTATGTAAGACTCCATTGCTGGAAGAAAATTATTGCTTTCAGAGGCATAGTTATACTCATGCTCATAAACTGCATATTAAGGCTATATTATATATTTTACTCTATAGGTATGAGAAAAAATCAACAAATATATTATTGAGATAGTTTAGGCAAAAACCAGTCGGAAAACGTTAGTTTTAGTTCATAAAATAGCGATTCCAATTTTAAAATTCAATTCGGATGTGATCTGTTTCATAACACTATTAAACAGTAGTCGCCATGTTATTACGTCATACGGCTATGTAAACTTAGAAGTACCAACTGTCAACTATCGCGTCCAGCGTTTTCGCCAAATTACGCGCGAAATTTGAAAAAGCAAAATTTAAATGTATTGACAGATTGAATAAAAATGTTGAGAATTTGTTAGTGGTTCATAAGCATTATTGAATCTAATTGAGATACTTTTCAAAAATGTAATTTTATATTTTGTTTCTTTTTACAGGCGATGATCTCGGCTCTTTAATGCTGCGCGAGAGCATAATGCGTACACAGCAGATCACGTGTCCGTCGCTCGCGTGGCTGCTGCCCTCACCACTGTTTTGGAAGCCCACAGAAGTGCTGGTTCAGACCGACAAGTTTAATTATACTGTTAAGGACTTCCAGAAGCTTTTTACGTGAGTACCCTTAAGTGCTGTTGTAAAAGAACTGGAGAATGTTTATATATAGCTTTTGATATCCGAATTATAGACACATTACTTATTGTTTATTTTTATTTATTTATATTATGGTCTTCTTCTTTGCAATATTATTGTGAACACCACTGATACTCAGTGAAATAAAACATCGCCAACCTGAACTAATAATTACAGCAAAAAAGATGTTAAGGTTCAAAATGCTCTCGCCTATTTAGAACAATCTCAAACTAAGGAACAAATTGATTTGTACACGTAATTACATAAAATATTAATCAGCAAATAGACCATTTAATCAACATCCCTATCAATTAATCTATGCTCATTTAACTATTATGTCATTGAACTGAACCTAAAAATAAATATTTTCAAGTTTATCTTTGGCATCAATAAGAACTAAAAAGCAACAAAATTTCTTGTAAACAATAACAAATATGTATTAATTCAGCTGGTCGACACTCAACATTAATACTGTCAAGTCATATAACTACTTCCTCTTTATTTTCCTTCTCATTTCCTTATTATATAAAATTTCCACGCTACATAATTATTTTATTGATTTCTGATAATTTTATGAATGTGTGCATGAAAACAATGAATTTTCCTCTTAATAGCGTAATACGTGCTGTTGTTAAATAGATGACTATGCGTTTGGAGTAATAGTTAAAGTGACCGCTATGCGCTACGTCGTGGGTTTGATTCGCACAACTGAGTCTGATAATAATACTTTGATAATCCATCTGTTTTTTTTTTTAAGATTCTTTTTCTTATTTATTAGTGCAGTAATATTGCCTACAAAAGTAATATGTTCTTTTTGAAAGTAATTATTGTATATTCTTTCTATATCCAGTGACATGGAGCTGCCTGACGCGTGGGAAATGCGTAAGGACACAGAGAAGTATACTCGAGACTTCGCAGCACCAGGAGTCGAGGTACACTGCATATATGGATACAATGTATCTACTGTGGACCGGTGAGGAACTATCATTTAATATTATCTGATTAAAATTACTTAATTCTGCCAGATAGTAAGCGGTCAGTAGAGGATATCAGAATGGCGAAATGCTAGGGCATTAGGGCACCCAAAACTATTCAGATGTCGCGATTCTGTATTTTGTTATGACTTGTAGTTTTTACTTTAACAAAAATGAGACAAATATTGTGAAATTGTATAAAAATATGTCATCACAAATATTATGTTTGCATTCAAAATTTAAAGGTATAATAACACAACTACACATCGCTATCTACCCAAAGTAAGCATGTTATAGTTTGCGATATAGGTTCTAGAATGCGGATAAAATAACTAAACACTGAAATATTCATTCACCTACTTCCAGACTGGTATACAAACCCGGTACATGGCTCGATGGTTACCCTAATCTGGCGATGGGTGATGGTGATGGTACAGTCAACCTTCGTTCACTAAACGCTTGCGAACATTGGAAAAAACCACGATATAGGAATGGAAAAACCGTTAAGTCTTTAAATTTGCCTAACGCTGAGCATTTGAAAATACTTCATGATCAAAGAGTGCTGGACTATATCAGTTTGGTAATGAAGAATTGAATGTAATGTAAGTGTACTTGATATTTTGTTAATAGTTGTGTTGTTACTCGTATACAGAGAATGTATTTTGCCGTCAGAACAGTCAGTTTTTTTTATATTTTTTTTTTTATTATCCTACCAAAGTGGCTCCGTGATCTGATCAGTTATTAGCTCTCTAAATATGACTTTATTTTGTTGTTTATCATAATGTTTTTTTTTGGCGTTAGATATTTAAATAATATAAAATTCGTGAACTTGAAAATTTAGAAATAAATTAGACGTCTGATGAAAAAATAAATGTACATAAATTTGATGGACTGTTTTATATATTTTTGTCGTTAGATGTCCAAAATTTGTTTTTCAGGTTATTTTATGGTCAAATGTCTAAAGAACGATGTGAAACCTAAGATTTATTTGCTTATTTATATTCGTCAGATCTCTAAATATTCATTAGTAGTCTGAAAATATTTATTTTCTCGTCACAAGTTTAGTTTTATAAAAACATTCAACGTGGATTCCGATTTTCTTGCCAATATTTTAGTTCGAACTTAGTAGCTGAAGTTTACGCATTTTCTTAATTTTATTACTTAAGTGTAATGTGTAGGAAAAACAATAAAGTCGCATCCTCAATAGAAAACTGTCATAAAATGAGATATTACACCACGCAATTTCCAACTCTATTTAAATTAACATAAAGTTAAATTTATCACGTCGTATTTCGTTTACGACTTTTTTACACTGAGGTTGTGATATGTTACTACTACTTAATTTCGTGGTTATTTCGTTCTATTGATATTGATACGGTGAAATTGACGAAACCAAACCTAACAGGTATGCCAAGGAAGGCATAACTGCAAGATATGATACATGGATAAATCGACTTTATAGTAATCTGCATAAGATGCATATTTCTGTAATGTGTGTTCTTTAGTTGAACTGTTCTTAGCAAAACATTGTGTAACTAATGCTTGTAAAAATGCTTCCAAAAGATACTTCCCTAAACTTACTTATCGCATTTTTGTTCTAAATACATTTATATATGTATGTAAATAGAGATTTTCATAAGTAGATTTAATGTATGGACTATGGGTAATAAGTAGAAATGTAAATCTTCACAATAGATTTATATTTGACTGTAAAAATTACTCCACTCTGCGTTTAAGCAGTCAGTATAGTATAGTCATAGCAAAGTAATAGTATTGTGAAGGTTAGTATCAAATGTACGAGAATATTAAGCTAAAAATTATTTTATTATATGTAATAAATAGAACAAAACTTAATAATGTAAGTAATAAACAGTAGCATCTTCATTGAAGGTGTTTAGGAAAATTTCCGCTACCAGTTGGCGCCACTTTGGTAAAAGGTCTTTCATTTTGACAGCGCTATCAAAACAATAACTTTTCAGTGTTCATTTCGGCAATTTTAATGTTGAATTTACAAAATTTATAATACACGTGTATAAGGACAAAAGAAAATTGGTAATAGGGTTTTCTAAAATGGCGCCCACGAGGTGGCAGCACCGATGCGTCAGGTCTAACTGTCAAGCGCTTTTAAAAAGTTAACCTTGCCAATGGCTAAATGTGACAGTTGAAGTGGCGTTAACTGGTGGCGAAAATTTTCCTAAACATCCTCATTTAAATAACTTTAATCAGTGTCTGTGGCAACTTATTAAACGGGCTTTATCGACCAAGTTTTCAAGTTTATGATATTAAAATTGAATCTTAATTCAAATTATAGCTAACTCGAGTCTTTCACGCTAGCCTACTGGTCCATTTTGAGAAGTCTTGAAAAATCACATTGAAAAACATGTTGGTTAATGGCGCCCAACGACCAACACTATAAAATACTTACATTATAAACAGAACTCATGAAATAAAATCAAACTTTCATAAAATCTATTAATTAATTAGAAAAATATTTCAAGTTATTGTAGCCAGTAATTAAAATTTACCAAATACTCTAAGCTTTTAAGACGTTTTTGAACCGCGTTCTGTGACACTAATTTTACTCTTACGTCTCTTGGAATACAGTGCATTATGAATACTAATCAAAGTTAGAATTTCTCCTTTCTCTAATTTAATCTATATGTAATACTCAAATACTATATAAAGTGGAAGAGTTTGTTTAAACGCGCTAATCTCTGGAACAACCAGTAGGATTTGAAAATCTTTTTGCGTATGATAGCCAAGTTCTCGAGGAAGGTTATAGAATATGTAACATCACGCTACTGGCGACGGGAGCAGAGCAGTAAGCAAATACGCGGGTGAAAGCGCACCGCGGAACGTTAGTACTAAAATATTAATCAAACACATGCTTACCGCATTAGGCTTTAGTATTAACTTCCTTAGATATAAGAATGCCTCAATATGTTTAGTAAAGCCAAGCTTTTACGGCTGTGATACCAGTTCTATCGTGTGTTTATTTATTTATCTATATCATTGTTTTTATATTGTCTGATGTCTATTTTGTATAGTTTGAACAATATTAGTGTAACAATAATTTTTGCCGATTCAAAAACGATTGTAATGTCGACAAATCACATGACATGTGTAGCTTCTATTTTATTTTACTTTTTTACTTAGAACTAAACATCAATAAAAACTTCGAATAATATAGGTATATTGCCTCTATTTATTGTTGAGAATACTGGCTAAATTTTTAGTGGTTTTACAAACTTCGTACTTTTCATATATCAGGGTATTACTAAGTATATATCAATATCCTAGATCTACAAAACCAAAAATTAGAGAACTTGACAAAACTCGAATAAAGGTCGTGAACTATCGAGGTATTGCAGTAGGTACAGTACTTATCAGGGCAATGACCGCGCCGGGCGAGTACTGGACAATTTCGATTTTTTTTATTACTGTTTAACCCTGGACATATGTGTAATTCTGATTACTATTACCCAGGAAAAGTTTGTAAAACCACTAAAATTTCTCCGTGTATTAATAAATATTGTTTTTTTATAACATTTTATGTATAATATTGTTGAATTGATAGCTATAGACAGAGAGAAGTGGCGGAAATTGCATCAATTCCACCGACAAGAGTTCAACTCTTAAATGTATAGAGAGATGGATGATTATGTTAAAAAGGTCGATTATTATTACCACATTAGTATCCCGCTGTAGAGCAAAACACCACACTTGCTCAAGGTTGATCTCTTTTCGTAATTCAGTTTTCTTGTTTTCTAACTAAACTTACGTTTTGAAAGTATCGTGCATAAACGGATTATTAATTTTAATTACAGTTTAATATTATTTAGTTTATCCTTAATAACGGCTTTATTTTTATATATATCTTAAATCTTATATGTTGTGTCTATTGTTTTCAATTGATTGCATAACTTGTAGATAGAAAATTTTATTATAATATATAATAGAAATTGTAAAATGGTGCAATATTATTTATAAAACAAACATGTTTTTGTGTTACAATTAAATATACCAGTACCCGTTGAAATGTTTATTTATTTACCTGTCCCTTGTATATAATATACTTAATTTATATAATTATAACTCCAACGCATTCTCTCGCCTTCTGGAATAATGAAAAGAAAGCAAAAATAAGAAAAGAAAATTAAATTTGAAATAATATTCTTTTGGTAGGGTACCTACGTGCAAATTTATAGAAATGTTATTAATTTTAATAATAAATAGAATCAAAGGCAGTAAGGTTCATGATGAACTGCATTCACAGGAAATGAGAAGCCTATTTCAAAACCTGGTGGCAAATGTTACACACCTATGTAAACACACTTTTATACAACTAAGTTATATAAGACTGCTCAAAGAGTCATATAAATTTAATTTGTAATTCTCAATTGAATAATCTTATCTCAACCGTTCATGATTTACTGCTACACTAAATTGTCACAATATGGCGGACAGTTATTTAAAAACCGAATAATACCTATTTTCTCTACCATATAAATACCGTAAATAAAAAGCAACTACAATAAAACACAAATATCAGTAATAAACATGTATTTAACGTTGAATCAGCCATAACGAACAATGATACAACTAATTCGTTCACCTAACCTAACAGCGCTATCTTACACATACAAATTCATACAATACACACTTCATACAATATTACCTCTTTATACCCAAATGTCAAACATATAGTCGTCTCTCTTACACGTTCTACAAAAGAGAAGAACAACATAACTTTTACATCTGAGTAAAGATTCACTGAACCGAACATGCCAAATAACTGTATCTCGCTTTTATCTTTCAGGTAGAAAGAGATAAAAAAAATATATTGCTTGCGTATACATGTTCGGTTAAATATAGGTCTAATAGTTTTAGCCACTAAATAAATACGTCTTCTAAATAAATAGCCCCGTTATAAAGCTTATTAAATAATACTAGGGCATAGCGGCTGGTCTATGGTGTTGAATTAATTAGTTTTACGAATTCCTTTTTTAATATCTGTAAAACAAGTCATCAATGATGATTACCTAAAGTGAAAAGTATATACATAATATAAACGACAATGGAATCTGTCCCTACACTTCTTATTAGGATTGGACCACATATGGCCGCATAGAACCGCACTTCTCTATACTTCTGTTCCTTTCTGTCACGGAGACATCGAATTTGCTAGAGCGAGAAAGAGCGACTGAATGCGACAGCACGCAGCACTGTAGCGTACTCTTTCTTGCTCTAGTAAATGATGATTGCAAGAAACAGCAATTGATAGAAGCATAGAAAAGTACGATTCCGTGCTGCCAGAATGTGATCCAACACTTTAAAGCAAGAAGTGAATACAGATCTAAGTGAAATAAAATCTGTTTTCGAACAAAACGATCTAATTTTTTTTCCTACCAATTTTAAAGTTTTATTTTGCTCGAACCAGCCGCCATTTTCCAAACGAATACAAATATGAAAATAATCATATTATATTGTAATAATTAACAAATTTTACTTAACAATAACTTACATACAGACTCATTTAGATCCAATGCATCAGAATACATTTATTTATAAATAAAACAACACTGCGAATATAAACAAGACATACATATTTACAAAACTAGACGTTTAAGTTAAGCTGGTGAAAACTCAAACAATTAGTGAATTTTTCTTATGCAGCATAAATTAGATTTAATTGAAATTCTTTTATTTTCTTATGAACTTGGCCGTAAATGTGATGAGGGTTTAAAGCAAGCTATTTATAGCCACAATAGATCGCTTCAGAAGAAACCTAGCAGGCTTATAAAAATATTTGTGTCATGACGGTGATAGGCAAACACGCTTGCAAGTTAGTGTTACATTTATGACTGTTCACGTATTCAGTAAAATCTTATTTATGCCGTAATACGAATAAAACTTACGTTTGTAAGGATATCCTAAATGTTGGATATCAGAGACGATTCAAGAAGAGGTTTTTAACAGGATGCATATTCAAAACTATGCGCGTCAAACTGAGTAAATAAAAATAAACTAGTAAATAACTCTTGAATATCTAAGGGAACGTACTAAATATAATTGGTATTTTTATTATAGCATGTTTACTTAGTTTTATACCGGTAACAGTTACATTCTGGATTTTTAAATCAACAAAAACTCCCTTTTCCGTCTTTCACATAATGTAAACAAACTATACAATTAACCACAAAACATTCATTAAACAGCTTTACAATACAAACTTCTGATATTACATTTTTAACAATAATAACTGCATTAATGTATTATGTGATAACCTAAAGCTTGTTAGTTTTATAGTGCATACATAACAATAAATAAATGCTTATTCCTCTACTCACGAGGCAGCATCTTGGACCTGAGTGCTTAGTGCGAGTTAACGTTAACCTGATCGACAAGTTTATGACGTTTGGTGCTCCGATGGCTCGCTCCAAGCTCTTAACCAATCAAAGAGCCAAATTTAATCGCGAAATTAAATAAAAAAAATGAAAATTTGTGTGTGCTTGTAAAAACAACTCGCACTACGCAACCTGGTCGTGAACTTATACATCTAATGAGGAATGAATTGTAACTTAATAATTATAAATTAACGATATATCACATTTAAAACCAAACCCATAATGTACACACAAGATAAATTATACAAGGAATTTTTTCATTTCAATCCGATATACATAAATTATGTCATCAATATCCGAAGAAGATACGTTTTGACTTGATGAATTCTTAATAATATATTGAAATTAAATTACTAATATACAAAGACATTTTTCATTATGCAACCCAAAACCTAAATTTTAAATAATCAACCAACAAATTAATTTTAGTATCATACGGGTTTGTGGTTGCGTATACGTGTACGCGCGCGCAGTTATGCCCGCAACCTATCTTTTATTACACGTCAACAAACGGACGCGAGCACAAAACCGTGCGACAGGAAAAAAGTTCAAGTAAAAGTAATTTCATTTCAATGTATACATTGATAAACGTACTTGCCAATGCCCAATGTTAACAGAACACATAACAAATAATTTAAGAATATTAACACAATATCAATTAGAGGCATAAATTAATAAATATTTTAACTAATCCAATTTGGAATCACACAATTCACAATCATGGACATAATGTCTTATTAAATTTTATTAGTTCATAGCCTACTGTAAAAAAATTTAAAACTATAGGTTAATTGGCTGACATTTTGTAATTTTTAACGTTCATAAGAGTTAATTCAATGAACCTAAATGAATAAATCAAAGTCACGCACGCGCGTCGGACCTTTATACAATCTCCATATCAATAATTCGGATTACTAAAGGTACTTATTAGTTCCATTTTTAACTAAAAAGGAGGCATTATACAAAAGTTATCTAGTGGCGCCGCCTAGCGACATACAATTATAACTTACTAAAACATCGGCGAGATTCTTGCAAGTGTTTTTCTCGCTAAGGGCTATCTCTTCTGAATTTGGCGATAACTGCTCACTTGTAACTTGATAGACATTATGCTACTGCTCCACCTGTTTTACGATAAATGGATGTGGTATTAAAATCAATAAAATGATACAATATATTGACAGTTTCTTTGAGTTTCGGTTTATTAAAATCGTTAAAACCACCACCCTAGTTTACCACATAACTAATATGGTGGAGCAATAGCATTATGACCTTTTCAACATTACACGGATTTGTGCCCGCATGCATGCGGTTTATACTACATGCATGCGAGATCAAATACTAATGACAAGAAAATAACAAGTGTGATTATTAGTACAATTTATTTTGTTTGTAGTTGATCAATTACATCACCAGGTGGCGCCACTTGTATCCCTTTTTAAAACATTTTGTTAATATTTTCATATTGGATGTAGTCATGAGTCAACGATAAAAATATTCTAAAACTTGTATTTTTCATTACAAGTACATACATTTCGTACAAAACACAAACACCAGGTGGCGCCACTTACGCTTCTTCGATTATTTATTATCTACGTTCTTAGATTATTGTGTTATACGTTTGTAAAATAAAAAGGTTATATATGCTCATGGCTCCACCTAGTGATATTTCTAATGGTCTCATTATTAGCAACGAACCGAATACATTGTAAAATAAAATGATTTTATTTGTGTCTCCAGAACTTAATAAAATGTATTTAATAAGAAATGGTTGACAGCCATCAAATATTGAAGCTTTCGAAGTAACATGTGGACAACATTATCATTTTAACCCATATACGAAATTAAAATTAAGAGCCATTACGTAAATTCATGTGTCGTAAAAAGCGACTACTGGTAGATACGAGTACTAATCACCTATTAAAAAAGTTATGGTCCGCTTGTCAAGCATGGCAATCTAAGCCATGGTTGACAAGCGGCTGGTGGCTCTGGCGAACTCTGATTGGGACAAACTTATATCCAGTAGCGTATATCTACAGGCCGATAGAAAAAATCTGGAGTCACAATTAAAAACACCTATTTATAAATATCCAAAGTTAACATTAGTTGACTACATCGATAACAATATTATGTACACTTACACACAATATGTAAGGCATTTTCAATAAGTTATATTTACCTTAGCGCATTTAGCCAAATGTATGTATTCTGTACAGTTTCTTCTTTTTTCTATTAGTGTTAGGGTCAATTCATACCGAGATAGCAGCGGCAGGTAATGATAGCGACATACTCGGCAAGCGTACCAAGAGCAAATAATTACCCGTCGTCGGCAGTCTAGTATAGTTCACTGTTTCCACTTCTTTGTTGACCGTTGATATCTCGGTACAAATTGACCCTTATCCTAGCTGATATTTAGTATCCAAAAAAAACTATCTTACAATATAATATCTCAAACTCGAGCTACTTTTACACCATACTATCTCCAACTCCTATCAATTGTAATCTACAATATGTAAATACATACTGCCTTACTAAGAAAGAACAGAACTAAATAACTAGTTGTACAAAACTGAGCCTAAAGACAACACAATAAAGGTTTTTTCCCGTGTCTTTACCTTTATGCCTTTCTTAACTGCAGCATAGTATATTTACTTTTTAATGCTAGCTTCTGAGCCGCTTACTATGCATAAATACTTCTTTCTTCAATTGCAATTATTTTTAAATATCTGCTTGCAACCGCTCCAATGCACTAAATGAAAGAATCACGATTGAAAAAGGTGTAAAGGCTATAAAATTATACGAGATTTACTACATTTTGAATACGTAAACGTATAACAGGCAATTTTTTTTATTTAAGTATTAAGAAACTCTACTCTGCCTGATGATCAAAAGAGTATAGTAAAATGTAGAATATGGCCACCACAATAGGGTCTACATGTGAATTTATCACGGCTCATTGAAAAAACCTCACAAGTACAAGTACTGGACCGTTTAGGAATAAGGTTTTTACTGCTTTTAAGGTAAGGCAAAGGAGTACCAACTTCTAGACTTTTTTCAATATTTTAATATTATTTAAAGGGTCTTGTTAATTTTCACATAGATAATGACTCTTCTAATGAATTTGCACTTAGGTACCAACATTTAGCCAAATGGGCTAAGCTTAAAAATAATATTTGTAAAATATTTATGAACAGATTTAGTTTAATAATTTAAAAGAGACATTTTAAAAATTAAAAAGAGAATCTAATAAATAAATAACCTTAAACGCCCAAACAAGTTTTATCCAAAATAATTTGATTTAAGAGCCGATGCAAATTATCATATCAAAATGACTTGGGCCTAGCCCTACTGAGCCTTTTTATGAAATAGTATTCCTATTTAAAAAATACTCTACCGTAATTCTGTTCAGAAATATTTTCCAGCTTACACTAGCCATATATATCCCACACAAGCCAATTTACACATTATCTTTTAACAATAAGACCTATATTGGTCTGATCAGTTTGCCCACTTCCAAGCAGGTGACAAGCGATGACAACGCTATCCCAAGCACCATGTCGTAATGCAAAATATGCGGGCTTTTGACTTATTAACAGCTAAATTACATAAAAAAAATTTGAAATCTCCAGATTGATTACTAGTGTGACGGAGAAACAGACAGAGATAGAGAATTATTTCAACATATAGTCAATGTTGTTGAAAATGGTCACCCATCCAAGGAGTGTCCGCAACGCGCTTAACCTCACACTTGTGCCATAGTATTGTTACTTAGGTGAGATTCTGATGTTCTCATTAAGTGAGAATGTTAATAATTAAAACTTGCTTTAAATTGTTTCGTGGCGTGATTTATTTTATTAAATACTCTTCCGCCGTAGTTATGGATGTATATTATCCTTAAATTAAGCATAATTTTAGTCAAACCGCTTTATATAAATCTTTAAAATTTCAATCTGTAGATTCAATTTGGAAAGATTCCTATAAATCAATAGCTCGCATACAATTAGCTTAAATAGTATAATAAGTACAAATGGTCTCAATATACATATAAATGATGAAGCAGTCTCCGTTTTATTATTGCATAGATGAATAACAATAAAAGATGTTATGATTGCAATCTAAAGCTCACCGCACATTGCCTGTTATTGCTTGAATAATGTTCTACTATTATTGTCCCACTGCTGGGCCTATTCTCATACAGAGAAGACAAGAGCATTAGGCACCTTCCTTCCTCATGATAGTAAATTCACTGGAAAGCTTTCTGGCCTCTAGTACAACATTGCCAAGGTTTATCTGAGTTTAAAATAAGCTTTTTTTTTTATTTAATCACCATTAAAGACAACGAAATTAGTGCAATATTCCAACATTAATATACTTAACGACTTAAATTAAATCCATCTTTTACTTAGTCGTTCAAGCAAAAATAGCCAATGTGTGTGTAGCCTTAAGTGGTATTTTAAATAGTTCATATTTAATTAAGAATGCAGCTTGCATCCTTTACTACATCGTACATTATGCAAGATTGTCTTGTAATGCAAGTTACAACTTGCATTCTTGCACTAATACGAACTACTATAAAATAGATCGAAGTATGAATGCATATTTGCGTATATAGTTTTAATTTATAATTATTTATATAAATTCTATAAACGTAAATATTTAGGTACAATATATTTTGATGTATATATAAGTATTATATATATCAATTTTAAGCTTTCTCTATAGATTTATAAAATGAATACGCTCGCCGCGAGAACATTCGTCATCAATGAGCGAACAGTGAGATTGCGAACACACTTTTTAAGTTATTCTTATGGTTATAACCAGAAATCGGAATAGGTAGAATATATTTACCTGAATAATTTTGAAGACACACATTTAAATTTTAAAGATTACGTAGTAAAATTGAGTCGTTATTCAAATGCTTTAAATAGAAAAATAAAACTTATTTGGAATTGTTTACGTGGATATTAGATACATTTTAACTTATGCCTTAAATACATTTTGTTGTCGAGATTTAATCTCATCATGATAATTATTCTGGGATTTTAGAGGAGGTATTATCAACTTTACGTTACTTCCTTTATCGAACCTAAGGAAAATTTCCACCCAGGCCCAATTTCTCCCCCTTTCCTCTTTTCCACTCCCTCATTCCCTTCCTCTAACCCCATTCCCAGCCGCCATAGTGGAGGCCACCATACCAGCAGGATAAGACGATGGCTTTTGGTATAGTGGCCACCACTTCTGGATTCCACTGACTGCTTACCATCAGGCGGGGTAGAGTCACTTTGGTACGCTAATATAAAAAAAAAATCTATGCCGATCTCTGGTTATTTAGTCCTATATTTATGGTATATAGTCCAGGTATCCAAAACTTGAGTGATGTTTGGACTTTAAAACGGTCATAGAATTCGCTAATCGTATTCTCGTGGCGAGTCTCTTTTTCTATAATTTCCTTTACAATAAAAGGTGTGAATATCCCATCAACAAATAACAAGTACATAGATACAGAACAGTGTTAGTTTGACATGATTTTGGGTTACAGTACGATGTCAAAGGGGTCGTCGGGAATAGTTCAAGGAATCTTCTAGATCATGGTATTAGCAACTACAATGTAATGGTGTTTAAGTGTGTGTGGTAATAAATATATGTACAGTATAAACAATACAAAATACATATTGTGAGTGTATGTTCTACTACAATTAAATAAACAAATTGAAAATAACTTATCAAACACAATATACATACAAGTAAATAGTAAAAAAAAACCTTAATACTAGGGCAATAGAGTTCAAACTTATATCCCACAATTAAAAATAAACTTTGCAATAACGGAAATACAGTTCATTACCACAATTAAAAATAAACTTTAAACGTTCGTAATAGAGTTGAGATTCCTAAAACGATTCCTTTAGATCCTTATCACCTATAATCGGAAGAACACAAACTGATAAGCGTGGCGCTACCTGTTGAAGATGAGCTCTGGTCGGTAGTACACGTAGATGCCGATGAGTACGGTCGCCGTCGCGAACAATGCGCGCCGTGTGAAGGGCAGGCGACGTAAGGGTGCGGGCACGTATGCGCGTAAGCGCGCGGTTACGGACACGTGCGCGCGTGCACGCGCGGCTAGTTGGCGGCGCTTTAGACGCTCCTCGTCTAGTCGGCGTTGCTCTTCTCTAAAATGAACAAGGCATAATGAAAGGATTTGGTTAATAGTTTAGTATAAAAATACATGTATTTTTGATATTTTAAACCTGTGAATTCATGAATAAGTAACTAAAATGGTGGGCTCGTCATCTTGAAATAAATACGATAACCGAAATTTATATTTGTGCGTTATTTATAATATGTAAAAATGGGACGCTGTACATTTTTTTTTTGTGTGTACTTATATTAAATTTTACATCGAGTAATTTTAATTATAACGATCTATTTAAAGTAAATCTTTAGAAATCATTATAAAAGATTTACTCACTCTCTCCTTTCCAAAGCTTGTACTTCAAGTTCGAGATCAGTCGGGTCGTTATTGTCATACAACTCCTTCGCTGTCACCAAGATGTCTTCAAAGGGTAAGTCATCTGGTAACTGGAATATAACACGGACACTTTATACCAAGTTATGAAAAAAGACTTGACCGCAATTAGTGATAATTCTTTACTTTAAGGGCGTTCCGTCACATATGACCTTGAGCGTTTCGCTTCCTCACCACCCCGCGCCTCACCCGAAAAAAACATTGCGTGCGAGTTCGCCCTCTAGCGGCAAGTAGCAGTAGCACAACTATAAGACAATGACCTTACTTGTCCGAAACCGCAGAGCTAAATTCTGATAGACGCGCCAATAATGAATTATTTTTTTAGTATCTTTTATTATTTCGTTTAGTAAGTATGTATATTTTTTAGTATATATTATTTATATACTAACGAAAGCAAAGATAAGTGTTTAGAATCATGACGTTTGTTAAATATGTACCTAGTAGAAATAAAAATAACTACTGTGGGTTAATATTTTTTGAAGTCGCTTAAAAATTAAGTCCCAATGACAATACACCATTGTGATAAATTCCTATAATTGACAAGATGTGTATTTTTCAACTAATACTAGTACACTTTAGTTTAGTAACCCTGCCGAGTTTATACTTATTTAGTTATATATATATATATATAGGTTTTTTGTACATGAACAAACTAAAACATTTTGACTTAAAAAATGTATTAACATCCTATTAATATTATAAATGCGAAAGTTTGTGTGTGTGCACGTATGAAACGTATGCGTACCTCATCTTCATTTATATTTTTACTATTTGCAATAGTGTCGCTAGTATCATGAAGCCGCTATGCTAGCAGTGGGTTTGACGCATTTGGTGCACTTCTCAACTTGTACACCATGCTCAAATGGTGCACTTAGCAACTGGTGCACTTCTCATATGGTACACTTCGCAACTGGTGCACTTCTCATATGGTACACTTAGCAACTGGTGCACTTCTCAATTGGTGCACTTCGCAAAAGGAGCACTTTTTAAGATGTGTAGAGATTTGGAAAATTGTCTAAAAATGAAACAATCTTTGGTTTTGCGCAGGTAATTTTCTTAATAATACAATAAACTAACACCCTTTCAAGTAGGTACACACTTACTTAAACTTAAATTATTTTCAAAATTAATATAAAAAGTCACACGAAAGTATGACTATATAAAAAAATATGAAAGAAAGATTTGCCTACTGCAAAATAATTATAATAATAACAAAGTGATTATGCTATAAAACAAACATACAATTTTGCAAGTACTTTTATTAGGTGTTTTTATTTTATAGAGTGGTAACCCAATATGCATGCAATATAAAACTAAATGAGTTGCAGTAGGCAAAATCTAAATAAATAAATCTAAATCTTTCTATCATATTTTTTTATATAGTCATACTTTCGTGTGACTTATTAATTTTGAAAATTATTTAAGTTTAAGTAAGTGTGTACCTACTTGAAAGGGTGTTAGTTGATTGTATTATTAAGAAAATTACCTGCGCAAAACCAAAGATTGTTTCATTTTTAGACAATTTTCCAAATCTCTACACATCTTAAAAAGTGCTCCTTTTGCGAAGTGCACCAATTGAGAAGTGCACCAGTTGCGAAGTGTACCATATGAGAAGTGCACCAGTTGCGAAGTGTACCATATGAGAAGTGCACCAGTTGCTAAGTGCACCATTTGAGCATGGTGTACAAGTTGAGAAGTGCACCAAATGCGTCAAACCCCTAGCAGTTTGAGACAATTTCTATTAAAATAGTGTCTTCCACTTCTGGACTTCATTGGCTGCTTACCGTCAGGCAGAGGAGTGCGTTACTCCAGCAAAATGTTGATAAAAATGTGCTTATAAGAGGTGAGAGTATAACAGATAATTAGTGCGTCGTAAGGAGTAATTTGTTTGCCTATAGCAAAATTTGTTTGCATTATAGTTTCAAAGTTATTCGGAAAAAAAACAGATTTTGCTGGGCTAACGTTTGAAACATTACCCCAGCAAAATGTCTTTTCTTTAAATTATCTAGGCAGAGTCACGTTGGTAGACCAGTATGAATAAAATAACTGTATCAATAGTACTAGTACATGACTTTTTAAAACAATACTGAAAAATTCAATCTTTATTTATTAACTCCACTGCGTCTTCATGGACTGATGATATGAGGTCCTGCATCAATAATAAAAAAGCATCTCATAAAGACCACCTAGCCAGCAGTTTGAAACAATGACCTTTGGAATGGCGGCTACCACTTAGTCTTTTGGATCCCACTGAGTGTATCATAAGGCAGAGTGAAGTCACTTCGATAGGCAATTGTACGGCACGGTTATATTGATGTATGTAAAGTAAGGTTTTGTGCAAGACAACTTTTTCTTGGTTCTGTAGATACGTACCGCTACCAAACTCGAGTAACAAATCAGACTACACTTGTGCATTGTCCTTTCAATTCGGCCTCTATCATTAAATGGCAAATCTTGCGGAGTGTATAGGCTTGGAGCTTATTAAATGCAAAACAATTTTGAAGTGCTACAGACTGTGGACCTCCTAAACACTATTTAATTTCATCAGCCTTAGTCCACGAGGTAGGAATAACAGGCACAGTCTGCCAAAAATGAACACAAAATAGTAGGACTGTGATAGCCACTCATGAGTTGGTGTTGTCTGATATCTGGTCCACTGCTTTTAGCGCTTTACAGTTTGCCATAGTAAATTCATCCTTTATAATAAGGCTTCTATCGCGCAGCCAAATCAGTAAAAGGATTATCTACTCTACGAACACGAATCTAATCGAAACAAAACGCTGTTCTGTCTCGAGCAAAGATGTATACAGAATATTATACTAAATTATTCATAATTTATTTCCATCCTGTAATCTCGCTTATTGATACATTTTGGCATAAAATGTTTTTTTTGTATTAATTATATATTACATAATGCTCGAGCCATAATTGTACAGTTAAGTACACATTTTGTATTGTTTTGTTAAAATTGTATACTTAGTATTATAAAAATTTTACATTGTGATTTGTGAAATAGAGGTGTAAATTAAGTTCATCTTACTTTATACTTATATCGAAAATTAACAGTTTATATAATACTTACATAGAAACATTTATTACAGTTCACATGTTGCCTTTACCTTTTGTAGCAATATGCAAATTGAGGCAGCCTGTAAAGCACACATTTTACTTTTTATTTTTTCTTTGCAACATAGAAAGCTGTAAGTATTTAATTACCTATAGAGTTAAGTGTATTGCCTGTGTCACTTTGCATGCTACTTGAAACTGTAACTTACAAAAATTGTAATAACCTGGCGATTAAAAAGAGTGGCCTGAGTTTCTTGCCAGTTCTTCTCATGGCTCTACTTTGTCAGCGAACTGGTTGTAGGTTAATTTGCCGACATTTTGTAAATTTTGACGTTCATAAGTGTTAATTTAATTAACCTATATGAATTAACATATTTTCATTTTCCTTATTTATTTTCGGTTCATCTGGATATCACAAATATAACTTCAGTAAATCGTTCTGTATATTGTATAGCCAGCAAACATTTTACGGAAGTAGATCTTTTAGAATAAGCGGGACGGTTTGGCTGGAGATGTGCATTTAACATGTACATAACGACGTAAAGTGTAAGTTTTGTCTGAAAATCAGTGGTCCGAAGGCATAGTTACCACCTCGGTCCTCTTTATTTCCTTTTTTCTCCCACAGTATCTTTACTCTGTATGGCCACCACTGCACTGAATTTGAAACAGCACCATACGCCAGCAAAACTGAATTCAAATGATGGAACTGATAAGGATTTTCAGTTACACATGCTTTAAACATTGCGTCATCATTCCTATGTTGATTATCTTCTAGTAAGTGCCCGTACGTAAGGTACACAATATCATGTACCCTTAGCAAAATAAGTAACACGAACAATTGCCAAAGTAGACGCATTGTACCCACAGTTTGAGTGATTTGGATGTACCGTGAAAATTACCTCGCTAGAGATTCATTATAAGTATAGATTACTGCAATATGTACATACAAATATATATGTACATACATATATTTGTATGTACATACAAATATATGTGTACATACATATATTTGTATGTACGTACATATTGCAGTATTGTAAATCTATACTCTACAGGGTGATTTTGAATTCATTAGCATCCTTTTAACCTGTTATTCTATACATAGTACCAAGTACTTATGCACTATAAAATTCAGTATTAAGTACATAAAAAAAAAAAAAAAAAATTTGGTCGAAAACATCATGTCTAAGTAAATTAAGTAAATTATTAACAAACAAAATCGAAATAAAGCAATAATTCCAAAATAAAAAAAAAATCGAATATAAAATACAATAAATAAAGGAAAGTATCGAGACGTTTACGCGCTAAAATTATTACCTACGCATTTTACTATCAAGGGCGGCCGAAGTGACTCGGAGCTACAGCTGACTGCCATGTAGAGGCGCTGTACGGTCAACGGCCGCGGCCGTCTTACCTATCCGTACAATGTCTACAATCGAACGAACCAGCTGAATCAAGACCCATTTTGATGATAATAAAATTCGCTTAAAACTGTTAAACTAGTAAGATCTATCGTTTTTAATGCACTTAGGACATTTTAAATACTAGGGCCTAGGGTAACAACAGTGTACTCAGTAAAATGTCAGTGTCTAATAAAATGTTATCAAGCACGTTGCAAAAGAAATCTGTCATCAGGCGAATTTCGACCTACTTTGACAGTACCTACGGTACGCACATCACCATTCAAATACACCCGCAATATTATTTATACCAATTACCTATTTACCAATTGTAATTCGTATCTACTTAACGCACTTTTCTTAAATTGTTAGACAGCAAGTCATGCAGTCTAAATAAATTAGTTAAAATAATCTCTCTTGACGTAGGCACATAATAAAGGCAATTTTAACAGCAGATGCACCAAATAGTATTTTAAATGTTTTTTTATGATAAAATGGTAATAAAAATGTACATTTTTTTGGAATTTTTAATCCACATCCAAAAAGAGATTTGTGCCCAACGTGGGCTCGAATCCACGATTCCGAGAATAAGAGTCTCATGCTCTACCGACTGAGCCGTGTCGTGCCATGGGTTCAATCAATATCTTTACACAGAACGCACGTGTATACCTACAGTTGTGCAACGTGAACAACTGTTCTTCCAGTAAGAATTAATCACGGACTAAGTAATGTGATAAGCAGCCGTCCTGACATTGCCCTGACAATTTCGGTACCTACCTATCTACTTCCATTAAGTTAGTCTTATTGATGACTAGGCGACCGAGGTAGCAGGCAGGAAGGACGTATTACTCATATTATTAGCTTATTTTATTGTACCTACTTACCTACATGCAATTCCGTTCATGATAGATTCTTTGTGCTAATAATTTCTTGTACACATAATACTTATTACGGGCATGTAGGTAGGTACTTACTGCCCGTATTAGGTATAATGAATTTGATGTATTATTAAATTTATTACTTTCTCAGTGCTTGTGCAATAATGGGTGTAATGAGTTAGGGTTAGGGTATTTAGTTGCAGGTTAGACAATGCAGTACCTAATAATTTTTTTAGTTAGAAACATAACTACATAAGTAAGACAACGAACAATTCGATAGTAATGTTAATCAAGTAAGCATGTAGGTAGGTATTGTGTTGTTAGGTAGGTCTTATCTAGGTGTTCTTGAGAAGATATTTAAAATTACCTACCCAATTACTTAACTTTCGGTCGCCATGGTAACTGTGTTTTGTAACTAACATGTTTGTGATTTCCTTTCATAACGATGTAGGTATTAGAGAAAAATAATGTAATTATTTGTGTTAGAACATTTAGCTCATTTCGAGTGTTAAACCGTAACTAACTAGGAGATACTTTTATCAGTAATAATAAGAGCGTAGCTGTTTAGATTAAATAGGTACCTACCTACCTATTATTGAAATTTTACACACTTACTTATTTACTAGTTCGACGTTATGGGAGTTCTTATTATTAATACCGAAATAAAGTTTTATGTTATGAATTGTTGCGTTAGTTTGTTGCTCTAATAATTGTTTTTTTTTTTCTTGAACTGTCTTGAACAGAAATAATTACTTAGATTAGATTAGATTTAATTTAGTTGTAAGCTAGACAGGTAGGTAGGTACCTACTAGACGTATTAGACAGTAACAGAATAAAGATAGCGCTCGTAAGGATTACTCGATAACGTTGGTACTTACCTACCTAATGAAAGTAAGAAATAATTTGTATCCAAGTACCTACTTTATGTTGTTATGTGCTTACCTAGATGTACTTGAGAAGATGTTCAAAGTGATCACCTCCTCTTTGCACGCAGAGTTCAGCACGGCGTTGGTGATTATGTTTTACACGCTGTGTTTCACACTCATGTTCGTAAACGAGTCTTTTGATTTCTCCCCGTATAAAGATATCTATCGTATAAAAGATCGCCTGATTTGACTCCCAATCAGGCGAGCGCGGTGGCCTCGCCACGGGAACGCCACGCCCTATCCATCGCGCTCCGAACTTGCGGTCTAGGTAGGCACGAACGTCGCGCTGGAAATGAGGCGGAGCACCATCGTGCTGATAATACAGCTCATTGAGGAACCGTATGAGTACTTCTTCTAATTGTTCCTCTACGACATTCGTAAGTAGTTTGCCCCGTTTACCCTGCCTTCAATAAAATATGGACCGATAATGGTCGTGTTTAATATGCCACCCCACACGTTTACTGCGAAACGATTTTATTTTTTATTTATTAAACTTCACAACACAATACACACAGTCACTGAATCCAACCACGAGCGTCACGGTTTGAAAGTCTACGGAGAGATGAATTTTACGTCACACTTGAAAGTAGTGAAATTCGTAACTGATAGAAAATCAAAAATTGCACTCTGACCTTGCCCCCGCACACACACACACACACACACACCTAATGCACACGCACACCGCGCCTTGGGTCGCCGGTCGCCGGCGCCGCGCCGCGGCGCAACCTATCAGGAAGCAGGAGCGCGCCTGGCGGTATTTATTTCATTTCAATAGAACTGCGAAGTAGCCTACATCTGAGGTGCCGCGCGCCGCCACACGGCTTGCGCGGTGCATTTATTCAATAATAGGTTTATCAATGAATGCCGCTCGTAGGTAATACTATCGTCTTGATGGTATACAGCGGCCAAACGTTGTTGATTTGCGCGCAATATTAATTAACAATTATTAAAATGTAATATTTTTTTAGTATGTTTTAATTTTTTATTTGTTTGTTTGAGACTTTATTTACGTAGATATAATGTTTTAAATCGTTTTTAAAAAAATAATTTTGATAACATTAATTTTCAATTTTATGGTCCATAAGTACTGTATATATACAGGGTGATTCTGAATTCATTAGCATCCTTTTAACCTGAGATTCTATACATAGTACCAAGTACTTATGGACCATAAAATTGAAAATTAATGTTATCAAAATTATTTTTTTAAAAACGATTTAAAACATTATATCTACGTAAATAAAGTCTCAAACAAACAAATAAAAAATTAAAACATACTAAAAAAATATTACATTTTAATAATTGTTAATTAATATTGCGCGCAAATCAACAACGTTTGGCCGCTGTATACCATCAAGACGATAGTATTACCTACGAGCGGCATTCATTGATAAACCTATTATTGAATAAATGCACCGCGCAAGCCGTGTGGCGGCGCGCGGCACCTCAGATGTAGGCTACTTCGCAGTTCTATTGAAATGAAATAAATACCGCCAGGCGCGCTCCTGCTTCCTGATAGGTTGCGCCGCGGCGCGGCGCCGGCGACCGGCGACCCAAGGCGCGGTGTGCGTGTGCATTAGGTGTGTGTGTGTGTGTGTGTGTGCGGGGGCAAGGTCAGAGTGCAATTTTTGATTTTCTATCAGTTACGAATTTCACTACTTTCAAGTGTGACGTAAAATTCATCTCTCCGTAGACTTTCAAACCGTGACGCTCGTGGTTGGATTCAGTGACTGTGTGTATTGTGTTGTGAAGTTTAATAAATAAAAAATAAAATCGTTTCGCAGTAAACGTGTGGGGTGGCATATTAAACACGACCATTATCGGTCCATATTTTATTGAAGGCAGGGTAAACGGGGCAAACTACTTACGAATGTCGTAGAGGAACAATTAGAAGAAGTACTCATACGGTTCCTCAATGAGCTGTATTATCAGCACGATGGTGCTCCGCCTCATTTCCAGCGCGACGTTCGTGCCTACCTAGACCGCAAGTTCGGAGCGCGATGGATAGGGCGTGGCGTTCCCGTGGCGAGGCCACCGCGCTCGCCTGATTGGGAGTCAAATCAGGCGATCTTTTATACGATAGATATCTTTATACGGGGAGAAATCAAAAGACTCGTTTACGAACATGAGTGTGAAACACAGCGTGTAAAACATAATCACCAACGCCGTGCTGAACTCTGCGTGCAAAGAGGAGGTGATCACTTTGAACATCTTCTCAAGTACATCTAGGTAAGCACATAACAACATAAAGTAGGTACTTGGATACAAATTATTTCTTACTTTCATTAGGTAGGTAAGTACCAACGTTATCGAGTAATCCTTACGAGCGCTATCTTTATTCTGTTACTGTCTAATACGTCTAGTAGGTACCTACCTACCTGTCTAGCTTACAACTAAATTAAATCTAATCTAATCTAAGTAATTATTTCTGTTCAAGACAGTTCAAGAAAAAAAAAACAATTATTAGAGCAACAAACTAACGCAACAATTCATAACATAAAACTTTATTTCGGTATTAATAATAAGAACTCCCATAACGTCGAACTAGTAAATAAGTAAGTGTGTAAAATTTCAATAATAGGTAGGTAGGTACCTATTTAATCTAAACAGCTACGCTCTTATTATTACTGATAAAAGTATCTCCTAGTTAGTTACGGTTTAACACTCGAAATGAGCTAAATGTTCTAACACAAATAATTACATTATTTTTCTCTAATACCTACATCGTTATGAAAGGAAATCACAAACATGTTAGTTACAAAACACAGTTACCATGGCGACCGAAAGTTAAGTAATTGGGTAGGTAATTTTAAATATCTTCTCAAGAACACCTAGATAAGACCTACCTAACAACACAATACCTACCTACATGCTTACTTGATTAACATTACTATCGAATTGTTCGTTGTCTTACTTATGTAGTTATGTTTCTAACTAAAAAAATTATTAGGTACTGCATTGTCTAACCTGCAACTAAATACCCTAACCCTAACTCATTACACCCATTATTGCACAAGCACTGAGAAAGTAATAAATTTAATAATACATCAAATTCATTATACCTAATACGGGCAGTAAGTACCTACCTACATGCCCGTAATAAGTATTATGTGTACAAGAAATTATTAGCACAAAGAATCTATCATGAACGGAATTGCATGTAGGTAAGTAGGTACAATAAAATAAGCTAATAATATGAGTAATACGTCCTTCCTGCCTGCTACCTCGGTCGCCTAGTCATCAATAAGACTAACTTAATGGAAGTAGATAGGTAGGTACCGAAATTGTCAGGGCAATGTCAGGACGGCTGCTTATCACATTACTTAGTCCGTGATTAATTCTTACTGGAAAAACAGTTGTTCACGTTGCACAACTGTAGGTATACACGTGCGTTCTGTGTAAAGATATTGATTGAACCCATGGCACGACACGGCTCAGTCGGTAGAGCATGAGACTCTTATTCTCGGAATCGTGGATTCGAGCCCACGTTGGGCACAAATCTCTTTTTGGATGTGGATTAAAAATTCCAAAAAAATGTACATTTTTATTACCATTTTATCATAAAAAAACATTTAAAATACTATTTGGTGCATCTGCTGTTAAAATTGCCTTTATTATGTGCCTACGTCAAGAGAGATTATTTTAACTAATTTATTTAGACTGCATGACTTGCTGTCTAACAATTTAAGAAAAGTGCGTTAAGTAGATACGAATTACAATTGGTAAATAGGTAATTGGTATAAATAATATTGCGGGTGTATTTGAATGGTGATGTGCGTACCGTAGGTACTGTCAAAGTAGGTCGAAATTCGCCTGATGACAGATTTCTTTTGCAACGTGCTTGATAACATTTTATTAGACACTGACATTTTACTGAGTACACTGTTGTTACCCTAGGCCCTAGTATTTAAAATGTCCTAAGTGCATTAAAAACGATAGATCTTACTAGTTTAACAGTTTTAAGCGAATTTTATTATCATCAAAATGGGTCTTGATTCAGCTGGTTCGTTCGATTGTAGACATTGTACGGATAGGTAAGACGGCCGCGGCCGTTGACCGTACAGCGCCTCTACATGGCAGTCAGCTGTAGCTCCGAGTCACTTCGGCCGCCCTTGATAGTAAAATGCGTAGGTAATAATTTTAGCGCGTAAACGTCTCGATACTTTCCTTTATTTATTGTATTTTTTATTCGATTTTTTTTTTATTTTGGAATTATTGCTTTATTTCGATTTTGTTTGTTAATAATTTACTTAATTTACTTAGACATGATGTTTTCGACCAAATTTTTTTTTTTTTTTTTATGTACTTAATACTGAATTTTATAGTGCATAAGTACTTGGTACTATGTATAGAATAACAGGTTAAAAGGATGCTAATGAATTCAAAATCACCCTGTATACATATAATAAAAATGTAACCGGTCGCTGTCTGTACATGGAAGATATATGAGAAAAAATATTATTGGGACCTTTATCAACGCAAATAGAACCCAAAACAATTATTGTTACAATTTTTGTCTGTTTGTCTGTTTATCTGTTTATCTGTTTGTCTGTTTGTCTGTTTGTCTGTGCGTTTGTTCACGCTAATCACAAAAACGGCTTATCCGATTCAAATATGGTTTTCACTGATACATTGTGGTAAGCTTCACTTAACATTAAGTGTTTGTTTCATGTCAATCGGTTCATAAATAAAAAAGTTATGCCAATTTAAATAATCACGTCATACATGTGGTATGTATTTAGCTTAGTTTTGTGTGTTTTTAAGTTAGGTTAACACGTCTTATTTCTTTATCAAAATGTAAATACTTTGTCAGTTAAAATGTAAATAAAAGTTAGATGTATATTTTTCTGGACTTATTTTCTTTTTATTTTTTGTGATAAAAACATGTTTGTTAACACGTCTCATTACGGAATAGGTGGAATTAAAGTGAATTACGAAATAGTAGTAGTCGATTTACGCTGGTTTCAGCATGAAGGGATCGGATCGACCAGAGAAGTACTACCCTCTCATAGAAGATCGACGTAAGAGTAGTAGTATTCGTACTACTGCGTTTCGTTTGGTGAGTGAGAGTGCCGGGGGCCCAATTTCTCCCTTTCCTCTTGAGTTTCCATCTAACTTTGATCCTGAGTCTTTTAAGCGGGGCGTGAAAAAGCATTTCACTAAGCCGCCATAGTGGATACCAGTAGTTTGGAATGGTGTCTACCACTTCTGGATTCCACTGACTGCTTACCATCAGGCAGAGTAGAGTCACTTTGGCAGGCTATTATATAAAAAAAAACCTTATAGCGTTTATATTCCTCGGATTTCTCTCATTCCAAACAATTTCCCGTTTAGTTTAAACGAGTTCAGTTTCCAGTGAGCCTATGTTTCGCGATGACAATTAATAAAGCCTAAGGTCAGACACTAAATGTTGTGAGTGTGAATCTAAATATTAGCTGTTTTTAGCATGATCAGCTTTATGTGGATTTGTCACGTGTAGGTAATTCAAGCAGCCTGTATGGCTTTGATCCCCGATGGCTATACGTCTAATATCGTATAAAGAGAAGCATTTACTGTAAAGATTTTTCTTATTCACCTAAACGAAGATGTTTATAATTCAAAACAAACCAAAAGATATATCCAAAAAATGCTGCCCGAAATCACTATTCCACGCGGACGAAGTCGCGGGCACAGCTAGTGTATAATATAATGCAAAATCGGTAAAGTAGAACTAATGTCATATTATCGCTAAGTAACGGATCCATGCGGACGACGTCACGGGGTAGTTTTACAGTACATACACTTATAATATAATATAATAAAGATACATACATACATACATAGAGTGCTACAACATAATTCTTTTGCCTTTACCTAGTTAGGTAAAGACTGTACAAAAAAGAAGAGAATTCTTTATACTGTGCCACCGTGCCGGGTCTATTACTTTCTACATACACCTATCACTCGAAAAATACGGCATTAGTTTTGTTATGTCCAGTAGGCGCTCAACAATATATTATTTAATTTTAGGATTAAAAATTCATATAGTACGATAATAAAGGAACAGAGAGTAGGATTTTTAATTTACCTAATTGTGATAATTTCAGTCTTCAAATATTTTAGTTTGGTTAGAGAGTAAGACGTTTTGTAAAGCCTTTTTTTCTTCCTTTCTTGCAATCAAATAAATAAATCAAAATAAGATGCATTGAAAGTAGAAGGGTAGGTATTTACTTTAGCCTAGTATCTTATCACTGATTTTATCAGCTCATGAAAAAAAATCTAACCAGGTAAATACTTGAATATTTTATCGGTATTACTTACCGATAGAATATTCAAGTACACACCGTATGTATAATTATATAGAATGTATAGGTATTTATGCTCGTGCAAGATAACGTAGATAGTTAGGTACCTAACAGCAGCGTGTATGGTTGTTTTGTGTAGGTACCTAACTAGGTCGCAAACCGACGCATGTCACGTATAATCATTGTAATTTGAGTTCTATGCTAGTTGTACAACCGACGCCGACGTTCGTGTTCCGACCGAAACACCTCGTTACTACGCCGGCGTCGCCGTCGTCGTCGGTCGGAATCGGAAAGCGCCCTTGCCACATGAGTAAATATCCAAGTTAGATATTTTACTCATGTGCCCACCTACCACTCACCTAGTTCGAAATGATAGTAGACATAGACAATATTGTAGCAAGCTCATATTCATATCCCTAGGGTATATAACAGCAGAAATTTACCGATTCTTGAGGCCTGGTGTTGCCTTGATCTTATCACGAGCGATAATAGGCTCACCACCTGCTACCTAGTTTACGTGGAACTAAACATAATTAAAGGATATCCTAGGTAAGTATCTCAAAGAAGGTATTTTACTAAAAATATGAAGGTAGGTATATACCTACTTACAGGATATTCATGTGTTGAATCTTTTGCATTTGTATTTGTTTCAGTCGTGAAATTTTAGTCATTTTGATGAAAAACAATAATAAATATAGGTAAATACCTACGTATTTAATACACTAAAAAAATCTAAATAACTAATCTAATTTATTTGCAACACTAAATCTATCCACACAATATTTTTTTTTTGATATTATTTATTTGCAATTATTGAATTACGTAAATATTTTTTTAAAAAACCGCATACGTCCGTCCGTCAGAAGGGCTTACGCCGCTCTGCCGCTCTGCCTCCCGTCGCCCGCGCAGAGCCCCTGCGACGCTGATTCAGCCAAATTATCAATAACTATTGAAACATTATCCTAATAAATGAAATAAATCTACAGAGTTGACATTTGGTTTATTCCGGTTGATTCAATATAACTTTTATATTTATAACTATAGTAATTACAAAGTAATATTTCGATTTAAGTGAAATCACGTTGTTTTAATATCGTTGGTATAAGTTATATAATCAATTATTGTAAATAATTCTTCTACTATTCTAAAGTTCATGAATCAAAGTATATTGTAGGCAAAAAGAAAAATGAATAAATAGCATTAAAATCTACTAAATATCGAGATGAAAGTCGCGGATTTCGGCGAAATTTCGTCGGAACCACCTTAAGACTTTTACCTTTACTTATATTTATCAAAAAGAAATCGGCTAAGACAAGGACGCACATTTAAGATATTTTTCGAAGATAGCAAATCAACAAGGGTATTCTGCCAGCCTCCACTACTGCAGTGCCTGTACCACAGCGATCAAACATCTAAAAACCGCGTTAACCAAGCGAGAGGTCGCGTCGTCCAAATAGGGTCGATAAAAACGACTTCATTAACAACCTTTTTGTGGTAAACCTTTTTTATAGTCATTTTAAGTTAATGTTGCGTCTGTAAATATGGGGGATAATGTTTTATAGAATGTTACTGGACGATATGATAATATCTAAGGCTAAAATGATGATATACATACCCTGGACAGCAAGCAATGCAGCATCGCCATATCGCACTCGCATTCATACACCTCGTCGGCGCGGTACAGCACGATAGCAGCGGTCACGTATACGGGGAACAAAGGCGGTGCACATAGAAAGTAGTCGTACAGACGAACCACGTCCGTGTACTTGTTGAGACTGTGCCCAAACCAGGTTAGGTACCACGGGAGGGCGAACATTGTGCCCACTTGCGCCCTGAGATGGAGAGGTCCATTAGTAAACTGGTTTTTGTAGATTATTACGTCACAAAAAATAAATGAATGAATGAATAGTCTGTTTTTTTTTTTTGGTTTTCTCCTCGTTAGACTAGTGTTTCAAGTTTCCTACGAGAGATAAATATTATTGATGCATGGATCGAGTCCGGATGTACTTTCATTATCGTTATCATGATACCGGCCTGTTTTCTCTTCTGGCCAAAGTTAATAACAACACTTTGAAGAATGCCTCTTTCTAGAAATAGTTCCCAATACAGGATAGTACATACTTGACTGTACTTCTGTTATTTTGCGTCTCTGGTGTTTTGCGAGTCTGGTAATACGCGAATCTGGTATTTAGAGATTATGGTATTTTGTGCTTGAGCCAATCTCACTGCAGGGTATGACCTCTATTCATATAGGGTAAGGCAAGTGCATTATTTATACTTGTATGTTTCTAAAGTGCACGCAACGAAAAGCTCACTTTCAAGTGCGAGACTTGCGAAAGCTGTATCTAAAGAAACTAGACACCTCAGTACACGGCACAAAACAGCAGTGCGTGCGTGTCACGTACAATTTTATCAATATTATCTGCTAGTAGTAGTAGAGGTCGAAATGGTCGAGTGGATAAGGTACCCGCTTCGTAATTACGCGGTAGTGGGTTCGAATCCGAGCAAGTACCAATGTGATTTCTCAAATCATATGTACATTCTAAATTTGTCTTAGACATTTCTGACTGACGGTAAAGAAAAACATCGTGAAGAAACCTGGACTTAAAAGTCTGAAATTGCCAATCCGCCTTGAGCAAGCGCGGCGATTAATGCTCATACCTTCTCTATATGAGAAGAGGCCTTTGCCCTGCAGTGGGACAGTAAACAGGCTGGTATTATAGTAGTAGACAACTTCTTCTAATTACTAGGTTATAATTTAATATTGAACATCACACTTACTTATCTAAACACTCAGCCACTTTTTTATCTGCTCTGCCTAACACCGGCAGCATATAATTGAGTAGATGCTGAGTGGGTTGCATGGTGGTTTGCATAAAGGGCGCTAAGGGAGCCCCCGGCCCGTACGACAGTCTACAGAGTAGGGGAAACGATGCTCGGTCGCCGCAGACGAGTAAGAGTGTGATGGCTACGTCGTGATAACCCTGGATAAGAAAGAGAGGGTGGTGAATAGGAAGTAGTGTGAATTGGTTTATTAAATAAATAAGAAGGCACAACGCAGATTGTTTCGATTTGTGCACAAATTAATGTAACACGCGGTATTTTAATCCATACTAATATTATAAATTCAAAAGTAATTTTGTTCGTCTGTCTGTTACGCTTTCACGTCTAAACCACTAAACCGATTTTGATGATATTTAGTATAGAGATAGATTAAACCTCGGAAAACAACATAGGCTATCTTTTATCGCGAAAAAATGGCTTAAAGGGGTTGAAATGGGGAATGTAAGTTTGTATGAAAAATCATAAATGTAAACAGAGATACCTATAATATAACCAACATTCACGCGGGCGGAGACTCGGAGATGCGGACAACAGCTAGTAATCAATATTTAAACATCTTTAACTTTATCTGTTCTATTTGAAAGCCTCTTGAAAGTATTAAATGAATTATGAATATAGTTTTCATAAACACGCGGTAGTTTTTAATTTAAAGAGATAGACACAGGTTTACTGTCGACATGCAATGCTTATATCTGTTTAATACACACGCGTTAAAAAATATTCAAGTAGGTAAGTAAATAATGTACACTTTGCTAAGGTACCATTTTTGTAATTAAAATTGTGTAGTGACTCCTTAAACTATATTTAAACAGACATCAATTATCAAAAAGAGACATCATTAAAGCACTAGTTGAATAAGTATCTAATTCTTTATCGCTGTGTGGTTTTATAAACTAGTAGATACTTATTAAAAAAAATGAAAATGCAGGCATTTATTATGTCAGTATATAGCGTTTTGGCTTGTCGATGTAAGATTAAAACATTGATCATTATTATTTATGTGTCGATTCAAAATGATTTATGGAGCGGTAATGACTGGGATATTAGTAGAGATCGCTCTAGACGGACATACGCTGAAATAGGTGATGTGTTGACAAAGGGCACAATTACAAGTACCCTTTACGGCGTGTGTGTATGAAATAATTAATAATTGTAAAGAGGCAAAGGAGGTATGTTTGGATCGCAGCAAATAGCGTTATATAGTCTCTGCTTACCCCATTAATGGGAGACAGGCTTGAAGTTATGTAGGTATGTGTGTAAAATAGGCCAACGCAGATCAGTTTACTGTATTGCCCTAGATGTAACCACAAACCACACGTGCTCTTATTACTACTCTATGATTACTGACATACTAAATAATAAAAGCGTAGCGTTATGCATGCTTCATTATCGAAATTAAGCGCAAGTGAGGTCGTTTAGACTAATCGCCGCGGGCATTACCGTTTTATTCTCTCACTGTAAGAAACGGCTCTTTTCAAATAAGAGAGTAAAGTTACACATTGGATACATGAACGCTATTCACAAACCAGAAATCTACAACATTTAATAGTTCTATGCAAAACTACTTCTTCTTCCGATCTTGTGAGTTAACGGTAAGAGTGATTTCGAAATTTTTGGATCCGCAATCGATGCTGTAGGAAGGCAGCAAAAGTTAATAATATTTGTATGATGATTACACAATTTCTTCAGAGATAGACTATTTTTCCATTACTAAAAATTAGATTTGTATGTTATTGGCCTAGTTTCTTGTTCTACATGGATCATATAATGACACAAATGAACTGCTGTTAGGGTTTGAAGTGATTCTCCATTCTGGTTTCATTATGCTCAGACCGCTTTAGCTTACAAGGATAAAAAGTGTGGCCTGATTTTCTTGTCTCTACCAAGAAACTCAGGCAAAGTTTATTTTTTTTACACATGTGTCAATTTTATTCAGTGAACTCGTGTAAGCTCAAGATAATTTTGGTAATGAAATTTATTTACAAAGTGTAAAATGTGTAACCTATACAAGTTTAAGTTAATTGCGAACGAATTTGTGATACTTAACCTGACATTAATTGTTATGCACATAATGAAGTAAAAAATTTATTATTATTTCATTTTTTTATACTGGCCTACCGAAATGAATGGCTTTTAAAAAAAGTGTCCTGTAGTAATGCTCTGCGATTACCAAAAAAAAAACCAGTAGTAAAAAAACGCTCAAACTGCATTGCTCGTCTTTGTTTATTAACCATCTTGCGGCTGAAATAATATTGAAGATAATATCTTATTTATTACCATTATAATACATAAATACGATAATACAAAGAAATCAAAGACATTATAATTTTTACGTGGTTACACCACTGCTTGCATAATTTTATTGGACCAATAAACATAGCACGTTTCGTCGTTTTTATACATCCACAATACTTATATTAAGAGGAGTAGTCTCATGGGGAATTCGTATACATTAACATTGTTTAACAACATCATACATTCCTTTATATTTGGTTAAACAATCATCAAACTATAAACAGTAAAAAGTTTAAACATTTGGCAGGTTAGGGATCAATCCAGGATCGTTACAAAGGAAGCTTTGTTCACGCGGCTGGCTTCTCTTCAGCAACTGTGGTGATGCCTGAGGTCATAGAAGCGCACTCCTCCTGCGCAACTTGGCAGGACAGCGAGGGGAACTTCTTGTACAGGGCAGCGCGATACCGAGGGTGGCTGATACCATATACAATGGGGTTGTACACGGCATTAGCCTTCGCGAACAACGAGCTCCAGATGGTAGCCAACGGACTGATCGGAGCACTCTCAAATATGCCCGTGTAGTTTATCACCAGGTAGGGCGTCCACGCCATGAACCATAGAGAAATGGTCATCAGGGCCACCTTGGCCAATTTGAACTCAGCGCTAGCGTTGGCCGCTTCAGAAGATCTCAACGAAGCAACGTTCATTTTCTTGGCCTGTTCCCTCATAGCTTTTTCGTGAGTCGTGACCGCTTGGACGATGTAGAAGTACGAGTAGATGATGAGCAGAAGTGGTAAGAAATACACGAATACGGAGTAAACCAGGATGTAGCTGCGGCTGAACCAGTCCTTGGTCAAGTAGTCGGTACCACAGGCGGTCATGTTTCCTTCAGGTACATAACGGTTCCAGCCGAACAATGGCGCGAGAGTCCACAGCAGAGAGAAGAACCAGATGCCTAAGATGCGAATGAGAGCTCCTTTGGTAGTCATTGGCTGGGCGGCGATACCCTTCACGATGACATTGTAGCGGTCGAAAGCAATCATTGTCATAGACCATATGGAAGCGCACCCGAATAAAGATCCAGCGCAGCCATACAGCTCACATGCTAAGGCACCAAACACCCAAGTCTCGTGGTAACAATTGATGACCATAGCAGGTGACATAGCGACCATCATGAGGAAATCGGAGAACGCTAGATTAATCACCAGTAAATTGGACGGAGTTTGCAGGTTCTTCGTGTTTGTGAAAATGTAGATCACCATGCCGTTACCAACGATAGAGATAAATCCGAGGATGAAAATCATGAAGCCGAGGAGTCCATGCCAAAGTGGGTTCATGGGAGGAAACTGGTACCAGTGAGGATCGATCATATGAAGCATGTCTGCTGGTACCTTGTCCACAACAGTTTGGTTGGATCCGTAGGCCGCGACTTGGCTGGCCCATGACTGCAGAGCTGCCACAGCTGGTCCGTGATGCAACGCCTCCATTTAGCTGCACTTGATATTCGATTTTTACTAAAATTTTAGTGTGGTAGACTCGCTGCGAGATGGTTACTGTAAAGGACTGAAGAAAATCGACGAGCGAACTACTCCAGTCTTTAGCGTGAACCAATCTCGTGATGCGGCGAGGCTGCCGAAGTGGTGGAGACTACTCGATATTTGCTGTTCCACCAACGTCTTATATACCAAAACTTGAGGATTAAGTATGACGTAGACACAAAAGTTAATACTGTTAATGAGATTTTCGTTCTTAAGTAGGTGAACATGACACCTTTAAGACGTTTGGGTAACATTTGGAATACCGTATGTATTACAAAAAACCAAATTTACGGATCTTTATCATAATTTTTGAGAGTATTGAGACATTCCCATCAATATGTCCATCGCTGTAGCCACACCTGTAAGCCATGATTAACAGTGTATAATCCTTACGAGCACCAGAATATGATCGCCTGAAACCTCTCCCTTCTTCTTTCTTCACAATCTCTAAGGTTAGTTAAGTTTTATTTGCACTGTTTCTGCAGTGCACATCCAGGTTCATGGGTTACATAAGCACTTACTTACGTATAATAGCTGTGTAATGTATGTTTTTCTATTGCCCACAGTGGTAGACCAGTTAACACCCCACCTGATGGTAAGTGGTAACTGTCGCTCATGAACTTCTGTAATGCCAGGCACTCTGCGAAGCTGCTGTTATTCCATGTCAGTGTTTAAGTCTGTGTGTATTTGCATGACCATTGGTACTACTATTGAATACTACTGTTACTACTAACTTTTAATGCACTTGACAATAAAACAAACACATTGTCTGATAGTAATTTCACGGTGTTTCATCAGCAGAATGTCCGAGTGGATAGCGATAAAATTACAAACAATACCGCACGGTGGATTGATACTACTGATAACGGTAACGAGTTCACTGTATATTGGCTTTCACTTAGTTTGGTTTAATATGTTTAAATGAATTTTTTCATGCCTACCTACAAAAAATTGTAGCCCCAAATTAAACCTGCTGGAACCTGTACATCTATTTGTCTAAAGCCGTCTACTGCTTGTCATAAGCCTTTTCACTTTTATAAAGAGTTTAGTAGTGTCACAATGCAAGGTTTGGAGGCAGTTAGGTTATATACAATGGGTACAAGTATTAGTCGCGTCTTACGGCCTTACCTACGGTAAGATATGGAGTGGTTCCGTATTCTAAATAGGTCTTTAAACTACAGTAACATAATCATATGTCCACCACGTCAATATTGGTTGACTTTTACGAACGCAGTCAGTTAACCGAACAATGGTGATCAAACTTAATACGGAATAAGGAAGATTATTTTAACACCAGTGATTAATAGTGATTCACAAAAATACCTATTTGTGCAATATTATTATACTTATTAATAATATTAATTATTATTATCAGGCACTATCGCCTTAGATTTGAAAACTATAGGTGAATCCTCATGATAATTATGTGTGAATAAATAAATAAAACGGATGTCATTACGATTGTCTAATCACCTTCCAAGCTTGGCTAATGTCGTATCTGCCATATCAATAATACGAGCCGGCGATCGTTTGGGCTTCTACGGTGAATATTGATAAAGAGCACGTTTAGGACAAGCTACAATACTAATAGAGTATAGTAACGTCACTATTCGTCAACAAGCCCTTTTCAATAACGAGGGCCCAGTATTGAAAACTGTAGTCTTACATCTCTTTCGTACAAGTAATCTACACATAGGTATATTTTGAAGAGGAAATATTTGTATTTTTGTATGCAACGAATAAACACAAAAACTTCTGGACCGATTTTAAAAACTATTTTACTGTTAGTCGTAGTACTACCACAAACCACAAAATATTTATAATACTACAGGGGCGCGTCAGGCTGGGAGATGTGGTGTTGTCAGTGAGCATTATTTTTTTATTTTAGTTTTAAATTACTTTTAGTTTTACCTTTGTATTAATTTAAGTGTGTTCTGTTTGGTGTACAAAAATAAATCTTTTCCTTTCTTCTTTCTTTCTATTAGAAAGCTACATTGTCACTGAGTAACATAGGCTATATTTTATCCTCGTACTTCTACGGGAACGTGAACCACGCGGATGAAACCGTGTGACGTCCACTAGTTAATAATATTTACGATTCAATGATGAGTCACCGCGTGAAATAGTATCGACTAATGAAATCTATCCATTAATATTCAGGTCAATATCTAGGTGTGTTTTAATGTTTCGATTATTTGTGGCGTTTATTTTTTATATGGACACTACGGTATCGTATTCGTAACAACAAACGCATATATTATCTGTAGAAAGTTTACATAAAGATTTATACTTAATATTCTACTTATTTAAACAAAACTACAGCGTGTAAGAAACAATAATATGCAATCAGAATAATTATTTTAACGCAACATGTGTATAAATAGCCGTAATTTAATTATTATGTGACGCGCACAAATGTATGAAAAGCCGCATTACATAAGCAGCACAATCTACGCAAGCGTACTGTTGCGGCAATATATGGGTATTCCCCGCTTATATATTTTTTAATAGTTGTCTAACGGAGCGTAACTTATATATCACAAGAAGACTCACTCTTTTACTTTAAATGCATAGTAAATTTATTTAATTTCTTTAAGCCAGTAAAACGGTGTAATCTAAGTTCATCCCTTGAATCTTGCCCCTTTTGATTAAAACATTTAACTCATCCCGTTTTGAATTTTTTGTTGCAGTGATTCGCCCCTTATGAAGACATAGGTAGAAAATCATACATTATTACAATTGCCTACTCTGGATACGTATTATAAAAATGGTCTTATTTCTCTACAACATACCTGATAATATTTAAGATGTGGATACTTGATAATAACTCGTAATATTAGCACGGTGAGCTGGTCCTGTAGCGCCACTCTTTGTTCGTATGGAATGCCTGGCGGAAACCTCTTCAGAGACCGATTTACATCTAACACCACCTAAAATCAATAAAAGCCCTTTATCCCAGAACTAGCGATCCGCCCCGGCTTCGCGCGGGTGCAATGCTGATACTATATTTAGTATCAGCTTTGCCCGTGCGAAGAAAAACAAATGCTGTGAACTTTGTATTCACACATTCTGTAGTATATTTAATTTTACTACAGAATGCCGGCCCCCTGCCGCTATATCCCTCCCTGCATTTTTAATCTGTAATATAAATATAATTAATAAATATTTATTTAAATTACATGCTGCAAAATAATTGATTTATATTAAATGCACAATGTATTTAAGGTACTTAATTTGATAAGGATTAATGCTGTATTGCTTAAAATCGCTTCGAAAATAAGCCATTATTTCTTGTTAGAGTTCAGCTGGTTCGGAAGGTATGTTAACCAGGCGATTAAGGTCTCTCTGGCCTGAGATGGTAGACTGTCAGAATACACCTGTACATCTACACTCGTCTTATTCTGTGGGACGCCGGACATTACATCAGCGGCATCCCACAGAAGACCACAGTGTTACAATAATATTTAGATTAAGAAATAAAGTCAATGAGGGTTTTTAAGAAAATTTTAACTTTCTAAAAGTGCTTGACAGCTATATCTGACCTGACTAGATCGCTGCTGCCACCTGCTTGTGGGCGCCATTTAATAAAACTTTCAGCAATTTTATTTTGTTCTTATGCACGTGAAGTAACCATGTTGTAAATTGAACATTAAAATTCCGAAAAAAAAATTGTTCTAAAAGCGCTGTCAAAATGGATGACCTTTTACCAAAGTGGCGCCAACTGGTGGCGAAAATTTTCTTAAACACCCTCATTGCTAAGCGGAAATCTATGACACTAAACTAGCAATACTATGCGCGTTAATTTCGCCATCGGTAAATCAATAGATAAAAAGCTAGACTTCATAAAGTACCTAATCAAATCAAATCAAATAATTTATTAGGCTAAAATCACTGTTTACAAGATGTTGTTATTAATTAATTTTCTCCTATTTTTTTATCTTTGCAGTAAATAGCAATTTAACTTTTTTTTTTTGATAGCGTGGATCTGCTATACCATAAGCAATAAAAAAAAAAAAAGAGTGTGTGTACTCATGTACGCACGTAAGAAGTTATACTTCTTTAGCGTAACAATCCAAAAATATCAAATAATAACACAACGCATACATACATAACAGTTAACCTCAAATCTATCAATGCACTTAAAACATTATATTAAAACCACTTTTATCACTAATATTTAAAATAAATATTTTTACTGATATATGATCAATAAAAAATATCTATCACCGTCATAAATATAGGTAATTGAATTGATATAAACGCCAATATATTTTTTATTTATTCACACTGATTATTTGTACTGATACGATACACAAAGGTTCGCAACTAACTTCAGGGTGTTGCTTTTTTCTGTCGGTGTGCGCGCGCATCGTAAAAATTCACTCTCATAATTTTTCCCAATCGCGCCAAAAGAAGTATAACTTCATAAATTTATACTTTCAATCATTTATCTCAACTTCTTTTAATTCTACTAATTGGAACGATTGGAGTGACCATTATTTCATTTATTAAGTATAACTTCAATATTTTTCATGAAAAAGATGAAGTACATAAATAGATTATTCGTAACTGAATAATTAATATAAAATATGCAAAAAAATGTTAGTGACAACAAACATGTGATATTGTAGAAGAAAGCAAAGCTGAATTTATTTTTGACCTTAATTTGTATACAAACTTAGCCAATTGGCTAGTATGTTTTATTACTTCCATAATACATTAATTTCAATGATATTAACAATACACTAGTTTACAATTTTTAACCAATCATATTATCACTAGATAGTATTAAGTTAATTTTACTGTTTTCTTAAGTCTGTTTCTGTGCTTAATTCGTCTAAACTATGCTACTGATTTTAATAATAGTTTTCACTATCATTTAAGGCCTTTTTTTTAGAAAGTTTATATGAATAATACAAGCATTATTATAATGAGTCGTAAATTAGCAATGATAGTAAAAAAAAATCGAGAGTTTCAGAAATGACATCATAAACAAATATTTCCAATGTGAAGAGTGCTATCTATCTATACATATAATAAAAATGTAACCGATCGCTGTCTGTACATGGAAGATGTATGAGAAAAAAAATTATTGGGACCTTTATCAACGCAAATAGAACCCAAAACAGTAATTGTTAAAATTTTTCTCTGTTTGTCTGTTTGTCTGTTTATCTGTTTGTCTGTGCGTTTGTTCACGCTAATATCAAAAACGGCTTATCCGATTTAGATATGGTTTTCACTAGTACATTGTGGTAAGCTTCACTTAACATTTAGTGTTTGTTTTATGTCAATCGGTTCATGAATAAAAAAGTTCAAGTCAATTTAAAGAATCACGTCGGACATTTGTTAATTTACTACGAAACCTGATAGAAACAAAGATTTTAACAGGTTACGGAATAGCTGATAGCGTTTTTTGTTTCGGATTCCTCTCATTCTAAACAATCTTCGGTTTAGTTTTAAATGAGTCCAGTTTCCAGTGAGCCTATGTTTAGCGATGACAATTAATAAAGCCCAAGGTCAGACACAACTAAAAGTTGTGGGTGTGGATCTAAGTATTAGCTGTTTTTCGCACGGTCAGCTTTATGTGGCTCTATCACGTGTTAGCATTCCTAGCAGCCTGTATGCTTTGATCCCCGATGGCTATACGTCTAATGCATACATCCATATACCCATACATATTATATAAGGCTTTGTCCTGACTAACTGACTGACTAACAGACAACGCACAGTCTAAACTGCTGGTCGTAGTGACTTGAAATTTGGAGGGTGTGTTTGTCTAAATGTCTAGAGGTTGTACTAAGAAAGGGCTTTTTAAAAAAGTGTGTGAAAAGGGATGAAAACGATTGTATGAATCTTCTTCATTTTTTAACTTACAGTTTTGAAATTTTGTTTTGGATTACTTCTATTTAAATAAAAAATATCTTTATGATTTTATTTTAACAGATCAGTTCTCAAAACAAATATTTGTAAATGACACAAGTATTGGTCCCAAGCGAAAATCAAACACATAAAATTTAGGTTGAATGACAGGGTCAGTAATCCTTAACCGCTAGTCCATACATACAGGTCCTTTAAGTGAATTCATAAAACATTAAATACCTGATTATATTCACTATGTGTTGAAAGTTCGTCAAGTGACGGAGGCTCTGTGAGCTCTTCTTGTGTCACACCAACTAGTAAAGGCCATATTTTTCTTCTGTAGTCATCTGCAAAACATTGTAACATTATAGAACATGTAGAATAACTACTCTATCTGTTGTAGTAAGCAACAAGCAACAGCACAAGCATACATGGAGTTGCCATCTCTAAAATTTGACAACTAGCACAAGTAATATTAATAATATATTTATTTCGCTCAAGTAATACATTGGTACATGGCTAAATACAGACAACAAAAGAGAGACTTAATTAATATGATAAATATGTACCTAACCAAAGTAAGAATAGGTATATTATACATTGTAAAGATGCTTGATATTTTTGGGCTGGTGTGATTATATTAAGGCAATGTATAGTTTTATTTTTTTAACTCCTATAGTAGCAGATGAGGCAGTGATCAGCCAAATGATAATTACTATCCACTGATCTAATATTTAAGAATCCCCAGGAGTATTGTTGGTATCCGTGTTTGGTGATTTAAGTTAACCGAGAAGAGCAACAAGTAACAAATAAATTAACACAAAGCAATACATCCAATATATAGCTACACTTGTAAAGTGCTGCTAATGCAATTGCATAAAAGCTGTGCTACAAATAAAGAAGATTATATTTCAATTATAGTTATATATTATAAAAATACTATAAACATAATATTCAATATAGTCTGTAAGAGTGCAATAGTTATAGTACAAATACACAACTTCCTATGTTGTTGTAATAATAACTGTTGAGAATGACGAAATCTTAATGTCCCCAGTGTTATGTGTAAACAACATAGTGATAACTGACTCACCACTGATCAGTCCTGCTTTGCCTTTAGCAAATCTCTGCCATTCTTCCAAATTCACACAGTCAGAGTTCTCTAGACATTTCTCTATCTCCCTCTTCTTCTCTTTGATATCAGGGTCCTCGAAATCTGGTTCTATAACAAAATACACAGGACATGTCAAAATCACATAACTTTCACAGGCTATTTCTACCTGAACACGCCAAAAATTGGTTTAATAATACTGTTTAAATTACGAAGTTATGTATCAGAAACATGAACAAATAGCTATTAATAAAAATATCGTAGTAAATTGTTTACAATACCTTCATCGAATTTTAACTCGGAAGGCGTTGAGATGTCATCAATATTTTTAGCGTTATTCAGGTCGAAGGTTTGTTTTTTAACTCTCGGTGAACAGTCGCCATTCAAATTACACTTGTCGCCAATATCGGCGTCGGCATTATTGGATTCCATAGTATAAAGATCAAAATTAATCGAGCGAAAACATTACACCATCCTTTTCTGGGAGAGATGTGATGACATTTGAGAAAAATGTCGTGTTCAAAAACCAAGACCGACAAATGTCATTATAATATTGAATGAAATAACTTTAAAATTGTAAAAGGTAATTTTTGAAATGAAAAAATATTTAAAGTTTTATAAAATTTGCACTTGATTTGATCTATCATTTTGAGGTATGTTTTTTCTTTCCGAAATAGGTATGCTTACAAAGAATAACTTTTTTTGTGTTATTTCCTCTTTTCTCTCGTAGACTGGAAATTGTTATTTTGTTATTAATAATAACAAAATAGTTATTATACATAATAATAGATATGAATAGAAAGTCGTAAGCGAAAGAAATTTTGTGTGCGTCTTATTTATATAAATTTGGCTTAATCTAGTTTCTGAGTGCATCTACAACAACGTTCCGATCCAAGCAGTATCGGCTCATTTGTTCGGACAAAATTTAAATACCAAAATAGACAAAAATTTAAAGATAGACTTTAATCTTTAAATATGGATACCAATCTAAAAAAGTTAATAAGGAAACCGACTTATTAATAAAAATAAGTACCTAAATAAATAAAGTTGTGTAAAAAATCAATCAATCTTCCAATTATTATGTATAATTAAAAAGTGAAAGACTATGAGTTTTATTTTTTTGAACAAAAAGTAGTGTTACTGTTGTCAAAATCTGTCAAAATAAACCATCCTGAATCAATAATTTGAATCAAAATAATAAAATTTGTAAATTCTAAAAATACATGATGAGCATCGACGTTCATACTCATAATGAAAATATTAGAAAGATAGAAGATATAATTGATATTCAAAAGGCAAACGGTAGCTTCAATAGTCGACAAGTAGCTTTTACCCTTCCGTCAGACACAGACAGTACCGTATCAACAAACATAGCTAAGAGCCTGGACTCTGGCTTATCTAAAACAAAACCCACTAAAAGAAATAAGAAGAAATTTCGTAAATTACGCCCACACCGCCAGAAAGGTTCTTTGCCCGATGTTGTGTCATGGCCAAGCGACTCTGATATAACTGTACTCAGAATGAAATTATGTTTAACTACAGCGAACCCCAAACAGAGGAAGAGTCTAATTCCAGGAGACGGACTTCATCAGCGTGACAACTCTTCTATGATTAACTTGGCGACGTTGATTCTACAGTCTCAACCGCCATCGAAACACAGTATCAAACACGAAGAATATCTTATGCCAATTTCGTCTTGGGAACGAGGGCGTAACCCAAACTCAGAAGACAAAAGGCCTGACGTTGAGGTTGAGAAAACACAAGCGATTGATTTTGCCTCAAAGTGCAATAATGCTGATGATTATGATTACAATGGCTATGACGCTGTTTGCAGTAACGAATGTAGAAATTACAGTTCAAAAGACTCAAATTCTGACTATTCAACATTAGGAACTGTTTCTAAATTTGCCAGATTTCTGAGGCTTTACTTTTGTCCTTGTTGCACTTGTCTTTACAAGTTGGAAAAAATGAGTAACGATCCCACCTATTTTAAAAAGCGACGCATCAATGTAATGAAAGAAGTATAAATACCTATCTACCTTGCTTACGTAAATCAAATATTGTTATTTGACATCGCAATAAATAGGTGTTCGTGACAATTTTTTTTTTGAGTATATTATCACTGGCTTACAAAATCGAGCGGTTACAGCGCCTATTCTTTACTGTACCTACTATCAGTATATACAAATGTACTCTGTGCCTACTATTTTAGTTAAAAGTTTTGTTAAGTATAGCGGCATCATGCTATGAGAAATATTTCAGGCGTTATGAGAGACGTACGAAACGTCAATACTTACTTCCGTCCTTCGACTTATTTACGCAAGGTATATCCAACTTACGGAATATAATTAGGAGAGATCCGGGGTGATAGAGTGAATATTTAGTTTATGGCCAACAGTGGCAGAGGAGCCAATAGTCCATCTTAATGGTATGAGGTAACTGTCGCCGCTCATGAACTCTGCAATGCCATGAACTCTGCGAAGCCGTTCCCTACTGTGAAGGAAGTGGTGTAGGAGAAGGAAGTGAGGGATAAGAAAAAAGGAAAAGGAGGAAAATTGGGACCCGGTGCTTTAAAAGTGGGTATGGGTAGTAAGGGTAGTGACAAATTGTCAGCAACAATTGTCACTGACAATCATGTAAGAACAGCTTTTGTACAAATCAGTTATTAAATGCAATTTCTTTTTATTACTGACAGTGGCAGACGAGCAAACAGTCTACCTGATGGTAAGTGGTAACTGTCGCTCATAGGCAAGTCAGAGTCCCTGGCATTGCTCTAAAAAGCCAGGGACTCTGCGACTCTGCCTACTGTAAAGACAGCAGGGTAGGTGGAGGGATTGAAGGAGGTGAGGAAAAAAGGAAAGGAGGGAAGTTGGGCCTGGTATTTATGGTAGTCTCCAACCTACAACCACCCTTCAGTAGGTACCTACAGCTCTTTGGGCACACTCTTTTAGGCGATGGGTTTCATTTGCTCCACCTCAGACAACGATACAGTGTTGCATATGAGATGGAAAAGAGCAACTTTCTTCGAAATACGCGAGGGTTTTGAAGACATAAGTTTACCCTATCTAGAGGTAGGTACTTATGCATATCTAAGTGTTGGCGGTGATGATAATAAGTTAACAGCAGTTTTATAATGTACGAAATAGCGTCATTGAGTAGGTAAGTATGTAATAATTTTCTTGGCTTGAGTAGACCAGCACTGCGACCAGAAAGATCTATTGTGCTCGCACGGTTCTACAGTTCACGGCCAATTCCAGTCAGAGACAGGAATTTTAAGATGTCCGTGGCACCGATATCCTTTATCTCCTCGGGATAAATAGTGTATTTTCCGAAGGAGATGTTTCGTTTCTGGATTAGTGGGCTACAACCGCAGAGAATGTGTTGTGGCGTTTCTTCTTCCTCATGGCAGAATCTGCACAGTTTTGTTAAGCTTAGACCTAGGTTGGCCATATGCTTGTTAAGCTTGCAGTGACCAGTGAGGGCCCTTCTCATCATGCTAATATTGGTTTTACTTAAGAATAGTAATTTTTTGGCGTAACAATGTGAATAGCCCTTGATGAGGGCTTTCGTGTGGTTTAACTCTGAAATTTTATTCCAGCCGTTAATTGCTTCTTCAGCACTTATTTGCTGTGAGTTTCCCGACTTTCAGGCTACGAGGTACGCTACAAAAAGGCTCGGGACATAATTAGACAGATTTTGAGCCCTTCCTTGCCAGTTGGTCGGCAATTTCATTGCCTTCTATGTTGGAGTGTCCGGGAACCCATCGCAAAATAATGTTATTAACATCCATACAATACATACAAATTTCCTCAATGTATTTTTCTTAGTTAGGTACTTACCTATATTTTTAACAATATTGAAACATAAAACTAATAAAAACATTGTGTAATCAAAGTGAGACATACATTTGAATGTCTCGAAACTTAATACCTATCTACTATTGCTAAAATCAATAATTGTGTAAGCAACTTTAGAGCAAGGTAAATTAAATCAATAAAAACAGTCACCATGACTGCAAAGTAAAATATCGCATGTCTGAATACTCATACCTAAATAGTTTTAACAGATATTTAATCACTAGCTATCCGTAGCGCAGTTTCACCCGTGTTGCCTTACATCTTTGAGTATTGCACCGCTTCCGTGGCTCGTAGCGTACCTAATTTTACCTAGTTAAAGCCTTCTTTAAGAAATGAGCTATCAAATATAAAAAGAATTATTCAAATCCCATTGGTAATTATAGAGGTTAGCGCGTACAAACAAACAAAACCTTTAGCTTTTATAATAGATAGTAAAAATTTACAATAAATAGGTACTTACAGTTATTAAAGATTTACATAAATACATTGTACCTTGTTGCAACTTCCAGACTGAAATATAATAGCCGTTTAGTTAGTGCAATCATCACGGATTTAATTAACACAGGAATTGGAAATGCGGAAAACTGCTGCTATTTAATTAGTGTAATTGTTATAATTTTGATTGTGTTGTTGGTCCCGACCGCTATGATATTTATGCAAATACTAGCTGCACCCCGCGGCTTCGCCCGCGCGGTAATTGGTACTCGGGAAGCAGGTTGATTTTTGGGATAAAAAGTATCCTATGTCCGTCTTCGGCACCGGATCTCCAATTTTCATCGAAATCGGTTCAGCCGTTTAGGCGCTCAGTGGTAACAAAAACACACACATACACAAACTTTTGTATTTATAATATTAGCAGGAATAGTAGGATGCGAACATGAAACGCTTGCCGGATTTGGCGTTGGTAGAGCCTTGTACTTTAGAGAGCAAGCCGTCCTTCTACAACTTGATCTCTCTTCTCTCATGTGGAAAAGGCAATTCGAATGCAACAGATTAAAGAGCGTACCACATTGCCCATACTTGCGTAGACACCACATGACTTTAATATTATGAATAAATAAATAAATAAATAAATATTAATCCTGAGTATGGATAGTCTTCTGCTTTATGGATTTAATGTTATCTATTCTGCGCTTGTAGCTTGTAGCATTTTATTACCAGGCAAAGATGACTCATTTAGGTAGACCAATAAAGAAATCAATCGCAAGCACTAATAACACTTTTATAATAAAATTAAATAAACGTGGAAAGATTTCAAACTTGAGCAGGTCTAACCGGAGCTGTAAGTGCTGTAACATTCTTGACGCAATACAAAAACTAACAAATAACATAATATAAAATTAACGTGACATTCGGCGTTCGTAGTAGAATCTTAGCGCGCGTTCGACTCCTGCTTCGATTAGGGCCTTGTCCAGAAGGGGACGAGTTCGCGCAAATAGTTTCGCTGCGAATTTTCCCTTTCTAGACAGAACCAAAGTTTAGCCAATTCTGATTCTGATTCCTAATTAACCAATGGAAGGCTAATTGCTAAAATATAACATGTATAAGTAAGTACCTACTTATGCTTATTCTATATTTATTTCTTAATAGATATTTGATTTGGAAATATAGAAGTCTGCTCTCTTTAGTCCTCTAAATCACTCATAAATAAGATCACAGAACTTAATGCAATCCTTATATAACATAACTTATTACAAGCATAGGTACTTACCAGTGTATGTAATTTAGAAATTGATGTGTGGGTAAAATTAATAAAAAAATACCCACGTAAATATACCTACCTACCACAGAATAATTAATATTACTTATCAATAAAGTAAATAATTACCTACCTAGGCCGACACATCTTTGATCAATCATCACACCTAGACAGTTGTCTGTAGTGTCTGTACTAACAATCTCTCGCTCTTCTGTCGCACTGACCAAGGTCACGTTCATTAATTAAATCCGTAGCCATTAATTAGCGGCCTCTTTGGACCCACGCACAAACGGAACAATGGCTAAAGTTTATTTTAATAATTTCTCGAGGCAAGGTCCACCGTTCACTGAATGATTGCGCCTTGTTAAATGCGTCTCCGAATAAGAAAGTGTGTAAACAATAAGACACCAAGTAGGTACACACACCAAGTACAATGATGTGATTCCAAGAGTTTGAAATAGTAGGAATTCAACGAATAAAAAGTAAATAGTACTTTCGCCTTTATTCTTTGATTTGAGTCATAGAGATTACCTCGTTATGTTGAGTAACTATATTTCTCTCGTTGCCTAGTATTTCTACTTAATCTTTACCTATAATCATTTTTTTCTCTTTAGCCTTCACAAAAAGAAAGAAGTTTTCACACTTCTCACATATACAGCTAACGCTGAACGCTGAAAACCAAATGCGGTTAGATACCTTTTACATCCATATAAAACACACAGTGGCGTGCACAGAGAATTTTGATAGGGTAGGCATTATTCAATATTGTTGCTAAAATTGTGATTTGAAGCATTTATTAAGGTAGGCAGTGCCTTCCTGCCTATATGGAGTGCACGCCACTGTATACACATATATATGTTGGGCGAATGGACCTCTGGAGCCCGTCTGCCACCACTGAAAATAATATAATTCACAAGCTCGCACTTGTCAAAATAGGTACTTAATCTTTAAAACACTACGGCAAGTCGATCAGGGTCACAGCCTTAACAATTAATTGTATTTTAAACAACATTAATTGCCGTAAAGTCGTTGAGCGAATGGGCTAACAGTTTATTTGAAAGAACGTTCACGTCACCTCTTAATATTTCATTTCAATAGTGATCGAAATACCTACGCAACGACAATATCTTTCCAAATAACCACAAGATATTTGGTCAGCCATTAAATTACATTGTCGGATACATTTCCAAGTAGAAAGTGAATTGAAAGAAAACAATTTTTACGTAAAAATAAATATTTGTTGAACACTACAAGGTGTTGATAGTATGCTGATTTTATGATGCTGAATATAGAGTGACTGCCTCATTGGGACAGCGGGAGTGTGAGATTGTAAGTTCGATTCGTATAGGGACAAAACTTTGTGTGATCGCCAATAACACACGTACATTTATAAATGTGCCAATGGAGACACAACACTCACTACTCAGCATGTGTTGGATGCAGATGCTCCTAATGTTGGTTTTGAACCCAAAAGCGATGTGCGCGGGAAAAGATAAAGGTATATTTTATTACAAAGACAGCTTAGACATAAATACATACTAAATATTTATCAAAGATTAAATATAATGGAAAATATTTGCGGCGCGATTGGGAAAAATGATGAGAGTGAATTTTTACGATGCGCGCGCACACCGACAGAAAAAAGCAACGCCCTGAAGTTAGTTGCGAACCTTTTACACCCTGAAGTTAGTTGCGAATCTTTGTGTGTCGTATCAGTACAAATAATCAGTGTGAATAAATAAAACATATATTGACGTTTATATCACGGTTTATATCAATTCAAATATTTATGTATGTACGCGTTGTGTTATTATTTGGTATTTTTGGATTGTTACGCCAAAGAAGTAGGTATAACTTCTTACGTGCGTACATGAGTAGGTACACACACTCTTTTTTTGTATTATAGTACCTATTATAATAAATGTATTTTATACTTATGTCAATTGTAATGTTATAATGTAACAAGAACTGGTTGTCCTAAATAATAAATAAATAAATTATTATAGAAGGGGGTAGAGCATATTCTTAGTTTCAAGTAGGTTCATGGTGGCAGCAATAGGTATCTGTGCTTCTAGCGCTTGTTTGATCAATGATTAAACAACTCAGTAGGTACTTGTGCTATCATAAAATAGTTTTATTATCATTCAATACATCTATTCGGATATTTGATACCTAATTATCCATGTAGTACTTACATACTTCATACGTACTCGTAGTTAGTTTATTTTCGACCGAAAAACTATAATTAATTATGTAACTCAACTAGGGCATTGAACTTCAAACCGCAGCACAAATTTCGTTAGCACTATCACTGCACCGCTCAGCTAAAGTAATTATCATAAGTTTTTAACAGAACTTAATGTAGTGACTTTATACATGTCGGCGATAGAAAGTATTTGCGAGCTACATTCACCAATCGCCTGTTTCTAAATAAATACATTGTACATTGTAAGTCTATTATTAGGTAAGTTTGCAATGATTTGAAAAAAATATTTTGCAAACAAACAACAGGCACAAATTATGCTGTCAAAGTTTAACGTAGAATTAATTTTAAGACGCACAGATGATCACTAGGTGAATCCTTATAAAGGGGGTGGTCGGCAACGGCTATGGTGGTGAAAATAGGGGTAGGCCTATGTCCAGTAGAGGACGTTTTTTGACTGGTAAGATGATGATGACAGGTGATAACAGTGAAACGAACACCATTGCCTCATTTTGTTTTGGAGTATCGTCAACATAGAAAGACAATACCTAAATACATATTAATATTATTGTAATTATGCATGCTGCTGTGGCACAATGGTACTGTGTACGGACTGCCACGCAGAGGTAGCAGGTTCGATTTCCGTTCAGTGCAAATACGTGTGTGCATGAAAATGTCTAATTGCACTGGTCTGGGTATTTATATGTATTATATTCTATATAGGTATAAATATTTAGGTATACACACAGGCTATGATATGCTTACTTTGGGTTTAGATGGCGCTGTGTGTGGTTGTTGTGATATATTATTAATTTTATTTTTCAAAGCCTAATTACATATTAGCATTAAGCCTTACAGAGCATAGCTTTAGTTCTAGATCAAGCAGTTTACTCGAGTGGTGAAGTAAGCTATTATGCACATATATCCGCATTATCCAACAGTGCGATAAAGTTACGAGTTAACGTAAACGCAGCGTCATCGTGCGAATACGGCGACACTTATACACTTTCACAGTGTAATGTAACAATTATACAAATTTAACTGGCCATTTACTATTTTTTTCTTTATAAATTACTGTTTCAATATGTTGGTTTGTATTGTATTGTAACAAGCGTCAATTAAAACCTACGAGCTTTTATTTAAATTTAAATTAAACCGCTAAGCAGAGTGGAGTCACTTTGGTAGACTAATAAATTTAAAAAAAATCTTTATGACGTCACGAATGCAGGTTTTTTCTGCAAGTCTGCATGCGTTCGTATCTTGTTCATAATTCGTGTGCATTTAAACTTAACTACCGTATACCAGAAACACATACAAAATAACATGGTAATATGTCATTATCTAATATTTACGAGCAACTACCTCCTAGAGGATAGTACTTACTATTTATAATATTTTTATGGTTCATAATACGAAGGTTCCCTTTGATTCAGTTTTACAGATATATTATGTATTCTCAAAATGCTTTATATTTTTTTATAAATAAATATTTTATGTTTGTAAAAAAATATCGGACTAGGTAAGTACAGATTCAAACCAAGAAGTCCAATACCGGCTACACTTGTGCGCGTTGAAGTCGTTTTGAAGGTATAAATAAGTGTCTGACCTACATAAGTATACAAAAGATGACTTTTAGAATGGTGACTGCTTACCATCAGGCAGAGTAGAGTCACTTCGCTAGGATAGCCTATAAAAAAAAATTTCGGATCCACAAACTTGTTTATAATGTAGAAACTGTTTGTTATGAAAAAACTAGGCGAGAAGTATGTCAACTTTGCATAATATTTTTCCATTAGGTCTGAATTACTAGATATCTCCATTATTACCTACTGATCGGTATCTTTAAAAAGTTGTCTTTACTGTGCAGAATTTAACAGGCAATAAGTACGTAACATTTATTCTATTATAACACAGTAATAAGTAGGAACACTGCAAAAAAACTTACATGATACATGAATTCATTATGTTAATTAAAGTAGATTAATAAAGATAGTGAGTTTCATTAAAATTTATTAAGATTACGTGGTTTTATATACAAACACATTATTTATTTTATTTGTTGAACTTTGATTAGAATGTATTGTTTAAGAAATTTTATGTGGGAGCTACTATTTGCAATGGCCGTTGCAAGTACTGGAAGACGCGGAATCGGCAAATGGCGCACTTTGAGAGATGTGTATGTATAATCTATATTTATTTAGAAGTGGATGTCAATCAGTGCTATTTATCTAAAAGAAGATTTATCTAAAGAAACATTTATTGATACAAATATAGCTACAATAAGAAACAAATTATAATTACTAACACACAAATACAAGATATAAAAATGAAAACAATTAAAACAACTAATTAGGTAGGTCGGAGGTCCACTATCGAACGAAGTGAATCATGACCTACCAAACGCTCATTTTGTCAATCCATCTAAATGCAAGTAGGTCGAAATTCGCCTGAAGACAGATTTCCTTGGCAACGAGCTTGATATCATTTTATTAGACACTGACATTTTACTTAGTACACTGTTGGTATGTTAGTATTCAAAACGTTCTAAGTGCATTTTAAACGATAGATCTTACAAATTTGACAGTTTTAAGCGAAATATTAGTAAAATGGTTCGATAGTTCTTACTTACATTATAACTATATAATGAATTTTAACAATATAATTATTTTCAGATGCACCCAGATCTTTTTCCCCTACCACTCTGAGGTTTGCTGGGAGAAAACTCATTTTATGAGTTAAGCTCGCCTTTGTATTTACTCTATTTTCCGTCAATGTCTAGGTATATGTTTGTTATGTGTACAATAATATATTAAATAAATAAATAAAATAAAAACTGCTATACCTAACCTCCATGATCGTCTGTACAGACCTACTCGTAAGGTTCAAAAAACTATAAACCGGTTCACTGACTGAATTCGAAATCAAAGGAAACCGAGTGATTTATTTTATTGTATTTTACTTTTTGCGGTCTTATGATGTAGACTGACGTAATCACCAAATTGGGGCATGTATGCACATTTTTCCACGTCGTATAAAATAAAACTAATTTATTTATGAACTATACTTAGTAAGTGTCGCCATTGATTGTGTTGATAAAGATTTTGGTCCGGATATCCTAGTAATATTATAAATGCGAAAGTTTGTGTGTATATAAGTGTGTGTGTTTGTTACGGGTGTATCCCATCTGGCCCGGCGACTTGGCCCGGCGCCGGGCCACATGTGAAAAAAAAGTTTTAACTGGCCCGGTGATATGTTTACCGGGCCAAATGACACAAACAAGTGCCATCGTCCCCGGTAAGGTGAGAAAAGAGGATACGCCTCGTAATTTGTGAAATACTAAATACATGCATCTATGAAAGGGATTGAACTTATAAATCAAACTGCTTAGTATACAATAATCAGTTTTTATTGTGAATGACGCGTATCAACTTGTGTCATAAATCTCAACCTGAAATAGAATTCTTATAAATAGATCTTTTTAAATTTGAACATAATAACCATATTTTTATAATAATAATAATCAACGAAGCCAAAATGCTATGAATCAAACCAAATTAGTAATAAGTACTTATTATAACATAGGTACAAACAGTCTACAATATGATTTTTTATAAACAATCAACAATATACATAATTATATAATGACCAAAAACAGTCTTTTTAATAATAGTCATCTTAATCAACGAGTCAAAATGCTATGAACCAAACCAAATTATTAATAAATACTTATAATATATATATAATAACAATGTTTTAATGAACGAAGCCAAAATGCTTAGTATACAATAATCAGTTTTTATTGTGAATGACGCGTATCAACTTGTGTCATAAATCTCAACCTGAAATAGAATTCTTATAAATAGATCTTTTTAAATTTGAACATAATAACCATATTTTTATAATAATAATAATCAACGAAGCCAAAATGCTATGAATCAAACAAAATTAAGTACTTATTATAACATACAGTCTTTAATATGGTTTTTTTTTATAAACAATCAACAATATACATCAAAAATTTGAACATAATAAGTAATAACAATGTTTTAATGAACGAAGCCAAAATGCTATGAATCAAACAAAATTAAGTACTTATTATAACATACAGTCTCTAATATGGTTTTTTTTATACACAATCAACAATATACATCAAAAATTTGAACATAATAACAATGTTTTAATGAACGAAGCCAAAATGCTATGAATCAAACAAAATTAAGAACTTATTGTAACATACAGTCTCCAATATTTTTTTGTTTTTGTTTTTGTTTTTTTTTGTTTCCAGCATTTTGGCTTCGTTCATTAAAACATTGTTATTATATATATATTATAAGTATTTATTAATAATTTGGTTTGGTTCATAGCATTTTGACTCGTTGATTAAGATGACTATTATTAAAAAGACTGTTTTTGGCCATTATATAATTATGTATATTGTTGATTGTTTATAAAAAATCATATTGTAGACTGTTTGTACCTATGTTATAATAAGTACTTATTACTAATTTGGTTTGATTCATAGCATTTTGGCTTCGTTGATTATTATTATTATAAAAATATGGTTATTATGTTCAAATTTAAAAAGATCTATTTATAAGAATTCTATTTCAGGTTGAGATTTATGACACAAGTTGATACGCGTCATTCACAATAAAAACTGATTATTGTATACTAAGCAGTTTGATTTATAAGTTCAATCCCTTTCATAGATGCATGTATTTAGTATTTCACAAATTACGAGGCGTATCCTCTTTTCTCACCTTACCGGGGACGATGGCACTTGTTTGTGTCATTTGGCCCGGTAAACATATCACCGGGCCAGTTAAAACTTTTTTTTCCCATGTGGCCCGGCGCCGGGCCAAGTCACCGGGCCAGATGGGATACACCCTTTGTTACCACTCAGCGCCTAAACTGCTGAACCGATTTCGATGAAAATGGTATAATGGTATGTAGATAGAGTCAGCTACTTTTTATCCCGAAAATCGGTCTGTTTCCCGAGGAAGACAAAACACATTTCTGCTGGACATTGGCCTCTTCCAACCTTCGCTACATTGGCCGATCGTGAGCTGCCCTCATCCATTGGTTGCCCGCTTCCCATAGAGGGTCGTCGGTCGACCAAGCATCAAGCTGACAATCGACAAACCAAAATCCTGACAATTTGTCAGGATGTCATGATTTAATAGGCATTCAGGCCGCGCAAAGTCGATCCATCTTGTCATTTCATCCAATATTACTTACAGAAAACTTTATAGAACAATAACTTACGCTATAAAAAAATAACTAATAAATCAATTAAAATTAGACATAATGAACGGATTTCATAGTCAACGTTTTTGTGTAATGTAAAATAACCGAACTAAATAAAATAAATTCGTATTTTACACAAAGTTTTGCGTATAATTGCCAAACAGTTTCATTTCTTCGACCCCCCGTGCCGCCGCGCCGGCCGTCTGTCCGCTGCAAGTTATAAAGCGCAGAGAAAGCACGCGTTCAAACAGTCGCGCGCGTTCCGTTCCACGAATTGTGCTCCGCCTATTTCGCGCCCTTTTTTTGACGTGCAATCATTTAGTGTTGCAATTTTGCGGATAATTTTTTTTGGTGTATTTCCACAATGGATATGAGGTAAATATTCATTTTATTTACGTGTGTAATTAATGATTAAAAGAAAAATATTTTTATTAATGTAGGTATCTACATATGAATTATTTATGCATGCATTAAATAATAATCATTATTTTAAATTAAATTGTCGATTTGTGTTCAATATTGAAATATCACGTCATTTAATTTCTTTTAACATGACATGAGAAATCACTCGCTTTCTACGCATTAGTGGTAATAGCACATAGATAAATGTTTTGCTGGTCATCTATGGTTAACATGATTTCTGTAAATTATTAATTAAACTTAGTAAGGTTCGTGATAAAAGTTCTACATAAAGCTTCTGATACTTATATTCTTGTAATCTAATATTTGTTACTAGTAAATAAGCAGCTAAATGTAATAAAAACTAAGAGATATTCTATTTATTACTAAGTAACCAGGTAACCACCAGAGTAAGTAGGCACTAACTTTGCGGTGTACTTAACTACATTTTTTTTAAGTTTAATGAAAATGAGCCACAAAATATTTAATTCACCTTAAAGCAAAATAACATGCAATTATAAATCGTACAACCAAATCTAAGAATAGATTACAATTGAAACTTTTAATAAAATCAATCACTTTGACATGGTCGGTTACACACTTAAACTAAGCCCGTTGCTCATGCACTCAACATAAACGCGCCGGATGCCTTGTTAGTTGAGGTGACCCACACGAAACCGTAAGATACGATTAGTTACATCAACCACTGTACGTAATCGTACCATCGTAAACAATTATCCAGCTATCATCATTACTAAAAGGTTAAAAGCTTGCATAGTTAATCAATAGCTTTTTAAATACTTATTAGATACTAAGTAGTTGTTCTTAGCGTGGTTTTACACATGGTAACATTTTTTTGTTTACTGCTCCGGTCCCGTAGACCATAGCACTATGTTACACAGTAAAGGTTATGTACCTTCTTCAAAAATTGGGCTATCAAATGCAAAAAGAATTATTAAAATCCAATCAGGGATGCCAGAGATTAGCGCTTTCAAAAATAAAAACTTTTCAGTTTTATATAAATATTATAGATTATTTTGATACTTGTATAAAAATATGAAAGAATTGTTTTTGTCATCACAATACGTTTTCAAATCATCATCATCACCATATCAGCCAAAGACGTCCACTTCTTTAAAGGCTTTACAAATAACAAAATCTTTTAGGTATTTATTTTTTAAATAGATAAGAAATGTTGAACGATTATCGAGTTTTTACTTCCAGAACTTAAAGTAATATTGCAGTTCCTTATTTCTATTAGATATTAAAGAAAAACTGATCATTTAGAGCAATTACAGTATACATAACTACAATAAATACTAATTAGATAACTAAATCACATACATATATAATGTAATAAAACATGCAATACAATTAATTTACCTTTACTTATCAATTAAATTAACGTATTATCATGTAGTCATAATCCACACATTTAAACACGCAAGTAAGAAATCGAAATGAAATTACGTTACTAAAATCTATAAAATGGCTTCTCTATCCTGTAAAAAACGAAACTTTATTTATTGGTCTTGTCATTTTTAATTTGGGTACAAGTTTTACAACCAGATAAAGGACTGGACCAACCGGACGAAATCCTCATTGCTAAGTTTTGTGTGAGCTGTAGATTTTGTAGAGTGGGTTTACGTATATCCTGCTCCAATTTAAAAAAGTATTTTTCATATTTGAATAAATAACTTTCAATTATAGAAATACTGAGAAATGCACTCGTGGGTGGACATCGCGATATTTATCATAACACTCACATTATTTGTTATGCGGCAACACTTACGTTCTTTGTTTGTGGTCATCCACCTTTGCAAAGGTTAAAAATAATGCTTTCAAGAACATAAAATAAAACCTTACCCATCAACATTTTTATTGTACGTATGCACACGCATTTTTGTTTTTTTTTTATAACGGTCACAGTAGGTTGTGATTTTGATGATTGCTGAGCCTTAGGCATTGCATAACTCTAACAGAGGTGGATACCACTTACCATCAGAAAACATTATCGATATCATTTTCACCGTAAACAGCAGCACAATAATAGTGTCTACTAAGATAGTAGAGGATACTGAGACTAGTCAATCTAACTTACGAATTATACCTGTCTTAGGCAAATTTTGGTTTACACATATATGTGTATGACTATACTAAAAGCCCATTTTTAATAAAATAACAACTCTCGCACCAGGGAACAAGTCCAAACATACAATTATCACAATGTACATCCAGTCTCGGAAAAATATTTATGGACTACACAAAGTTTTGTCCTGTGTAAGAATTGAACCCACAACCTCGTGCACAGCAATCGCTTGCGCTCACACTGGACCACAGAGGCAGTCAAACCAGTTTCAACATAATAATAAAATTATGCAGTAACAGAGAAATACGCCTGACCCGTGATAGATGCAGCAGTACGAGCTTATTAAGTAATAGTATGGTGACTTACAAAATGTTGTTATGGTAATGCTGCGGTAGGTAAGGTATATACCTATCACTGTTTATCTAAAAAAAATTGAGAAGTTAAGATGTTTTGTCAACAAATGTTTTAAATCTGGACGATCCTATTCCTGACTTTGCTGATGAAAATTAGTGTGAATATGTTATTTATGAGATAATGAAATAAATGAAACTCAAATACATAAAATAAATCCGAAAAAGTTTGCATCAAAGAGCTTCTTTCGTTAAGCTCTACTTTAAAAGTTCAGCAATAGATGGGGGTCTACGAGTATGTAACATATAACTTGCTATCCGCTGCACGGTTTCACCCACGTCTTTGCTTACTGCTCTGCTACCGTCGCCAGTAGCGTGATGTTACATAGCCTATAACCTTCCCCAAGAACTGGTCTATCATACGTAAAACGCGTTGTTTTTAAATCCGTCTGGTAGTTTTAGAGATTAGCGCGTTCCAACAAACAAATAAACAAACGAACAAACTATTCCGCTTTATATATTAGTATAGATTTTTATTTTTCTAAAATTATAATTAGGTATTAATGATTTATGATCGTACACACGTACGTGTAAGATCATTTCAAACTCCATGCAATGTACAAAATCTGATTACTCATCCTATAATTCACGCCCAATGCTGTATTAATTTTAATAAATTATGCAGCAAAATGAAGTTTAATAAATAACCATAGACAACCGTAACTAATAAAGAGAAAGCATAAATTTGATTTAACAATTATTGTAGGTCAACTTTTAATCGGGCAGATCTCTCTTATAAAATCAATTGTTAATTTTTAGGATCATCTTGTATTTAGCATGGATAATTTTAAGAGAAGGTTATAAAATATTACAGATATCTACAATTTGGTAAACCAGGCGTCATGAGTTGCAACGTCGCAATTTAGTGTCATTGAATATTTCGTGGTTTTTAATTTTTATCATTTAATCAGAGCTATATTTAAAAATATAATTATATTTCCCTATTTCATTCAAAACAGGGTTCAAAATTTCACAATCTAAGTAGGTACTATACTTGTAGGTTTTACTTTTAGTCTTCAAAAGAACATTACAAAGCAACTTCTTTTTGTAACTAAAACAAAAATCAACAAGTCTAAATTAACAAATGAATAGCTTGTGTACGCGTGTTCTCAATAAGAAAGCGTCAGGTGTTATGTAACAGTGAACAAGTTCAGCTAGATGCTTTGTATGCATACACAGTTTAGACTAGGTTGGCCTACCCACGGCTAATTTGCGATTACTTCTTTCATGTAGGATGTATGTTATTGTTATATAGAGTTATACTAGATTTTGCAACTATCTTTTGATAGCCACGTGGTCTCCTGTCTAGAATATGAAATCTTTCATTGGATATTTTAAGGGGAGACTAAGGAAATACTCGATAACTGGCAACAGCGATACCTGTGTACTTACTAATTCACATACCAAGCGTAGAGATAAACTCTTCCTTTTGAGAAAGACTTTATGAAAGTCTAGCTGTGGTTGTCTTTAGATTGATGTAAAGAAGCAAAGAAGCGTATATATATTTTAATTGGTAGCCACCTTTAGTCTGCTATTGTTAACATTATAGGAAAGAAGTTAGTATTATGTATTGAAATGATTTGTAGAATAAAACTTATAGGTAAGTACCTAATTCTGGAAGAGTTTTTATTTTATTTCGGATTTTGGATGTCTTTTGTGTTGGCTTATTCCCAAAGTACTCCAAAAAGAATTCTCAAACTACTCCATGCAAGAGCAGAATGGGCACAAAACAATAAGCATTTTTGAATGTTAATGATTCCCTGGAGTAACTTGGAAATTAATGTATGACATTCTTATGCTTTGAAAATAAACCGCTAAATTGTATAAGTATATCATTTACATGGTCCTCCGAGACATAAAACGTGTTCTCCAGTGCGAGAGTTGCCTAAGTGTATGTGTTTAAGTTGATATATTAAGCTATTACACGCACTAAAAGCGAGAAATTCCTTGTGCCGTGACATTTGACAACCAGGGCTACGACATTCCAATTTTATTGGGCATTATGGGGTTATTAACCACCTCAAGATAAATTAAGGTAAGTGTATTGATAGCAAGTTAAATTAAATCAACATAGTTTAAAGATTAACAAACCCGGAATTATCCGAATAGCACGAAATTATACGAAAATCAGCTACATAAAGTAAAGATGAAATTGTTATGTTTGAATTGTTGGTTTACATTTACTGTCTCTGTGCTGCAGTTGGAGCGCAAGCGACTGCTGTGCGCGAGGTTGTGGGTAAGCAGTTACCGTAGCCTATGGACGCTTGCAACACCAGGAGCATCACTAGCGCGTTGCCGACCCTGTTAAAAACCTTTTAACTCCTTTCTTGAAGAACTCCATGTTGTAGTCTCTCGGGAAAACCTCGATTCGTTGTAATATCTTAGGGTCGAATTGTATCTAATAGCGGTCATGGCCATAGCGACCACCATCGTCTGGTTGACTGATATTATGAAGCAAATATTACCTACCTACAGCACTTTCTTTTAGCTAGCTTACAAAATGACTCCACTCTATCTAAATAGTAAGCAGTCGGTAGAAGCCAAAGGGCCCGCTCACGGGCCACCAACCACAGCCACGAAGCGCCGCCACCGACAAATTTCCTGTAGTTTCCAAACATTTTAATAAGGACTCGCCGGCGCCGCCCACAGTTGACGCCGGTAGGGACCACACGTCTGTTTACAAATGTATTACAATATGCCAGTGGCGGCGTTTTGTGGTTGTGACCGGTGGCCCGTGTGCGACGACACAACGAGTTGTTAAAATAATTTAACCAATAGTTTAAGTCTTTAATTCAAACGCAAATTTAAGAAGGCAGTTGTCTACAATGTCTTTGTGTCTTGCCCATAGCAAAATACTGAAGTTCTGGCGATTAGGGTTGTTACGTAACATAATCCATCTAAATCAAGATGCGACTTTATCGATGTGAAGAAATCGATTTGACACGATTTATTTAGATATCTAGGTACCTACCTACTTAAAACTGTTAAATATGAATAGGCTTATAAGTTTGTACGCTATTTAAATTAAAGAGGTTGGAATATGTTCTTCTTCTTCTCCTTTTTTTTGGCAACAGAGCCGACGATTGTGTCAGCTATTTCTGCCAGCGTCATGTGTAGAATAATATTCTTATTGATGATATTAATGGTATATTACAATGATAAAAAAGAAATCTTGGAATATGTTATTCTTGCGCTAGGACACATAAAAGGAATACACAGTAAAAATTAGGTACTTATAAAAAAAAACCAATAAAGTATTTATTATAAAATACCGAAACGTCATTAACTTTTAACTTGGTCATGTTAGGCATGCTATCTCTATCACTATATATAGTCTTTAACATGACTTTTACGACAGAAAGGCTTTTTGAAACATAATCTTGAATTTACTGGCATTTAAGTATTTGGCCATTAGCTTTTTTTAAAATACTTAATCGACAGGTGGGTAAGCTTTAATAAAAGCATGTAAATAAGTCACTCACTAAATTTACTCTTACTTTTAGACCAGTAAATAAACTTAACTAGAAACAATTTTTATCGGCTTGATCTAGACTGGTCCAGCTACTACCATCGTGTTGTAAATCCCGTCGGTTTTCATTTTCACACAGCCTCTTACATAACTGTATCATATAGATCTTACGATCGAAGTATAACTATACGGTTCGTGATTATGTACAATAATGTATTTATTCTGTTATTATGATGCATACAATGTAGAGATTAATATGTAGAAACACCAATAATACTTAAAAGTATAATTTCGCAGCTGCTGGCCTTATTACAATCTTTACAACAACAAAAATCATTTCAAGTTGGTATATATCAATAATAGGTTTTCTTTCTTTGAAAATCAGAGGGGAGATACCTACCTCACGTCCGTTTATTGAGTAGTTTTTGTAAATGTTGACCTTTAAATATCTTATTATGTATAATAAAGTATACAAATTAATAATTTATTGAAAGTAAATTGAGACCAAATACTAAGAAAAGAAAATAGGTATTACATGACTAACCTTTAGCCTGAAGGCTATAGTTAGGTACCATGTAGGTACTTACAGGAGTAGGACATCAAACAAAAGATTGAATGGTTGTTTGTATTAGACCAGTGACTCATAGGATGTGTATTTATATCTACATACACAACTACTTCATAATAATATTAAAACTAAATAATTAGTTAATTACTAAAGTAAAAATATTATATCATCGTAAATGGAAAGTAATTTTTAGCTAATTGTGTTTATTTCTCTGTTTAAATGTCTAATAAATTTTATAATGTAATAAAAAACGGACAGAAATACTTTATCTTCGTCGCGGATCACTTTCATACCACGTGTCGCAATTATTTAAGGCTTCCTTGTGTGAACACATTGCGTGGAATACGTAACGTATCACAGTAATGTATATTTATGTAATGATACCTAATTTCCGAATGTCAATAGAATACTTAATTGTTAAAAGGAAATTTTCCCATTGCACATTATGGTAGTCGAATGTGATCAATTAATTTCCTTACTGATTAAATTTATTGATTACCAACATGTCATGCTATGCCTCGCTCTTTAATCGTGATATTTTAACCAAAGACATCCAACTCAGGACAATATAGGTCTCTTTTTTTTATATTATAGCCTACCAAAGTGACTCCACCCCGCCTGATGGTAAGCAATCAGTAGTAGTGGTAAGTAATCCAGAAGCGACGGCCACTATACTAAAAGCCATCATTTTAAACTGCTGGTATAGTGGCCTCCACTATGGCGGCTGGTAATGGGGTTAGAGGAAGGGAATGAGGGAGGTGAGAAAAGAGGAAAGGGGGGAAATTGGGCCTCCGGCGCTCTCACTTACCGAACGAAACGCAGTAGTACGGATACTACTACTCTTAAATCAATCTTCTATGAGAGGGTAGTACTTCCCCGGACGATCCGGCCCATTCATCCTGAAATCAGTGTGGATCTACTACCGTAAAATCTCGCTTGATATTTAAAAAAATACCACAAACTTTTAGGTCTATTTTCTTTCTATGTTTAAATTTCTTTTTTCAAAAATCTCTAAAGTGATTATGAATAAATATTATCTCTGCTAAGCGAAAAAAAACCTACTGCTTTCCTTTTAAACAGAGATGGCATAAGTGTAAAGTAAGTTTTTATTTAAGTAAATTTTGCATGTAGTTACTTCATTGTCGATTATCGAGGTTATTTTCATAAAGAATATCTATACCTACTAACATAGAGATAATTATTATTTGCCTAATTTATATTTCCTTGACGAACATATAAAACTTTATCCTTCGATTTGCGGATAATTACTGTAGAAACTCTGCATCGACGGAAAAACCTTCGGCCTTACCTAAAATAATAGAAAACTTGCGGATACATGCAATGACACCGGAAGGTATTCGAAAGAAATTTAATCATTCAGACCTTCCTCAGAATCTAATTAGCTAACAGGAGTTTGTTTAGAGTACAGTGAGTGTGAATAAATTATAACTGTAAATTACATCGTTTTGATTTCCCTCTTAAACCTATGGGTTTAGTTAAACAGTTTGTCAGAATAAGAGACAATGAGCCTTGAGCCTTAGTAGCTTTAAAACTGCAGTATTTAAATGCAGTATTCTTATTTGAACCCATAGTTCCTATATAAGCAAAAAGATAATGGTATGTTTGGCGATTGAGGGTAGTGGAGAAGTTCAACAAATCATAGAACAATAGAAAATTTTCTTCTCTTAGTGCACATTAACCTTAAAGGTAAATTGGACCGATTATCGGCAATACGGTAACTACACATGACATATAGAGATACAGTTGAACAATATTTAAAAAAAACTTGCAAATATAAGCCCAACGAGCCATGGTACAGTCGCGTGCTGACAAAATACCGATCAGATCAATGCACGAACTTGCACAACGCTGCCGCTACTCAGGACAATGGAATTCGTAGGTATTTATCTACGCCACTATTATCGATAGTTCTTTGCTGATCTAAGAACGGCCCGAATTGATCGGTAAATCCAGTCTTTCATAGAATATCTGCATATATACACACATACATAACGTCACGCCTGTTTCCCATTAATGGGGTAAGCAGAGACTAGAAGTTCTATATCTCCTTTGCCTCTTCAACATTCATTAATCTATTGATAGACAAACATCGGTTACGGGTGCTTGTAATTGTGCCCTTTGTCAACACATCACCTATTTGGTCTGCGATTTATAGAATTTATTTTAAGATATAACGATCCAAATTGTGCAGATTAGCGTCTACTTTTTCATAGAATATCCGTACTTTTGCAATTTATTCCGTGAGTGAGAGTGCTCACATTACACCTGTCTTTTTCTCTGGTTTGATATTCTATAGACAATTATATGTAGGTACAGATGATGTCGAAACGTATAAACCCTGTGACAAACGACCAGCCGAACAAAATAAAACGCCTGCGCCAATTAAACTTAATTTTAGGATACACAAAAAAGACAGTTGACAACCATGACCTTCTTATCGTGACGACACTGACACACATGTCGGACAGATCCGAACAGGTCGAACTAGATCTTCATCTGTCGTAACTGATGATTGTGACCACACGAGTGATTAATTAATCAGTTGTCAGTATTGAGACACATCAGTACTTTCTAGACAGACATGTGGTCTTAGTTTGAGCACACCCATAAGGTTACTTGGGATGACTGGTCAATCTTAGCATTACATACATTTAATACTTAATCCAATATTACCTTGTCATTCAATGTGACCAGGAAGTGCATTTTACCATTTTATACTAGATGAAACTAAAAAATTAAAATCCTCTCTTTTCTTTCTTTAATCTTGGTATTAATTGGTTGATTTGTAATAATTACTTCGCATGGTTCTTCGGTTGAGTTGAGTGTTAAAATTGTAACTCGTACAAAGAACTGTAATTATCTGGCGATTGAAAAGAGTGGCGCGGCGTGAGTTTTTTGCCAGTTCTTCTCACAGCTCTACTTCGTCAGCGAACTGGCTGTAGGTTAATTAGACTTCATGTAATTTTGACTTTTCATAAGCATCATACTTTATGATCAAAATGAATCAAATGCTTTGAGTTTGTAGTTTTTAGATAAAGTAAATGTTTAAAGCTGCATGCAAAACTTGTTGTTTTTTGACAACTGCATGAGAATGGTATAAGTTAATATTTAACTCATACAATTTGCATTTAAGAAGTGCCAGGACCGCAAGTAGCTTTGAGGTTCGCATATCTGCCGAATCCATCATATAACCCACAATATCAACTGAACTGATATCTGTATTTTCTTACGAACATTAGAAGCCACTTCTTACTAGCACAAGCCCAACATTATTTAGGTAACATCCAGCGACTAAAATCTCTTGGAGATACTTCACAAGATGAAGTTCTGACTTCTTCCTGTTTTGCTCTACCTACGTCTGAAAGTTTTATAATGATTGTGAATATTGTCCTGCTACTCAAACTAGCTAGCGTTATTGTCAGATAAAGTCATAGCCAATCTGGTTGTTAAAAGTCATTGGCGTGAAGAAGTTATGCAAAATAAAGTGTTATACTTTCATCTTTTTACAATTGCACAAATACAGGTGGACCGAGACTTGCGTAATTTTGTAGCGAAAAAGATTGTCACTTTTTTCGCAATTTATGTATTAGTCGTAATTTTAAAGAGGACGGCTTTTTGAGGAATCGTTAGCTTTATTTACATACACGTAGTCTGAACTAGTCTGTGAATATTATTGAGTAATTATAATGTATTAACTGTTGTCCGCAACTCGGCTCGCGTTAACATCGGATATCGCATTTTCCATACATCCTTTCTTATGTCGACACCTTCAAGCAATTTTGTCGCGATAAAAGATAATCTATGTTGTTCCCCAAGATCTATTCTATTTCTATAACAAATTTCATCAATATCGGTTCAATGGTTTAGGTGTGAAAGCGTAACAGACAGACAGAGTTAATTTCGCATTTATAATAAGTATGGAAGTATGGATTGGCAAATTTAAAGCAAATAATGAATGTTAATGTGATGATAGTGAGTTTTCCCACCCTGTGGCTTTACACAGGCAAAGATAGTATCCAATTGGATTCCGATCGACTCAACAAACATAAAAAAAATATCAACGAATACGATTTGTACCTAATTGAACTATCTCTAACAAAAGACAATCATAAGACCAATATTTTGAATGTTCCTAATTTTAACTTCACTACGTGCTCTCTTCTCTTTCTTCGCGAATGCAATCTATTAACCGTTCTTACTGTATTTTTAGGCAAGCACATCAACTATCGGAATCATTTTTACCATAAATATGTCAGGTTGCCTTACTTGACCACTTCACACAATACGTTTAAATCGTCGCAAATATTCATACCTCACATTCTTTAATTCTTACATGTAAGGAGCGTACCTATAATACCTATAACCCAGAATGAGTTCAAATATGTTAGGTACGCGTGAACTTAAGTAGGTACCTACAATATTATCATATCACTCAAATCTCACGCACAAGCCGGATAAGCTTTGGTTGGTAATTATGTTAATAATAAGTCACTTTAGGGCTACCAGCATAAGCTGTAAAGCGTGTAGCGTGTAAAGTGCCCTATCCTTAGTAAAATTATATTATTATAATTAAATACGTTTTAGATAATACTCTTAATAAAGTGTAATAAATATTATTCGAGTTAAGAACGTTAAGTTCTAGAGTGTAGAGACCAATTTAAATTATTGTAATTTAAATTGGTCTCCGCACTCTCCAGTCACGATGATGACAAGGACAGCAGAATAAAATTTAATACTCACTATAAACAGTAGAGGTGTTGTTTAAAAAGTGTCAGCGGTGACTTGGTTTTACCATGTGAACGTCTGTGATGTGAACTACCTGCGTGAAGAAGTGATGTGTGATAGAATAATTACTAGATAACGTATTTACTTATCAATCATAATACCAACGACAACATAAAATAATTTATCAACTATGTGTTAAATTCGCATTCATTTGCTACGAAATAAGTATCACATATCTTTAGTAGACCGATTGTATAACACTTCACAAATGTTGCATAAGTGGAAAAACTGTGGCAACCATAACAGGCCCTATATACGTGCACACACTTGGTACTCGTGGTGGGTGCGCCCGCGCAAGCTTGCGGTAAATGGATCACATACTCTTGTTCACTGTGACACCGTCATTACAGCGTATGCAGTTATTTGATCACATAGAATTCAGTTTAATTCTTGCTGTCATGTGGTTACATACATTTAATTATGTTAAGTTTTTAGGTATTTAGGCTATATAAGTAGAAAGTCTGGAATATAAAGTGTTTTAAATGCTAGTTAGACTCTACCACAGTTTCTGAAAGACTGATCAACTAATAATTAACTAACTAGGTACATGAGATTTAACAGTTGATTAGTTATTTTTCGTTGATTAGCCTTTCAGAAATTGGGAGTCTGTCTCTTTAAAAATATATGTGACAGTGATAGCTTGAGACTTAACAGCTCACTTATTATTGTATTGTTGTTTTATTAATGTTAATAGCCCGTCACTAATAGTGGTTTTCTTTAAACGATCTTTATTTGAAAATCCGGTTTTATTAAATGGACCGTTCAGCGCTGAATCACTGTTACCACAGAACAAGTACATACATAGAAGGAGTGTTAATCGCCCTCATATACTTGTCCTATTTTTCCAAATAAGCCGGATACATTGAAAAGAAAGAGACAAATAATTTTGCTAAGGACGCCCGGTGTACACTGTAGAAACGTCAATTTGGTTACCTTTGGTTACCTTTGGATGCCGAATTAAAAAGTGAACTAATGTCAAATGTTCCAACTTGTCAAGGCCTCTAGACAATTTAATCGGATTAAACCGCCGCTCGTAATTTTCATTGTTGTTTATCTGTTTTGTGAAATAATATATGTTATTTAATAATTACATAGTGCTATTGTGAAGTAAAATTAAGCCCATTGGATAAGCAATGTCCTGCGTTATTGTAGGTTGTAAATTACATTCTTTTCGCAAAGAAAATCAAGTTTAAATCGTCAACTTCCATCGGTGAGTAGATAACAAACCAATAATATATACTAAAAACCTATATATACGTGCAAAATACCTAAGTGATTTATACTTTACTATACTGCAATCATATTATAATCGTCTGTTTGCCATTCGATTCAGTAATTTTTAAGTATTTTACATTTTTACCAATTTGTGTAGTCATGTTCAATAGTGTTGTGACTTGTGCTGCATATTTTATCGATGACAAAAATATTACTATAATTTGTGTTAACGATTTTGTGGTAACTATCTTTGTACCTTTCATAGTGTTTCATACATTGTGTTCTTTTGCAGGTTTCCGAAAGATCAGACCGGAAGATCCATGAAGCAAATTAAGAGAGAATTATGTTATATATTATATTGTTACACGTTTAACGTTCCAGCGGTGAGGACGAATCTACTCAAATTTGCTCCATTGTAAAAACAAACAATATAAGAACACGCACGCTCGCACTACGCTCCGTGATGCGAGGTAGTGTGTGGATCGATCATGTATATTTCAATTTTCAATTTATTTAATTTATTCATATACAATTTACATTGTGTTTGAACTTACAGCATGAAACATGAATATAAACTTCAAATTATTTCACATTGAAAATGCTCCTGGCGCCGGCAGTGGCGCCAGGAGCATTTTCAATGTGAAATAATTTATTTATCTATGCCATTCCGGTGAGGTGTAAAACGACCCTTTGTTTCTTGTAGTTCGTTTACGAGAGCTTTTATGCAACCAGACCTCATTTGACATTAGCATGTCTGATATTTTACCATAGCCCATAGACAAATTTCATCTATCGATATCGATAAACTCTCAGAAGGTATCGTAGCACTATTAAACTTCTATTTGTCTCTGAGTGTGTACGCTTTATTCTCATAGTACTTCTATGCTTTAGTACTTGTTCTGTGACTGTTACATGCCAATATGTCTATTATTGACAGCGCTTTAGGGCCGAACGATTTAACGAGATTTTCAAGAATCTTGAATTGAAGTTTGTCAGAAAGGTAGCATTGCGGTTAACGTATCTACGGCTGTGTTCTCAAAACACAACCAAGCCGTTGCCTGTGAGGGAAAAGGGAATAAGAGGTGGTTTTTATTATACCTAGGTATAAAAAAAGTAATGTCTAAAGTGTAAGAATTCATAAAATAACTTGTTTTAGAAAACCTTAATAAAAAGGTAATGGCTTGTCCTGGCCCCATGTAATAACAGGTCCTACTTGGTGAATAATCAATCTTAAATTTCATGTTAAAAGAAATCTGGAATGGAATGGAAGGCGACACTTACTTTTTCCAACACACCAGTAATTAACAGGGTGACATTGTTCCTACCTACTTAATAAGATTTTTTTTGTAATATAGTGTAGGTACATACCTACTTTTCTATTTTCTACCATGTCTAACTTAGTACATTATTGTTTTGAGACAAATTGTGATTTGCATTCCAAGTTGTGTGAAAGGATTACATTTAGTGAAGGTTTTTGCAAGTTCTATCAATTCGTTGAGTTGTCGAAAGCACAGACATGGTTACCAAGGAATTGACATTATCTTTTGTTCAGCATATCGTGTAAAAATGTAAGGGCCAGCGGCCCTACCACAACCTTATAGCAATCTTATAACCTTACTTTGTCTCTATCCTTGTTGTTAATGGTACAAAAGAAAAAGACAAAATTCAAAGTAACTTTAAATTCTGACCTAAATACCAAGGCCAAACAACGTAGGCAAAGACATCTAAGTACTCAAATAAAGAAAAATTCCATACGATTTTAAACAGTTTCTTTTAATATACCTAGCTTTCATCCGTTTCTATTTATTGCTATAAATTATCAAGACTGTATCCTTCCTGTTCACATAATAAAAATGTGTGTAAGCATCGTAAACTGTAAGATACTCATATATAGTTAATCAACCTATGGATATTGTGTATCATATCATTCATATCAGCCGCAAGATGTTAACTTCTGCACATACTCGTAGGTTTCTCTTAATTTTCGTTTATTTTTTCTGCCACCACAGAAAGTTTTGATGTTGTAAAATAGAGAAAATCTAGAGCACATTGGTGATGTAAATAAGAAATTATTATTTAATCACCAGTCATATAGACCACTACATTATATCTAAAGGATATAGAGCTCTCCTGGGCACGGGCTTCAGAGAGGCATTTGCCATGGACAGCGCGCTTGACGCGTTTAATAGTTATTTACTGATTATGTAATAATTTTATATTTACTTAAAGTTAAGTAAGTAATCAGTGAATACAGTATTCATTTGATGACAGTTGGGTCTACATAATTAAGTGTGAAAACTTAAGCGATCACAATTCCGATTAGAGTGAAAAACTATCTGCCTGCATTTAATTATGACATTGTTAACACAAAGCGATACATTAATTTCCATCCTTTCATATAAGTATTTAAGTCTACTTTCTATATAATTGTTGTTGTTAAGTTTATTATGTCATCGGAAACAAGGCAGTTTCGTACGTTCCTATCTGATATAAGTATTTTAAGCCCAAGAGCGCCGGTCTCTCAGAACAAGTTTCAATTTCCGTATGTCGCTGCCAACATCGCTTCCCACTGATAGTAAATGAGTTTAAAACAGGGGGTGTTATACAATCGAAAGTGAAATCTGAACAAAATGTCATTATCACGCGAGAGAATGACGATGATGCTTCTATTTATTTAACGTAACGACAGTTAAGAATAAGGTATGATTGTACTTACTCAGATTATTTTAATTTAGAAAATGTGTAGTGCTGGACGATAACTACTTACCTATCTTAGTAAAATGTTAAAACAAAATTTGTCTACTCATGTTTAACAAACCAGAAAATACTGCCTATGTAAACATAATATAGGGAAACCTACCACTACGCAAGTCAGTTCATCGATTACCTCTACAATTGTTTAAAAAATTACAATAACTTTCTAGGGACGTAAGTAAATCGTGTACGTATTCAGCAGTGCAGCAGACATGACCGATGTTACAAATATATTTTTGTAAGTCTAACAGCATAGATGTAATGCTAAGTATAGTGTTATATTCTAGTAAATGATTGCAACGGAATATTTTACTGCTCCAATAGTCCAGTGCAAGAAAGAGAAAGAGATAGAGATTTTGTGTTCGATTTTCACACGTAGGTAACAAAATTTTGTGTTTGATCCATAAATAATAAATATTTGTCAGTGTTTAATTAACAGACGCAAAATATTATTTCAATATGTATAATTACAAAAAAAAAGTATGTATATGTGTTATATTTCAGTTATCTAGTACCCATAACACAAGCTCTGCTTAGCTTGGGACTAGATGACGGTGTGTGATAGTGTCCACATATTATTATATATTATTATATTATTATAATTAATGACCTAGACCTCTACAAAAATACGACGTGCTCGAAGCACTTACGAGCGCTGTAACACCCAATCAGACAATAGCTGAGAGCGCAACTAAGTTCATTCTTTCTACCAAAACTAACAAGTCACATTTTAAACGTTAACTAATTAAACTAGGAAGCAAGTGCTTACAAATTCTTTGAATTTATTTCATAATATAACCTATATTGTATCAATAAATTGCAGCTATGATGATCAGATGAACAAGTTTGGTTGCACAAGTGTACACACACCTTAAACTAGAAAATGAGAGTTGCCACTTGCCACTTCTTTGTGTAGTGGTGTAATCATTATTTCCGTACGCCATTAAAAGCTGCCAATACAAGTCTTGTGAAATAAGTGTCATAATTTTTAATTTCGTATTCGTATGAGTTTTTTTTCTTTTTGCCATGTTATAATAAAAGGGTCACGGTGTCAGCTTACTTAAGCTTGAGATTCAATAAAAATACACAATCAGTGATAAAAACGTACAATTATTTGTAATTTTACTGCGTTTAAATATCATTGATGAGACCTCAAAATAAGAAAGGTTGATAAAAGTCTCGACGTCGTCTACACAATATTATACACAATTTCGGGCATAGCATCAGCCTACAGTTATAAATTGTGAAAATTGAACTAAATAGTTAAAGCAAAAACATTTTGTTAGCTTACATTTATGTCGTCTTTGCAGGTAGGTACCTATAATTGCTAATAGTTCACTATCAATTACAGATTGGCTTTCTTTTTACTCTACCTAAGTGCTACGATAGGTAAGTTGAAATTAACTTAATTATATAAAGTTTCCAAAAATAATAGCATGAAAAACTTAAGAAACGAAATATTACAAAACAAAACTCTTAATGATAAACATTTAATTTTCTGCTACGATTTAAACGATCAAATCGTGACAAGACTAAAAAGTTTCAAATTGACCAAGTTAAAAAGTTTCAAATTGAAATTGCTTATTTGCATAACGTGAAAAATAGCGGCAAAAATTACAGAATCAAATAAAAATGTTTGTCGTCACGAAATATAATTAAAAATGTCGAAATCATTCGGTGCAGAGTTGCGTTAGACTTGACAATGAAATTGAACGCGGCGCAGGCGTCGCGCGTCGGCGTCACGACATGCGCCCGCGCAGCCTCCCGGAACATGCACAGGGCTGGCATGAAATAACTGAAACTAAAAACACTTTTGATACTATTTAACAGTTGAACAGCTCTGAAATTATAATACAAAATGACACTCAAGAATATGAAGTGAATTACTTCCCTCATTAGCATCATCATCATATCAGCCCAAAGGCGGCCACTGCTGGACAAAGACCTTTCCCAAGTTTTGCTACCTTCACCGGTCGAGAGCCCCCATCGGTTGCCCGCCACTCTTACCAGGTTGTTGGTCCACTTGATGAGAAATTTGTCCACTGCCATATATGTTATTTTAATAAAAATTTTATATAGTGGCAATGGCAACCCTAAGTTTATGTAAAAACAATAAGCCCGTGCGTGCTTTAGCACAATAAATATCATGTCAAAGCTCTGTGATTCATTCATAGTACGACATTCATCGCAACGATAGCAATACTTGTCCTATTTTAATTGTGACCAAAGCACAAAATCTACCAAACGGTCAAAGTACTCTGGTACACAAGGACAACTAGTCAACTTATCACGGGTCAATAAACATTGCGATTTGACAATGAAAACTCCTTCAACGAAGTTTGCCTTTGCATTCGAAGCCAGCACCACGATGTGCATTAGCCAAATCTCGTTCCGCACCAGTTAACAAACATTGTTGTCCACCTATTGCAACAGCTGCCAAAGACCAGCTGTCGCTTAGATAAATACGCAAGTTTCTATGTTTCATGGTTTAATGGTTTCAATAGAGAAAGCAGATACCTATTGAGTATGTTTTTATACCCAAGTAACCTAGAGATTTGTAACCGCTTAATAGCTATATTCTATACCCTTGACACATCTGCTTTCTGCTGTTACCATAATATAAAATGAAAGAAAATTACAAGGGATTCCTTTCTGATGCTAATACTGCTTTTTCTATGGGCGAAATGTCTTCTATCTATCAAATAGCATATAGCCAATGGATCGTGAAGCCATGTCCATGGGTGGGTACCACAAAAAAGCGTTCATTCTAAATTCGAAACAAACAAAACGTCACGGTCACGATTTAGACGCTTTCGAATTATACTAAACGGAGAAAGCCTAAAAAGAACAATTGATGTTACGAGTAAACATTTTCCCAGCAATTAGTAGTATAGTATTGTAGTTATAAATAGGATGCTTGAATTACTAAGAACTCTATTATACTCTAATTAAATTCTTAATAAATTCGCGCCAACTATGCCAGTTTTCAAATTACCTTGTATAATCTGTGGTTAAAATGTAATTATTTATGTCTGCGTTGAGGGCAACTTTAACCCAAATACGTTCAAGCTCGATAGGACTAGAATTTCGTAATAAACATGTGGTACCTATATCACAAGCCAAAGTAGGTACCTTCGGATCAGAGTCTAGTATTTTCCTGATCGATCATTTCGCAAGGTAAACATTTCATCAACAGTTCCTATGTAAGTGGACTAATTGGTAAATAACAAATGCAACAATCTGAACAGAATTAAAAAGATAAATTGGCTCTGTGGAAAGATTTCGTTCGTCTATTTCTTAGGTACTTTTAAAATTTCATACTTTTATGTAGAAACTTGGTAAAAATAGCTCTTTACAAAATGCTAAGCGCATTTACAGTTATCGCAATTAACAAATTAATAAAATATTATTACCGGTACAAATCTTACTTAATTTAAGTAAATAAACGAAAGACAATGCAAGCACAGAAAACAAATGTATAATAACATAATTATAGGTAATATGTAGATTTTCTAACGCACATAAACATAGATTGAATGTATTAAGTGCCGATATGGACAAAACCTAACGCATATCATCATAACATTCATGCACACATATATTTGAACTAAGCGGGAATCGAACTCGCGACCTCTGCGTGCGTCATATTATAACTAGTTTGATTTTAATAGACAGGTAGGTAGTTGATTTATCGGTTATACTAGCTAGCAAACTTACTTCTACTTTATCAACCCCTTCAAGCCATTTTTGCGCTAAAAGATAGCTTGTTCTCTATATCAAATTTCATCAAAATCGGTTCAGTGGTTTAGGAGGGAAAACGTAACAGACAGACAGACAGATAGAGTTACTTTCGCATTTATAATATTAGTATGGATTAGACTCTATATCTCCGGCTAGATTAGAAACATGCTGACAAGAATATGGACTTCTTATTTCATCTTCTTTTTATTTTCCTGTACCATTTTCATGTGGCTATATAGGTACCTATCATTAAATTTTCAGTAGGTAGGTAAAGAATTTCACTGTAATCTAAATATGTTCACCTTTTTCCACTAAGAAAACCATGTGTATAAACAGTAAAAGGCCACTTAGACACACCTTTAAGTTACCTCACAGCAATGCAACTTTTAATATGAAATAAACAAGTAAGCCTGCTTTGGCGACCTACTGAATTCTCATATAGCGGACTGCAATTTCTTTCCTGTTATGGATATGGAATATTTTGTGCGATATTTAAAGGGTATTCTTTATAACTTTTTCTTAACCTACGTCAGTAAAGATAAAAATAAGTTAATACTTAAACAGTATTAGGTACTTATCTACTCTTCAGCCCGTCTAATAAAACACAAATTTTGAAAGAAAGAAAAGAAAGAAAGAATATATATTTATTTGACACAGACAAGAAGAGACACAAATTCTTACAAGGTCAAGACAAACACAAATAATTATAATAACACAATTAAATGTTAAAAGTTAAAATTATTGTGTGTCTCACGGCTGCGCCAAATAGGCCCAGTTCAGCAGTATGCAAGACCGCTAGTGTTTGACGCTGGTTTTCAACTGGACCTCTATGAGGTGGTTACGGACGTAAATCGTATACCTAATTATAGATTTTATGTGTATAATGTAATTAAATAAAAATATGTGTAGCATAAAAAAAATAAGAGATACAAAGGTGTGTATACATATAAAAGAAAGTAATAATGTAGTTATGATTTTGTATCACTGAAGGCGAACGAATTAAAGGAATGACTGGTAAGTGCAATATGAATAATAGTAGGTACTTGTAGAACAATATAATTGGGGAAGGGAATCTTAAGTAAGATAAATTAGAATTGTTCTTCCTATGGTTTTGTCTTATGCACTTGTGGCGTTCAGTCTCAGTATGACAAAATTAAGATTTTTATACATTAATTTATTAACCCATGCATCGTAGGTTACCACGAGGCGCTCATAGCTCGTTGCGCTCACTGATCGATAAACGATAAGCGGGTTAAGTTACATAGAGTGCGGCTTGCCCATGGATGAGTGACCGCATAGTGGTACTTTATATGAGCGTTTCCGTGTTTCGTAGGGCACAGGCACGTCGGTCCCGGTTGTTAGGTGCTAAGTTGATTACCACCTGATATTTGATTTGAGAGGTTAACACAACCAGTATGCCATCATGACTTTTAAGTTCATTACTCACGAGTTTCTGCTGTCTCAGATCACACCGGTTTATAATTCAACGCATGCACTAATTTCCGCTGACATTGCAATAAATTGGCGCACGTCGATAGTACCTACCTAATATACAATCGCCCTGCAGCGATATTAATTTTAGTGAAATTGTCATTACATAAGATCCGCTATATTGTTTACTCGTGTTTAATGTTTTAATAATCAAAAGATGAGCTAAAAGTAGATAGATTTACTTACCTATATTTGTGGTACCTACCTACTTTAGTTTGCTAACTTTTTACTGAAACCGCAGACAAAGAACTATGTGTGTTGGCATCTTCAGCATCTATCGGCATCTTTAGAGGCACGTTCGTACGACGCAATGGGCGGGTATTTAATGTTGCAGTCAGAAGTACTTCTTTGTAGATACGTACCTACGACTAACACAAACCTACGGTTAAAGGTTATATCCACAAAATCTTAATCAATCAAAATCAAATCTTAATTTTATCTCTAAGTATAGAATTTAATTGAAATCATTTAAAGAAATCTTAATCGTTTACTTCTTCTTGTTCCAGGTGGAGATATTTGTTAACACTGCTGCTCCTCAGCGTCACCTTCGCCATGGAAGACGAGGACATCCCTGACGCTGGTGTGGATAGTGGTGAAGAGTTGGCACTAGACCAAGAAGTAAGGATATAATCTGATCTATTTAATAATAATAATAATAATAATATGTGGACACATATTATTATTATTAAAATACCTACGTTACCAGATTTTAAGTACCTACCTAATAAGTCACAAAATTTTATCATATCATTCTATAAACTATACTTTTCAATTCGAGTAGTTCATTTAGTAGGTAGGTAGATACAGTTTCGTGAAACCAGTATTAAAACGAAAGCTCTAAATATTCAAACGGCCCGAGCTGCCATACAATTTTGTACCGTGATTGAACGATTGCACTGTAATGATTTTATGCATGACACAAATACTTTCTCAGTAGATACCCACTCGTGCTTACCTAGATCCTCTACAATTTAATTTGCATTTCTATTTTAGAAGCACCAGGAGTAATACCTTGATGTAGATAGAGCATATAGATACCTAGATCAGCTTTATAATTTCGTGCAAATCCTTTCATTTTCATTCGGCGCACGTTTTGAATATTCAGTTTAAATCTCATTCACACGTAGGTATCAAAAGAACTAATAGTTCCGTTTTGCATTTAGTTCAGACATGTATTAACAATCTTGAATAGAAGTAGATGTTTATTATATAGTGTAATAAACAAAAGATGTGTAGGTAGGTACTAAAAGATCCGATATGTGTCCATTTAATTCAGACATATGTATTGACACGATAGATACAATCTTGAATAGATAGCAGTAGTGTATTACAATTAACAACTAATCGAAGTTTGATATTAATCTACGACCGGATTTCTAGAGCACGATTTGGCCTCACTTCTTTTGATTGATCTACAATCTGGAAATAATTTGAATTATTTATCAAGGTGCTGTTTATTGTTAAAATAGATTTAAATAATTATTTTAATTTAATGGTCACAGTTCATGTGAATATCAGGAGTGCCTACCGTAGGTAATATTTTAATGGAATTAACAATATTTTATGGTCCAACTAATAGTAATCACTACTTACTTAGCTACTCATCGAAGGCGCTGGTGACTGCAATTTTACATTAAGTAGGTAGGTACATGATTTGTAAAACTATTACGTTTCACTTTCATTTGCCACCCGATATCAGTAGTTTGCCTATTCAATTCTTTTAAAAGTAATTGTAATAGATCAAAGATAACTTTTTAAAGCCTTGTTAGATACGTCTACTCAGTGTCTGGCCGATAATAATAAGCATTTAATATACGATGAAGCATTTATAAATGCAATTCGTAGAGGTCAGAAATATTGCTCAATCAGTAAATTAGGTACTTGTTTATCTCCTTATTGTTTTTTTAGATAAAAACAAGCTTATTTATAAATTTTGTAACTGAACAATTTACAGAAATACCTAATCCATGCAGATTAAAGATTGAGTATATTTAAGTAGGTACAGTAAATTATTATTGGTCAGTCAAGCCTCGTGATGACGTGACTAAAATCGAGTGTTACAGCCTTAGTACAGTTAAGTTCAGTGCGAAGTGCGATGCAATTTTTCTACACCGTTTGGTGTCAATGTCCGGCAAGCAAGGCCACTGAGAGCGAAAGTGAAAGCATTCATTACTTTTTTTCTTAATTCACCTTTTTACACGTTTTCTGAATCAAACGATACTTGCCACAATGTCCGCGCTTAGGCGGGAAAGTTTAAATCACAACTAAGGAGGTACCTACCTACTACTTAATATTAAAATTTGTTACGTTTTCAAAGAGGATGATATTTTAGGTTTTATTGAGTGTTGCTATCGTAAAAACTTGTATAAAATAATACATTTAGTTTAAATGGTTTACTTACTTCTATAATCTTAGAGCATTAAACCAACCGGAGAGGCCACTGACAGGCGTACCCCTCTGCCAAAGGTACCAGACCACCGGTCATACCCGTTATATAAAACTAGTTGACGCGCGTTCCGCATCATATGTCACATATCAGTGCATGCGTAATAGCGTCTCAATAGAAATGCCGAATTGCAGTGTATTTTGGTGTAAAAAGCGTTCAGCGACATCAAGTCTACAAAAGGATAATATTACATTCCACCTGTAAGTATTATTTTGTTCTAATATTATTAAATAAGGCATTCAATTAGCAATTTAACCAAATAAAATGCTAATCAACAAGTGTTGCCAGGCTTATCATCAATACTCCAATCTGGGGTAATATTTTAAGTTGAATTAACATAAAAACTAACCTTTCCTTTTTTATATCTCGCCTTGTTGACATATCTAATAAGTTTCATTTTGGATGTACATTATTGTGTCACCGTTCCCATATTTATTTATTTTTAATTAAAACCAATCTTTTTTTACCAAGTAATGCACAAAATAATATTAAATGAACAAGTAAAACGAGATTATAAATCCAAATATACAAGATTAGTGCACTTTATTCCGAAAGATAATTGCTCATTTCTTACAAAAATAAGCGTATTTATTTTTAAGAAACTGGTCACACTTTAACATAATTAGAGATGAGACAGTTTAATCACAAATATCGATATTGGTTTTCCAGTATTAAATTAATTTTTTTTTGTTTGTTTTAGATTTTCAAAAGAAGCAGCGCCTCGAGTCGCTTGGGTCCAATATTGTAGGAACCATATAAGTGGGTTCCTAAGCGTACAAGTATCTGACTAACAGCTTAAAAGACAAAGCCTTCTGTGCTGCCAGCACTGCTACCTCCTCCCTACCCCCCAAGCGGCGGAGAGCTCAGTTTTTAGCAAGTAAACTCGCTGTGCGCTACCTCCTCTTATTGCATTACCTAGGATTAGTTAAACTAGATTTATAAGGTTAATTTAAATTGCACAGTTTTTCAGTATTTTATTATACCTACTTAAATAAAGACTTTCTGAAATATATTCTGTTGTTTTTTTGTTATCTGAACAGATAAAATATCTCTCTAATAAAAATCTACTCATACATTCTCATGTCAGTGTCTTGTTACTATGTAATCAGAACAAAATCCTCCAATTACAAGCTCTGCTTAGTTGGAACGAAATTTAAAAGCAACAGACAATTAATTCAAAGTATTATTTGGTTTGAATATACATACATACTTAGGAGTAATACACGTAAAATTGACACGTAATAATTAATTACAATCTTTAATCCACACTAGAACAGATTTCAACAGGTGGTGGTTATTGAACATACATCCTTGTGCGCAGTAGTAAAATAAAAAAAAAGAGTGGGTACCCATGTACGCACGTAAGAAGTTATACTTCTTTGGCATAACAATCCAAAAATACCAAATAATAATACAACGCATACATACATAAATATTTGAATTGATATAAACGCCAATATATTTTTTATTTATTCACACAGATTATTTGTACTGATACGACACACAAAGATCCGCAACTAACTTCAGTGTGTAAAAGGTTCGCAACTAACTTCAGGGTGTTGCTTTTTTCTGTCGGTGTGCGCGCGCATCGTAAAAATTCACTCTCATCATTTTTCCCAATCGCGCCAAAAAAACTTAAAAAAAAATAACTTCAGGGTGTTGCTTTTTTCTGTCGGTGTGCGCGCGCATCGTAAAAATTCACTCTCATCATTTTTCCCAATCGCGCCAAAAAAACTTAAAAAAAAAACGGCTAAATGCCAGTAGGACTCGCGCGCCGAGGGTTCCGTACTATCAGGGATCGGAAGTATTGAATAAACATTAGTAAACATAGTAGGAGAGCCCGACCGCATAACCAGATTTGTTTGTCGAACAATGTTTAACAAATAAATTTAGCCCGACCGTATGACGGGCTTTTTTGATAATAATTACGAAAAAGTGTGCTAGTTAGAAACACTGATTTATTCTTCCTGTAATATTGACATAAACATGAATCAACAGAATTACTTCTAGTTAATTCATGTTTATGAACTATTTACTTTACTTTCATCTATTTCAAAGTGCTTAAATATAAGAAAACCTTAAAATTATAGATTATTATTACCTAAAACTGTTCTATGTAATATAAGATAATGCTCATTTTAATAAGCAAACATAATAATCATGAAAATAATTAAATCTTTCGCGTACTTATATGAAATCCTAAACATCGATACTAAATATCGACAGAGTCAAACTCTAACTGTTCTACGCTAAGGAAGCGTAAACTAATAGATGTCCCTGTGTGTGAATGTGATTGTGTGTGTTTAGTTTAAGCTAGTGTGTAATAATTTTATTGTGTGCGTGTATAACGACGCGATTTAAAAATGCATTAGTAGTTAACATTGTAATTAGTGTGCGTTGCTCGCGTTACCCCGTCCCCCGCCGAAAGTGGCAGACTTTTGCGCAAGGGAAATAGAGCGCGTGTCCACTCCTGTTGGTTTAATGCTCTAAGTCTATAATCAATCGCAAACTATAGCTAAGTAGGAATTTTTATAGTGGCGTGAGAAAATGCAAACCTTGCGTTCGTTTAATGCATTAGTTTTCAGACATGCGTGATTGATTTCAACATTATTTTCGGAATTAAACATTGGTATTTTAACAAGTTCCTATTTTTTAATTAAACATTTTTAAAATAAAATATTGCACGAATGGTAGGCAATGGTTGCAAGCACTTCTGACTGGATGCACCTTCGTCAACAAGTTATTGTTAAATTAGAATGCCAATTATTAATTTTATCTAGGTCATCTAACAACTTTCTAACTTATAAATTTGATAACCTGCTTAGTTGCTTTGTTTTTATTGCTTATACTCCATCCGTTATTAGTTAAAAGAAAGCCAATCCAATAATGAAATAATTAATAACGACGAAGTAGTTCCTCATTATCGTGTGAAGGCTCCCGGATCTCGACATGTAACAGTGATATAATTCTGCTTTAACAAACAGCGACACATTGCCGTCGTCCCGCACGATTGCGCGCGAACCGCCATTTTTTTAACCGTCGCCGTTTTATTGCAATGAAATTTACACGCGTCGACAATCGAAACTGATTATAATACAAATTATTCATTGGTAATTACGTGAATTATGTAATGTAGTTGTTGTTTCCAATTTTTTTTTGTAAAGCATGAAATAATAGGCTGTACCGTAATACGCGGGTAATTGTCCGGAAAAAACGTGTAGGTAGGTACAATAAAATATGAAGTTGTCGGTTGAAGTGCGTGTGAACTTTTGATTATTATAACTTTCATTTAGTATTTAACAGTAATTAAAGAGAATTGAAAAATGTTTTAAATTCTTATTGTAATAACAAACTAGCAGAAAGAATGAAACTGCATCTGTAACAATCGTGCACGACTTTCACTTTTCTTAATTATATAGGTAAATTTAAATAAATTTAAATTAAATTTCCTATTTACCTAACTCAATAAATTCTTACTTATCTGATATGTAAGCAGTCTAGGCTATAAGGTAACCCAACTTAAAAAATATATTAACACTATATTATCTGTAACTATTACAGGAAACACGGAATCTTCGCCCACGAGCGTACACTCCAGCAGCCTACAACAACCAGCTTCCCAGCGCGTTCAGGCCAACGCACTCACTAGCCGAGCTAGCTGGATATCAGCAAAGACAAGAACAGGAAGAATTTGTACCAGCAAGGCCCACGCAGGAATTGTATATTGAAGAGCAGCCTCGGCAACAAATTCAAAAAGCGCCTCCGAGGAAGGTAAGTCGTTTAACGTAAAGAGTTCAGAGCCAGATGTCAAATGTGGTTGTCACCTGATCGTTTAAAAATATGACTTCTTTTTATTCTATTGAGAAAACTGTCCCCACGACGCGGTATGAATAACCAGCGACACCATCAACACCTGTTAGATGTTCGACAGTCATATAACTTAAAACCTTAATATTTAACAGTGGAATGGATAATTTTGAAATCGGGCCATTTTATTAAAATTAATAATTAAATCACAAAAAAAATGTCAGCCAGGATAGAATCGTCATTAATCGTTCTTTTTAACTGACTTCGAAAATGGAGGAGGTTTCTCAATTCGACCGTATACATATGTTTTTGGACTATCAGATTAATAATTTGGCAAGTTCCCATAATGTAAGTATTTTATGCCTGCACCGATTTTAGCAAGAGCAACGTCAACGGCTCCAGCAGCGTCCTATCCAAGAAGTTGAAGAAGAGCTAGAAGATGAGAAGGAGGAGCCTGACCGCCTGTCAGCGCTTCTCCAGCAGTCCAAGTTTAACTGCGTCAGCAAACAGACCGGATACTACGCCGACGAAGAACTCAACTGCGAGGTGTTCCACTACTGCCAGGATAATGTCAAGCACTCTTGGATTTGTCCAGATGGTTTTACTTTCCATCAGGTAAGAGCATTTTTCCAAACATTTTTTGCAGTAATTTTAGACAAAATATATTAATAAACCAAGCGAGCAAATAAAAATTGTTTATAGTGAAGGTACTTCGCCAGCTCGCCTACTCACTTCAGATGTGAAATTTTTGAAATTCTTCCTTAACATGAAATAACGCGAACTTATACTTTATTAGTCCTTGTAGCTAATACTTTCTTAAATGACCAGATACTGACACATCTATTCAATTTCTTCAACAGGTACACTTAATCTGCATGCCGCCTACCCACGACAACATCTGTCAGAAGTCTTCCAAGTATCATTTTGTCAACGAGTACCTGTACAGGCCAATCAATGAGGAGGAAGTCCAAAGGAAACCCAACGTATCCCTTAAGTACTCCGACAGATATTACCCTGCTGAAGTCTACAGGGACGACAGATATGAACAAGAAGAGGAAGAAGAGGTAAGGATTTACAAAATTCGGTTTAAAGTTGGTTCTGAAGCCACCTGATATTAAATTAACATTGTACTTGCTAAAATCGCAATATTCTTTGCTGCCGCTACGTGCTACTTACCTACTTTATTTTTAGGGCCACTAAAAAACTACTTACTCAAAAGCAATTAGCTAAATCTTCTTCATATTGAACATATTTTACCAGCCGGATAGTTACAACAAAAATCTCCTAAAAGAAATCTTACTGTGCTTTACATCTTCTAAGTTTTATCACCACGATAAAAAAAATTAATAAATTGAAATGTTCCCTCTGGCCACGTGGTCCTACTGCCTTTGTCCTACCGATCGGAGCACATTAACCGACATTATTCTCTGTTAGTTATGCAAAATTACCAGGAGTCAATTCTAAATAATACACTCCTTTTAACTTAAACAGATTTTAACATAAGACTTTTTTAATTACAGGAACAAGCACCTCGTCATCAACCTGTACCAGCCCAGATACAAGCACGACCAGGCTCCAGGCCACAGGTGTTCAGATCAGCAGAGGAAGTCAACATCCCTCTCGTCCAGAGGCGCCCTCAGCGCCCCTACGACTTTGATTTCTAAGTTTCCAACCGATAGACTATAACATACCAGATTTAATGCAATCTGGTTCAGCCATTTCTAGCCTCAGTGGTTTTTGACTAGGTTTTCGTGGTCCTCTTTTGATATTTTTATACGAATACTTCTACACTTTTTACCAAAAAAAAATTCTGGTAATTAGTTAGTGGAAACTTTGGTCACTATCTCCATTACTATCATAGCAAATGTAACCTCATTTTGGCGCCCTCAAAGGATGGTTTTTCATGCTCCACCCTAAATTTCCAAGATTTGTCAAGTTGAGCCACTGAAATATGAACAAACTGCTAAACGTGGTGCTATATTATTGATTTCATTTAATCATTTGTTGATTAAATTATATCATCACAACTTTATTTTTAAATTAAGACTAATTTTAATTAAACTTATTTATGTTTTTTGTAAAATAAGTCACAAATTAGTTTTAAGCTAGTCTTTGTGTACTAAATAAGGATAAGTAATAAAGTATTACATACGATACATAATATTTCTGTATTATTGTTTTATTTCCTATAAGTCGGCGCTTAATCAGAATACATAACAAAATAGACGTTAATTATTTTTATAGTCACTGCTTATGTAAATGGTAAGGGAAGGCGTCAGCGCCGTAAACTATTCCTTTCACTATTTTGTGGTGCTCAAGAGACCTTCTATTATTGCCGACAGTGGGAAATCAGCCCACGTCATGGTAAGTGGTAACTGTCGCTCATGGACGACTGAGAGTCCCTCTCATTGCTCCTGCAATGCCAGGGAGTCTGCGAAACTGCTGCTTACCGTGAAGGAAGTGGGGTAGTTAACAAGATTGAGGGAGGTGAGGAATAAGGAAAGCGATAAAATTGGGCCTCCGATTAAAATTTATTATTGTAATTTTATTAGATGGAATAAAAAACCTAACAGGTCTGTCACTGTCTTTGTAAAGTCTATGAGTGAGCCTAATAAAATAAATCGAAAGTGTTTCAATGCTAGTCATGTTACATGTAATTAATATTGGTAATGTGGCGAAAACTCGAAAGGCCTATGTTCAGCAGTGGACGTCTTTCGGCTGATATGATGATTCGTAATAACCTCTGCCAAGCCAATATATAAAAAAAAATTAGCCTCTCAGGATCGAAAGACTGTTATCTTACATCTATGTGTACCAATTTGACATTGACATTTGTCAATTTCGTCCGTCTTGTCATAGTTGTCATTTCCATAGCCAACTTGTTCTTTTGTCTGTGTTTACACCTGGATTTGATTGAATTTTGAATGATCGCATTATTATTTTTACTGCTGATTTGGATAATATTTTTAGTTAGTAACTTATATATGCATTATTGCGACTATTTGTCTGCGATACGATCTCGATCTCAGAGTTCCCAAAGTTCCTGGATGTAAATTGCATTACCAACAGATGCTGAGTGCTTCGTATTATCAGATACGCGCGAGATATTATTTTTATCTAGTGCTTTTGTGGTTCTAACTTGCACATTTCACGTATGAAACTGTACACATGTACACCGTGTTTCATTTTAAAATGAACTAATACATTTTTATTCAGTGTGAATTTTAATAAGAATTTAATTCAAAAACATGTAACTTTATAGTGAAATAAATAGTTTTATCAACTTTTACAAGTGAGTATTAACATTGCAGCACAATGAACGCGTCAGAATACAAGAAGTATCATGAAGCATTCATGCAGAATAACCATGGCACTTCATCACTGCATGTTTTCTTTTGTATATTTTTTACTGTCCAAAGTTCTATATATATATCAATTAGGCCAAAGTATTCAACATACAGCCAATACTTAAATGAATACCTTCTTTTGGTGTTGCCTATGGTCCTTGCACACACTATTTTGGCTGAATACATTTTTGTATTTAACTTCATAATGTTTACTATACTATTGTATCAACTGTTAACACATAGGAATGGCCTAAAAAAATTTAATGCAAGAAATGTATTCCCAAGTGATAGGATAACTTTAATATCGTCTTTAAGGGGCCTTACATATTTAATTACTGGCTTAGCAATCCTTGCTGTGGACTTTCATGACTTTCCAAGATACTTAGCGAAGACTGAGCGATTTGGTTACAGTTTGATGGATACTGGTGTTGGTTTATTTGTAGCTATGAGTGGTATTGTCCATAAAAATGCACGTAAAAGTGATCTTGTGACAGGACATATGAAAATCGTAACCATTTTATTACTTTTAGGTGTAGGCAGATTTGTCTCTGTAAAATTATTAAATTACCAAGAGCATGTTACAGAGTATGGTGTACATTGGAATTTCTTTTTTACGATTGCCGTTTGCAAGATAATATCAACAGTAGCATTATATTTATCTAACAAAGCATTGCTACTTAGTATTGCAACTGTAGTTTTTCACGAGTTTGTACTACATATCGGTCTTCAAGATTGGGTATTTAGTGATAGCCCAAGAGATTCACTAATATCTGCTAACCGTGAAGGAATATCATCCTGTTTAGGTTTTGTCTCAATTTACTTATATGCTGTCCATGTTCGTCAGACCTTACTAAATAAAGAAGTTAGTAAATATGAAATATTGAAGAAACTATTATTGGAAACAGTATTACTATGGATGTTAACATTATGGCATTTTGTTCATCCAACATCCAGAACGTTAGCCAATGCGGGCTATTGTATATTCATGAACGCAATATTAACTACTATCACAACAGTAAAGTATTTTGTACTGGTATTGTGCCATGATAAGAATAATATTCAGATACCGTTAATCCTGTCTGATATAAATACTAATGGTCTGACATATTTTTTGATAGCAAACTTATCTACGGGTGCTATCAATTTGTCCATCAAAACATTACTTGTGTTCAGTAGTACTACGTTTTTAATTTTAAATGTATACATGATAGTTACTATATCTCTTGTAGTGTATCTAAAGAAACTTGGCTTTAAAGTTTAAGAAATTTTTAGTAGAGAAGATGAACATTTGATGTAAAACTGCCATTATGTCATTCATAGTTTATTAAAATCTATGGTAGATTTTATATTCTGTACAAAATTTAATTTGACTTTGGTGTAACATTATTTCAAGTAGCAAGTTTATTGAGCCTGATTATATTCCAACTACAAGAAGTTGCCCACATTCAGAGCACATGCATAGGTCGGACTCAGCATAGCACAGAAGGTCACCATACTTGCTCACAGGCAGTTGTGCAGCTTGACATTTTCACAGCCATTCATCACCCCTAATACAATTCAGCAGGCGACGTCTTTTAGATGATATGATGATGAGCTAAGGAAGCGACGGAGGGCGAGCGCTCCAGCAGTGGACGTCTTTCAACTTGATGATAATAGGTGATGAGTACGCCAATGATAAAATAAAGTCAGAAATATGTAAAAGAGTAAATAAGACAAGATATTAAATTCAATAAAGATTTTATTATGTAAGTACCTAAATAAGTTCCATTATACATCAAACACCAGTAAGTCTGTGTTATCTATTTATTATTATTTATGTAGCTACTTTCTTTTGAACGCTTTATTTTAGCCTCTCAAACTCAAACATACCTACCGGAACTGCACAAGTTCAAAATATTAAGTAAATAATACGCATATTAAATAAGTTACAATAACAAGAAAAGGTTAATATTAAAGCTGGCCAAAAATACTCCGCTGTTAGTCACAACAGTTTTTTCTAATATAAATTTAAAAATAAAAACTTGAAGCTTGTAGCCTAATTAATAGTTTTGGTACACTGTTTACTTTGTTGTAAATACTTGTAAACTCCGCTGACATGATCTTAACTGCTAAGGACTGCCATCCTTACAAATCCTACTTTTAAAAAGCACCAGCTAACCATATTTCTGTTATATTTTTTATCGAGGGTATGTAGAAAATTACGGTGCTTTTGAAGTATTGGTGGTAGATGGCAGCACTTGCACAATATCGTGAAATCGTGAGATAGTGACTTATTGTGATAAATACTGGGACTGTGATGACTAGTCGCGAAATTGAATGGTTATATAACTGGAAGTAACAAATAATATGTAAATATTTTTCACACAATATTGTACATAATGCTTAACATTATTATTCAATATAAAATAATAACCTAATACTGAATTTTGATTTAATTTTTTAAACTTAAGTACTTATAAAGTTTTCTTCGGTTTTCTCAACTTTTTGTTTGCATTTTAAATTGTATTATGGCAACATTTAGATAAAACTGAATTCTAATTTGAATTTGCGACTTACCAGCAAAATGTTGCTGGCATTTAAGTACAGTTACATTAAAAATTGTGTGTATTAAAAAAAAATATATGCAGCCTTATCTAATTTTTAAAAAACAATCAGTCAACTGTATAGAGATGCACGTGTCTACCACAGTAGATATTATTTAAAAATGGATGTTTATGGAACTAGTCTAATTCCATGTATATTTCTACTAGTAAATATATTTACAAATAGATTATTGAACACAAAGCGTTAGAGTATACGTAATACGTGTACTCATATATTTTTATAATAAGTACTAGATATAAGAATTTAAAATATGGACTATTCGTTAGCGATTATTGCACAAGATTTTCAGAACCTTGTATAAAAAGTGTTGTTTGTACATGAACCTGTTAGTGCAATAAACGCTTTACATAAAATTAGTTAATAGAAAAGTATTAAGTAAGTACATCAAAAGCAAAAATTCCAAGGCTATCTTGTAAATGCTATTTATAGTATAAATAATAATTAATATTGTAAATATTATCTAATTCTAATCACATTCCATAAATTACATGTTATATTTCTACTGTTTTACAGAAATATTTAAAAAGATAAAAATATATTTTCACTACCAGTCTTCGATGTTTTATTTGATCTGCTCTAAGTTCTAGATGTTTCTACAGGAATAAAGAAATATCATGGCTTTTTAAAAAAGAACTTATGTCAATTTTGAACTGTAATTACATTGTATAGTTTCAAATGGCATCAACATTTTATTGCTCTTAGGCAAAACCTGTTTGCGGTTAATCTTGCTGAATAACGAGACCCTGGTGACAAACACTTACAAGAGGCCGACAAAAATGACATACTTAACAAAAAAACAACTATATTCAACAGAAGTCGTTGGGCGTCCACTGCATTCTTCTCTGCACTTAAGAACAAGAACGTTACGGCCCAAGTCTTTTTACAGTTAACAATGTACAATGTATACTCTTTCTATAAATATCTATGTAACTAATGTTTTCCAATTCCTTATCTATTCATTTATTTTCGACTATGATTAAAATTTAACGTAATTTTGGCATGCCACAAATCTGATAGCAGACTTACTATTATGTTAGTAAATTTATCATAATAGCAACACTGGTATGATAAGTATAATGTTATAGTCTATTGTCATGATAGGGTAACCCTGATTGAATTGTAAGTATAAGTATCTATAGTTCTTTATTAGCAAAATTATTTTGTTATTTCTATAAATTAATATATAATTAAAACTAATAGGGTAGGTATTTGATTCATTGTAACATTTTAAGTAAATGCAATTCCTTTTCAGTAAAACGAAGAATATCACTACTGCCCATTTTGGGATCTATGTATATAGGTATTTTATTGACCCTGAGATCTTAACCAGTACTCGAAACGTTACTGGCATATAAATATTTATATTAGCCAGTCATAATTATAGTCGTTATTTTCAACATAATTTTGTCAACTACCCTGCTATTGTACCATGTAGGTAAATTAAAGCTATATTAACTGAAGCGTATAACTTGTTTCAAAACAATTCAATACCCGTAAGAAACATGCCCTTTTTAATTATAAAATTGTTACTATGTTAGTTAAGCAAACAACCGCCAAGCCTTTTAAAAATAACGTTAACAAATATTACCGTTATAAATTCCGTTAACCCGTCAAATATTTTTTAACTATAGGTATTTTATAACAACTTACCTATGTCACGAATGTTAAAATTACGTAGTTTATTATTTACCGTCATTTTTGACATAATAATTTGTTATGTATTCGCATACATTTTGCTGCTTTTGCCTTTTATAAAGGCGTTACATTAACAATATAACAAATACAAACTTGGGATAAACGCTACATTCGGTGTAATAACGGGGACATATCTACCGACATAACATCCTTACGTTTTCTGTTACGAAGGCGGGCTACACAGAATATTAAGAAGTACAAAACCATTAATATAGTTATCACTAGGTATACAATTAAATATGGGAACCTTGTTGGCGACCAGAATACCGTGTACCTCATGAAATGATTATCGTTATCTGTAACGAAAAATAACGGGATTTTAATAATAATATTATCAAGTTAAATTCAAAAAAGAGAAGACAAAGAGTTGTTTAGATATTTTTACCGTTACCACAACAACTATACGACGCTATGTAAGTCCAAAGTAAGCATGTTATAGCTTGAAATAAGGGTTCTGGAATGCTGATAACTTTTTTTGTAAACACATAAATATTATACATTGAAACGTCCAGACCATTGCAAATATTCATGTTCATGCACTCAAATTGCACTGAGCGGGAATCGAACCCGCGACAGCGACCTCTACGTGCGTGGTAGTCCGTACGGTAGACCACCGATCAAAAATGTATACATACACTAAAGATACAATTTCGAAGGAATCAATGTATTTTCATTTTTTTATTTAGGTGAAGAAAAACATCTTAAGACAACCTGGACTTCTGAGAAAGTCTGAAATCGTCAATCCACCTTGAGCAAGCGTGGCGATCAATGCTCATACCTTCTCTGTATGAGAAGAGGTCTTTACCTGCAGTGGGATAAAAATGGACCTATATGATGATCATGAAAGTATTTTCGGGTTCATTTTAAATTTCATTATTGTAAACTTAATTTCATATAGGTACTCAATAAAATTAATCAAACATACCAATAATAGCCGCTCCATATCCAATATGGCTAGTTCCCATTCTATACGAACAGGTCGGCACATATATTTCATGTCTTTGTTCGTCGTTAAAGTTCACGTCGAGTACACTCTCAGGCGGTTGGTAGAACTGCCTCACATACCTATGACTTCTGTCACCCTCCTGCGTCATGTATTTAGACTCGTGGTCATGCGCACAAAAGTATATGTTTGGATGTAGGGTTTTTTCCACCTAGAATATTAAAATTATTTTATTTTATCACAAGTATTGTAGTATTGTATTTTGTTGAGGTCAACAAAAGCTTAGTCCACACGACATATTTACTGAAATAGCTTTACGCAACACGGTTTCACCCGCGTTAAGGTACATCTTTGGTTACTGCTTTGCTTCTATCCCCAAGTGCAGACTGCAATAAGGTGCACAATTAACATTGCCAGTTACGTGTTGGTGTTTATTTATTTAAAACTTCCTGCAAACAAATTGTACAAAGCGGACTTAATGCCTAAGACTGCGTTTCCACTGACGCGGAGCTGGGCGTAGTGGAGAGGAGCAGACCGTGAATTGGCCAATTACAGCGTTTCCACTGATATGTGGATATTTTTAACACTGTGTAAATATAATTAAATAATTACATTTAGCTCGTACTTAAATAAACAAAGAACAAGTTTTAGTGAGTATTGTTAGGGAGGCGAACCGAACATTACAGAGCATAAATTGATGATACAATGTGTAATATTTTGAACCTGGAATGTTGCATTACGAGCGAATGCTCGGCAGTCAGGGAGGGTGTACATTATAGGTGAATGGTCGCAGTGAGGAAAAACCTTAAGTGATTTTTTTTATTTTTATATAATAGCCTACCAAAGTGACTCCACCCCGCCTGATGGTAAGCAGTCTAGGTAAGTCGGTAAGTCACTATGGCGGCTGGGAATGGGGTTAGGAAAGGAATGAGGGAGGTGAGGAAGGAGGAAAGGGGAGAAATTGGGCCTCCGGCGCTCTCACTCACCGAACAAAACGCAGTAGTACGGATACTACTACTCTTATGTCGATCTTCTATGAGAGGGTAGTACTTCCCCGGATGATCCGGCCCATTCATGCTGAAATCAGCGTAGATATACTACCGTAATTTTCTGCCAGTCAACCTTGGTGTTCGCTTAGTCGCCTCTTAACAGTGAAAGAATAAGAAAAGAAAGAACACAAAGATCGTACTTCGGTCGATCACAATATCTCCAACTATATCATACTTACCTCCAAACTAAATTGGGGACGGGCCAGTACTGGATAGTGTGATATAACAATATTTAACGTGCTGCCATTCTCGTCTTCTCTTTGAGGGATAGTTTTAGTAATGACATTCACTTTATAAAAGGTGATGTTTTGGTAGAAAACCGCTGAAGACTGGTAGTACGCTTTCTCGAACTCCTGAACTTGCTTGGGGTATACAGGCTCGTGTTCACCCCCTATATCGTTGTCACCTGGTATCCATATACGCTGGAATACAAAGAATGTAGGAATAATATAAAATAATACTATTGTATAGAAGCTTCTCGCAATTCATTTAACTGAAAAAGCATAGAAACTACTTAGTAAAAATAAACTATATTATGCGATGACGAGCGAATTTTAACCTTAAAGTAATAGGGTATGATTGAAACTTGCTTAGATGCGAAGTTGTTGGTGATTACGTAATTATTTGTTTATACATTTGTAACATTATTGTAGTAAGGTTACGAATTTTTAGGTGTGTAATAACTGCATATGCTGAAAGAACTGCCTCTGTGGTTCGGTGGTACTGTGTACAGACTGCACTGCAACGCAGAGGTAGCGGGTTCGATTCCCGCTCAGTGCAAATATTTGTGTGCATGGATATATCTATTTGTATAGGTCTGGGTGTTTCTATGTAGTATGTATGTACAAAAAAAAAGTATTTAAGTATGTATATCCGCATTCTAAAACCCATAACACCAGCTATATTAAATGCTTTCTTTGGGTCTTTATAGCGTTGTGTGTAGTTGTTGTGATCCATACTAATATTATAAATGCTAAAGTAACTGTCTGTATGTTACGCTTTCCTCCTAAACCACTGAACCGGTTATGATGAAATTTGGTATAGAGATAAATTAGACCTCGGAGAACAACATAGGCTATCTTTGATTGCGAAAAATGGCTTAAAGGTATTAAATTACGGGATGAAAATTTGTATGAAAAATTATCAATGTAAACAGATATGACCAACAACAGCTAGTATTATATATTGTGAAGCTAGTAGTAGATGGTGTTAGCAAAGCTTACGTGACAGTAATGAAGGATATAGAAGAACTACGCAGTGTCAATGGTGCGATGATTAAAATTTCTTCAATATTTAGCTCTCATCACTATTTTACACAATCTGTCCATAATATTAGATTACAATGATTCGCATAGCTCGCAGTTAAAAAGAGTCAAGTGAAACGAGCTGGGGTTCTACCACAACCTCAAGCAATCTTACTTTGTCTCTATCCTTATATTTAATGGTACAAAACAAAAGACAAAACACAAAATAATAAAAAAATTAATAAAAAAAAAAAAAACTTTGTGTTATGTCATTTTCTTATTTTTTTCTTCTTTCTCTTAAGAATGTTTTAATCATCTCTTTAAATTCTTTATTAAAATATTATTGCTACAAGAGATGGTAGTAGACCCCCTGGCCTTGGTGGGCTCTTAAAGAAAATAGAAGTTTCTCTTGTGCACACCCATGTTGAATAAAATGCTGTAGTCTGTTCAATTCGAAATCTAACTGGCTGGTATAACGATAATGAAGTCTCTATAAAATGAATAATTTCCACGAGAGTCCATCTTTTGTTTTCACGGAAGATGGTTGTCATTTAATTTCATCCACATTTTTTCTATTTTATCATTGTAATATACCATTAATATCATCAACAAGAATATTATTCTACACTTGACGCTGGCAGAAATAGCTGACACAATCGTCAGCTCTGTTGCCAAAAAAAAGGAGAAGAAGAAGAAAAATTACCACAACTTCATGGTCCACATAGAATATATTGGCCAATCTCTTCACATATCTTTGGTACTGCTGCGTGGTGGCTCTAGACCCCTCGTCCATTAAGTCTCCCAGAAACACCAGGATATCAGGCTTGAAGTACCTCATCACTACATTAAATGTGGATCTCAGGTAACTAGAAAATAAAATAATAGTAAATAGATGTTTTAAATATAACATAGCGTCCATATATCCTACTAATTATAAATGCGTTAGTTTGTATGTGTATGTTTGTTACCACTCAGCGCCTAAACGACTAAACTGATGAATATTGGTATGTAGATAGATTCGGTGTTGTTAGAGATGGACATAGACTACTTTATATCCCGAAAATCGGTCTGGTTCTTGAGGAATAGAAAACATATTTTACGAGCGGGCGAAGTCGTGCGCAGCTTGTATATTATAAAAGAAAGTCGCTGGAAAGCTAACGCTCTGTTGAACATTGTCTTAACGCGCTAATCTCGAGAACCAAACAATGGATTTGAATGGTGATTTTCACAGTTATATTGAAGATTTCTTGAGAAAGCATTAGGTATACAATACATCAACCTATCGACTATAGGATCTGAACAGTAATAATGTAGTAAACCAAGCGAGAAACGGGCAAGAACTTTTAGTGTCAAATGCGAAAATGTGAAGCGAAGTAGGGAATGAGTTCTTTTTTATATTAGGTTTCTGTGGTGAGGCTTTATTTGCGTCTTTGCTTACTGATCTGCTACAGTCGCCAGAACTGGGCTATCATACGCAAAAATTAAGTTTAGATAGACGTAAGAGTAGTAGTATCCATACTACTGCATTTCGTTCGGTGAGTGAGAGCGCCGGTAGCCCAATTTCCCCTCTTTCCTTACCTCCCTCATTCCCTTCCCCTAACCCCATTTCCAGCCGCCATAGTAGAGGCCACCATACCAGCAGTTTAAGACAATGGCTTTTGGTATGGTGGCCACCACTTCTGGATTCCACTGACTGCTTACCATCAGGCAGGGTAGAGTCATTTTGGTAGGCTAATTTAAAAAATAAAATTATTCAAATCTAATTGTTAGTTCCAGAGATTAGTGTGTTCAAACAAACAAACTCTTACGCTTTATATAATAGTATAAGACTTAGGGTTTGCTACCTATTAGACACAATTCTTATTGCTAACATAACATGAACAACATACGTACGAGTCACTATCCCAGTTGATGATGTAGCTCAAAGGCGCAGGAACAGCATTTTCTCCCTGTATCTGAGGATCTGCTATAAACAATATCTTAGTACATGTCTCATCACCCTTAAGACATTCAAGTTTTTGCCAGTACAAAGTAGGTTGTATCCAATACAGAAGCCATTCAGAGTAAATAGCCGCTCCCAAGAACAATGCCAAGAAATATTTCACTGTTGTACTGTAACCATAACGTAAACAAACAGTTAAAATCACATAATTGGCGATTTATCATCAGTAACTTGTTTGTCACCTTAGTCGAATAAAATATATATACATATATATATCACAATATTTAAATAATTATACGAACCTTCTCCTCAAATACATTTTTTACAACACAGCTCACTGAGAATAATGTCTAATCATAAAACTCGAAATTCAAACAAATATGTCAAAATAATCTCTATCTCAAAACTACGATAAATTGCCGTACAGTGAGTTCTAGAACAGGTAATTGTACTATTATTACTTAACACTACATTATTTGAATAATTTTCGTCTTTTTTTTCACAAACTTAATAAATTTATCAGTTGATCAACACAAATAAAAATTCAAAAACGAAAACAAACAGAACGACGAAGTCTACGACCGATATGACAGTGGCAGACAGTCATGTGACAGATGACAGCAACCAATTTCACTGCGTTCATAAAAAATCTTTAAATTTTTTTTCAGTATGGCACTAGTTGGATTTTGTGCCAATTTCGGGTGAAAAGGTAGGAAAGTTATAGAAATTTCGTACGGTTCAGGAAAGGAAGAAGAATAAATTGTAATATATTATTAAATAAATAAAAACATAATTATAATATCTAAATTTTTATATCATAAAAGGAAAGAAGAAATTATGTCGCAATATTCTATATGATTCATTCAAGATACGCAAGTAGGAAGGGGAACGTTAAAAGAAACAAGAGAACGGTGGAAGGCGGAGCGATCATGGCTCTTTCAATTTTTCAATAAAATCTTGATTAGAAAAACGAAGTACCTAGGTATTCGCAATTTTACAAATGTTAGAATCCCATAGTCTATGGGATTTTTTGTATCGTTAAGGGTAATAAACTCTGCGAAAGTAAAATATAATACAGTAAACAAAATAAATTTTAAACCAGCATTACATGCTCAATATAAATGACATTGCTCAATTATGACTTCCACCTTTATTTTCAGATGGTGATATTTTCGACTTCCATGCCATGCCAATATTTTAAATGCGAAAGTAATTCTGCTGTAACAGCTAGTATCAAAATATTTGGCAATTAGTGTCCGAATTGCCTCTAACAAATATTTATATATTAGGTAGGTACCTACTTAGTTATAGTTACGGCTTATGTAATCGCTGCTTTCCACATAAATCTCACATTCCCATCTGAAGCGAACTTCACTGAGGTACCTACTTACCTACTCACAGTTACCCACTTATAAACTGATAACGTTTAGGTCGGTTGTTTCCCAACGATTTCAGACCACGAGTAAGTACCTACATAAAGTAGTAAGAAGATATAGGTAGGTAAATACCTTAGTTCTATATTGTTTGCCTTAAAAATAAAAGAATATACCTACCTATAGTCTGTCAAGAAAATCGTGACAATAAATGAGGGCGCCACTGTTATTTAACTGGTATCATTTGTACTAGGACTAGAATAATTAAGATAATTGTAATGTTATTGTTAAATTTAACATAAGCACATAATTTATCAATCATATATAGGTAGATATTATAATCATAATTGAGCTTAAAATTAAGTACATCATAATAAATTGTGTTGTTTATGTGCCTTAAATGTAAAAACGGCAGTGGAGCTGTGAGTTCGATACCCGCCGGCAGAAGCAATGTGAATTTCACTTTGTGGAATTTATAGGTACTAGTCAAACGATATACCATCTGCTAGCGGTGAAGGAAAACATCTTGAGATAACCACATGTCCTAAAAGAAATTCTATGGGCATGTCAGATTCACCAACCCGCATTAGGCTGTGTGATTATTTATAAGGTGAAACCCGTATAAATATTATTAAAAGACTGATTCTTATTCAAAAGTTAAAAACTATATGCAACAGTAAATTTCAGCCACTTTGAAATAATAATGATGCATTAATGATATCAACATTAGAAAGAAAATTTAGTTGAAAGTATAAAATAAACAGATTTAATCAAAATAAAATTTTTTTTCTGTTCTGAGTTTTATTTTTGCAAGAAATACCAATAGATGTAATAATCTGCCTAAAATGCTCAAGACTGCTATCATAACCCAAGTCTTCTTGACAACGGCAAGCAATTTTCTTAATGAAGGAACTTCCTTTCGTACCGTATGAAAGAATTGTATCTTTTCAGCATTCAGCATTTTTTTGGATCGACCATTGCGATGTTTTCCAGGTGTGGTGAATTTGCCATTGTTGTTGAAACATTCATTTACAATACGACGGACTTTCTGATTTGCCTGAAATCATCATTTTAACATCGTTCAGAAAAGAATATTTCATACTATATACTATAATTATATATTTATACACAAGTGTAATAAAAGTATCAAAACCATCAAATTGTTCTATAAACTGTTGTAGATTATGTAATACTTAACCTCAAAATATCGCATTGTAAACATTATATGTATTTATCTTAAACAACGATTTTGTTTAGCATCTCTAATTACAATATATGTAGATATAAGTAAAACACTATTACATACCAGTTATTTTATCTGTACGTGCGTACACATCATCTAAATCCCATAAAACTCGACCGGTTTGGTGTATTCAGTAAAACATTGTTTGTATACAAAGAAAATGATTTCTCTACCAGCACTTCGAATAAATTTACTCATGGTGACAGTATTTCTGTTAATTCATAGTACAAACACTACTAATTTGTAACTTTAAAAATAATTTTGTTGATATTACACAATAAAATTATCAGAGGTTGACATTTAAACTACAACCATAGACATGTAAATACTGGGTTGCCTAATTAAGAAAAATATTAGTTCCGATTTTATTATTTTCACGACTTTCTTGACCGTAGAGCATTAAACCAACAGGAGTGGACACGCGCTCTATTTCCCTTGCGCAAAAGTCTGCCACTTTCGGCGGGGGACGGGGTAACGCGAGCAACGCACACTAATTACAATGTTACCTACTAATGCATTTTTAAATCGCGTCGTTATTCACGCACACAATAAAATTATTACACACTAGCTTAAACTAAACACACACAATCACATTCACACACAGGGACATCTATCAGTTTACGCTTCCTTAGCGTAAAACAGTTAGAGCTTGCTTGAAGCAGAGCTTGTAATTGGAGTATTTTGTTCTAATTACATAGTAACAAGACACTGACATGAGAATGTATGAGTAGATTTTTATTAGAGAGATATTTTATCTGTTTAGATAACAAAAAAACAACAGAATATATTTCAGAAAGTCTTTATTTAAGTAGGTATAATTAAATACTGAAAAACTGTGCAATTTAAATTAACCTTATAAATCTAGTTTAACTAATCCTAGGTAATGCAATAAGAGGAGGTAGCGCATAGCGAGTTTACTTGCTAAAAACTGAGCTCTCCGCCGCTTGGGGGGTAGGGAGGAGGTAGCAGTGCTGGCAGCACAGAAGGCTTTGTCTTTTAAGCTGTTAGTCAGATACTTGTACGCTTAGGAACCCACTTATATGGTTCCTACAATATTGGACCCAAGCGACTCGAGGCGCTGCTTCTTTTGAAAATCTAAAACAAACAAAAAAAAATTAATTTAATACTGGAAAACCAATATCGATATTTGTGATTAAACTGTCTCATCTCTAATTATGTTAAAGTGTGACCAGTTTCTTAAAAATAAATACGCTTATTTTTGTAAGAAATGAGCAATTATCTTTCGGAATAAAGTGCACTAATCTTGTATATTTGGATTTATAATCTCATTTTACTTGTTCATTTAATATTATTTTGTGCATTACTTGGTAAAAAAAACATTGGTTTTAATTAAAAATAAATAAATATGGGAACGGTGACACAATAATGTACATCCAAAATGAAACTTATTAGATATGTCAACAAGGCGAGATATAAAAAAGGAAAGGTTAGTTTTTATGTTAATTCAACTTAAAATATTACCCCAGATTGGAGTATTGATGATAAGCCTGGCAACACTTGTTGATTAGCATTTTATTTGCTAAATAAGGCATTAAATTGCTAATTTAATGCCTTATTTAATAATATTAGAACAAAATAATACTTACAGGTGGAATGTAATATTATCCTTTTGTAGACTTGATGTCGCTGAACGTTTTTTACACCAAAATACACTGCAATTCGGCATTTCTATTGAGACGCTATTACGCATGCACTGATAGGTGACTTATGATGCGGAACGCGCGTCAACTAGTTTTATCTAACGGGTATGACCGGTGGGCTGGTACCTTTGGCAGAGGGGTACGCCTGTCAGTGGCCTCTCCGGTTGGTTTAATGCTCTAAGTTCTTGACAAACTGTAAGTACCTTTAAGTGATAATGGAAATAAGACAACATACGAATTCAAAATAAAGTATAAATTATTTAATCTCTTTAAATAGGTAGGTACATTAAAATGACAGTCATATTGGAACACCACACGGCACCACACACAATATATTAACCAATGATCTTGATTCTTTTAACCGATGATTGTAATGCCGACACTAGCTTTAATCATAGACTGTATTCAAGTATCATCATCATATTTATATTTTATCTGAAATTCGTAGACTTCTTCATGTTGAAAGACGGTTTTATTTCCTTACATTTTCCTTCCATCTAAGTACCATATTCTGATAAATAAATATATCTTTATCTTTTATCTTTACTGTTAGTTTGATAATGGAAATAAGACAACATACGAATTCAAAATAAAGTATAAATTATTTAATCTCTTTAAATAGGTAGGTACATTAAAATGACAGTCATATTGGAACACCACACGGCACCACACACAATATATTAACCAATGATCTTGATTCTTTTAACCGATGATTGTAATGCCGACACTAGCTTTAATCATAGACTGTATTCAAGTATCATCATCATATTTATATTTTATCTGAAATTCGTAGACTTCTTCATGTTGAAAGACGGTTTTATTTCCTTACATTTTCCTTCCATCTAAGTATCATATTCTGATAAATAAATATATCTTTATCTTTTATCTTTACTGTTAGTTACTTTTGCCGTAGAGTACAGACCTACATCAAAAGTTCATTTTTGATGGTTATTTCACGCCCTTATGTGCAGGTTATTAATAAGTAGCCAACCTTTGGTAGACGTGACCTCTATAGCTTTAGCAAAAGCCAAGATTATAGGTACGGAACAAATTTATGTATCATTCTATGTCCAAAACGAGCAATGACAGCGGTTTCAAAGTAATGTTGTATACGCTCCTTTTTAGAAGCGCGTGTACGTGTAGACGCGTATACGCCTTTGTACCTTACGCACATAAGTATCGTACGAGCGTTGACGCGCTTATAATCTCGTTCGTGTACGCACGTCTGGTTATTTGCAGCGCAAAATGTAGCGCCCGAGAGTACACGCGTATGCAAAACTACCGTACCAACTTATCTATAAGCGCCAAAAAATACGCTTCTTTGAAACTGCCCTACGAGTTCTACGACCGTATACTAGGCAGTACACTAATAAAAGGACGAGTAATACTGCGTATAATATTAAATATGGAATTCTTGAGTGCGACCAGAATACCGTGTACCTCATACTGCGGTTGTCGAAATCTGTAATGAGAGTAGATGTGATTAATATACCAGCAGCCGACCTGATGAAAGACTGCTGAGTCTTTCCACAGAGATAAACCCGGAAACGTAATATACAACTATTACTATTATACAAGACATAAGCCTGTACTAAAGTGAGGAGTTGGCTATAATAACCACGCTTAGTAAGCGGATTGGCGACGGCGACGGCTCAAGTGTTAAGCAGGAACTGCTGCTGTAAAATAAAAATTTTGTAAAACCATACTTAGGACCTTAGCGTTGCAGAAGTATGGTTCATGTTACAACGATCGATGACAGAAAGATGACGATAGCACCATTTCAACCAGCTGTTCAAAGCCTACACTTAGAATAAACGTTATAGAATGCAAAAGCCTGTCTAGCGACGCCCATAAGATTGGGATTACTGACCGAATTGCTCATCCTTGGAGAACATCAATTGATTGATGGCATTTAGAGTTTTCTGGTTTTTTTTATGGTTATCTGTACAGCTCTAATACCAATCCTATACTTAGTTTAAACTTGCAATAGCTAATTAATAAAGTATTAGATTTACCCAGAACGGCTGCTCCAAAGCCAGCATACTTAGAGTCCCACATATAGGAGCAGGTCGGTACATACACCTCATACAACAAACCCTCGTTGAACACCAGGTCGAGGATTGTGTCAGGGTGGTAGAACCACGAGATTTCCTTTTGACTCCCGTCATCAGACTTTACCATATATTTAGATACGTGTTCGTGTCCACAAAAGAATATGTGTGGATGTAGTTGGTTTTCCACCTATTGAATGATGAGGGATTACACACCAAGGTACAATGATGACTCCTGCCTACTGGCTACTGAATATTTGGAGTACAAATGAGGTTAGAGTTAGGTTTTTAGACTACACCGTTGGTCTAGTGGTTAGTGTAACTGACTGCGACGCCGGGTGTCGTGGGTTCGATTCCCGCGGAAGGCAAATATTTGTGTGATGAACATTTGTATTTGTGTTTAGTTTGGGTGTTTTCTATGTATTCTAAGTATGTATTTACTGTATTATATATTCTATGTATTATATTTCAATTATCTAGTACCCATAACACAAGCTCTGCTTAGCTTGGGACTAGATGACAATGTGTGATAGTGTCCACATATTATTATTATTATTATTATTATTTTTACTACTCCTAATTGTCTCCAAAAATCGTAGAGTAACATGACAAAGTATTTGGAATTACATTGTTATTAAGCTTCATGTAGTGAAGCTTCTCGAACAGTAATGTAGAGGGGTCTAGCAGAGGATGTCTTATTCAAGTGATGCGTGTGATCCACACATATATATTTATAAATCTCTGTCTATGTACAAATCGCGTATTTTAACTTGAGTGCTCTAAAATTAGCCTCTCTGGCATTCCGCTCATGTCTCATAAATATACCCCGTTAGTAACCTCCCGTCACCATTGGTTTCCAAAAACGTTTTCTGCGACGCCACACACGCGCTAACTTCAACCCAGCTGAGAAAGATAGCTCGAGGTGTTTACGTAGGTAGGTAGGTATTCGTTATTTTGAAGTGTTAAAAAAAAATAACGCAACGCAATGTTACTAACATTTAAACTAAATTGTTTTGTGGTCAAGATAGGGTAATGTGAGACCACGATCTTTAGTCTTCTATCAATCTCAGTTTTTTGTGGGTAGTCCTTACTAAGGCTCACTTTATAAAAGGTGATGTTACGGAAGTATATGACTTCTGGTTGTGCATATGATTTGTCAAAAGTGGATAGTTGGTCACTAAATACTCCTTCGTGTGCATCTCCAACGTCGTTCTCGCCCGGTACCCACACTCGCTGAAATGGCAGTGAAATTAAGTAGGTACTTACTAACTCAATACTACATTATGTGTGCGGTGTATTGACCAGGTAAAAATTGTCTCAACTCTTTCAGCTTATAAGTCCTTTGTAAAAAAATCGTACGTGAACCCAGTCGTCCGTGTACTGATGCTTCTTAGATCCATTAAAAACCGGGGATGCTAACCATTTGGCGCGAGTGCTTAGTTTTTTTAACTTGCTTACTGAGACCCATTTACTTTTTTTTATTGCTGATATTGGCAGACAAGCAAACAGCCCATGTGATGGTAAGTTGTAACTGTCGCTTATGGATGACTGATTCTCTGGCATTGCAAGCCTACTGTGAAGGGAGTGGGGTAGGTGAAGGGATTGAGGGAAGTGAGGAAAAAGGAAAGGAGGCAAATTGGGCCTTCGGCGCTCTCACTCACCAAACAAATCGCAATAGTACGGATACTACTACTACTAAAAATTACTAGAGCGAGGAGAGCGGAAGTGTAGCCGCACGCGGCAGCGTACTGCGTGCTGTTTCGCTCGGCCGCACTCGTGCTACCAGATGTGGTTCAACTCTACGGTATTAAGTATGAAGGGCACCAGCTGATCAGCACTGCACTGCTTTCCTAAAGTCGATAGGCGTATGACAACACAAAATACGAAGAGATCGCTTTCAGCTATAGGAACGCCCATTGTCACCCCCTAATCTTGTACAGCAATCCTTACCAATAATTCACGATCCGTTTTAAATATCTTGGCTAGTCTCTTGAGATAGCCTTGTAATTCTGTCATAAATACGAAGAGATCGCTTTCAGCTATAGGAACGCCCATTGTCACCCCCTAATCTTGTACAGCAATCCTTACCAATAATTCACGATCCGTTTTAAATATCTTGGCTAGTCTCTTGAGATAGCCTTGTAATTCTGTCATAGTGGCTACTGAGCCCTCAGACATGAAATCGCCGAGAAACACCAGAATATCGGGCTTGAAGTGTCTCATTGCAGCTTGGAATGATGACTTCAGATAACTGGATTATTAAAATTTGTGTACAATTTGACTTAACTAATTGAATAGGTGGTAAGTAAGTGTTGCATTACCATTACATACCAGTTCAGTAAAAACAGATTTGAACAGTGGTTATGTGTAACATAGGTTCATCATCACTTCACTGAGCCATTAGGAAAAAGTCTGAGAGACTATGTTTCAGCTGTGGACTTTCACTACTGCTGAACCATATAACCTTTTCATCTACCTCCAGAGATGATTGCTTATGCTCTGCAGTCAGTGTCTTACAAATTTTTCAAGTCTCTTCTTCATCATTTACTAAGACTGCTTATTGCCTCAGCAGTACCCGCCTAGTCCGGCTAGTTCTCCTGATAGGTTAGTTTGAATTTATACATTATGATGTAGATATAAATAATAAATATAGATAATAAGCCCAATTACTCTGTTGCATTAGGCCTGCATGTAAAAATAGATGTAAGTTTATGATAAAAAAAAAAAAAAAACTTGTTGCTGGACTTTCTACCCTACATTGTCTGCTTAAAATTTGAGAATTTTGTTGTCTCATTAGACATTGTGCCTTGCCCTCTACTACTTCAACTTTTCTACACTAATAAAGAGTTAGACATACCGATCACTATCCCATTTAGCAAAATAATTGTAAGGTGCAGATGTAGCAGTGTTGCCCTCAATTTGAGGGTCAGCTATAAATAATATCTTAGTGCATGTGTGATCATCAGCAAAACAATCATGTTGTATCCAGAAAAGTTGCTGACAATAGTATACAAGCCATTCTGCATACATTACCACTCCAAAGAATGCTGCTATAAAGTACCTCAGAGCTGTGCTGCAATAAAATATGACAAAATACCTATTGACATGACATTAGGTAAATTTTTAACTGGACATAGCACATAATCTTATACAACAATATATTTTAGTACTCATAACAGTAGAATCAAACAATAACATGGGGGAAAATCACATCAGCATTTTCCCGTTTCGTAGACTTCAATAAGGATGGAGAGAAAACCAAGTAGTACCTCAAACAAATGGTTAATGTTGTAGTCAAAGTGGTTTCCTAACTTGTTATTACTAACTCAACTCACCTCCTCCTTCTCAAATACATTACTTCAAAAAAGTGTAGCTTGTTCAGCTTATTTAAATAAATTGATTATTATTATATATATTATATTATTAAACAAACACAGGACAAGCAAGGAAAAGCAAAGCATCAAAGCACTGAAATAAATTTTATCATTTTATTTCATCTGAAGACAGAATTTCACCAAAAATCAAAATAAACACCGTCTCATTTTACGTGTTAAAAACATAACACGCACAGTATTTTGTAACAACTATATAAAATGACACGATAAATAATATAAATTGTATAATAAGCCTACAATGACTTTTATCGTACTTTATTAATTAATTATTACAATTTACTTGATGCTTTAAATTTTTGCGTTTGTCTATTTAAATGGTTTGATATTTATTTTAAATCCATTATTGTAAAAAAAACGAAATGTTTAAGGTAATGTTGACATTGATTTGGATGCATTCATAATATCTGAAAACAGCAGACAAGACAAATAGCATTCTGCCATGGTGACATGACTGTATTACTAGTATTTATTCATTTAAAATAATTTATGTTAAATAAAAACTCTTTTTGCATTTTTAACAAGGTTTTTTGTATTTTGTTATATTATTTTAATTCTATAATATTGCTAGCAATGAACAGCAATGTTTTTTAGAATAAAACGTGAACGCTTCTCGATAGCGGCGATTTGACAGGTCAGCTTCGAAGCCACTTTTTAGCTTTCCGAGTAGCGTATTTTCATTTTATTTTGTGTTATCTTTTCATTTACGCGTAATAAATAATGTGTAAGTAGTTTGATAGTTAAGTGATTTGTTTATTAGACTATTTATCAGTGCACTTAAAGTGTTACATAAACAGTAGAGGGCTAATCGTTTCGGCAATCCTGATGCATATAACTACATAGTACGTCAGTGAACGAATGGTGGCATTAAGAATAATGGATGTGGATACTCCAAACATATTAAAAAGGTGCAGCAGCGCACCATTAATTAATGAGGCAGCTTCTACAACCGCCACATCGCCCACAACGAACATTGCACCCAGGTAAAGTTATATGTAATGAACACGCCTCCTACGGCTGTGATATGGTTGTTGCTACGCTGACTACCTATTTTTGACAGCTGCTGAGGTCGGCAGTGGGTGCTCGGTGCCCGTATTTAGCGATGTTTGTGCATTATTCACGATATATTCTATAATATTATCATTACTGGTTGATTGTATTTTGTTTTGGTAAATGTGTAGTTGCTTGGCGTCATTTTTCAGTATCGAGTTGCGGTGTGTTGACAATGTGTGAGTACTGCAGTTATTGCTGAGCTATCAAATTGTTCATTTATTTTATGTAGTTTCATGTGCTAAGTGGTTTTGAAACTTAGTTTTATTACTGGCTTGATTACTTCACTCATAACTGTTATCAAATTAAGTTAATTAATTTTCGTGTTGTGATAAGTATTTTAATATTCATTTTGATTGTTGTGTTACTAAGTTGATGGTTTACAGTGATTTGTCTAGAATAGGTAATTACCATATAAGTAAGCTGTAATTAGTAATGACTAAACAGTTTTACAGTAATGATTGTTGTTCTTAAATGTCAACAAGTGCATTTTCATTGCAAAAATACCATTTCCATTGAATGATTTAATTTTACTGACATAGTACAACACCATTGACATTTCAAACTGAAACTTTTTCTTTTTTTTATCTGGCCTCTCAGTAAAAGCATTAATCATGATAAGTTTATGCCAAATATTTATCATACAAACTGTTTACTTACATTAAGTGATTAAATATTCACAAGGTGGCAGTATCAGGCTTTGCTATCTGAAGTCCTTCTCATTTGATAAGTTATTTCTCTGATAAATCACCATGCTGTATATGTAAAAACAAACTTAATTTTATTGTTAAAGATATATGCAATACACAGCTAGATTTAGCTTTAATGAGAATGATTATATTTAAATATAACAAATCTGAAAAGTTTGTTCAAACACACAAAACTCCGAAACTCCTAGTTGCTTTGCAATAGTTCTTTTTGGATTTGATAGCCCCATGGTTGAGGAAGTATATAGGCTGTCTTTAACATCATACTACTACCCATAAGAGCTGAGCAGTAGCCAAAAGCTAAAAGTAGGAGAAAACTGTACTGCATACAGCACCAATGAAGAGGATTTAGGAACAATGTGTATAATGCAAAATACAATACAAGCAGCTTTTATTGTTACTATGCCTGCCTTTTTGATTTTTCTTCCACTTGAGGCAGTATTATTTTAATCTTACTTTGTGTTTTGTCATTTTGTTTTGTACCATTAAAAACAAGGATAGAGACAAAGTAAGGTTAAAATAAGATAGCTATAAAAGGTTATGGTAGGGCTGCTGAAGTGACAAGCATATGGCCTAGTAAATGGTTACTTATTTATCCTATAGACTATTTGTGCTTTTGGAAAGTAGAAACAATATTAAGACAAAACCAATTGGTTGATGGGCATTCAGTGTTAGTTCCTGAACAAAACATAATATGCATACAAAATTGACTACTTAACATTGTTATTTCATAAAATTATACATACTTCTTTGGTATATAAAGCCATTTATGCTAAAATCGGGAAGGACTTAGTCCTTTCTGTTTTTCTACAAATTTCTTTTAAACCATGCAAGAAATTTTGATACAATTTTAACCTTTGCTTAGAGTATTTTTCCAATTTTTTTTTAAAGAAAAGCAAAAAAACAAAAATAAATTATTTTCAATGTGCAGTGGGGCCAATAAGATACTAAGCAATAGAGATTATTAAGAGTCAATTGCATTAGTATATTGTGTGTCTTATTAATCTGTGGTAGATGTTTATGATACTGTTATTCTACATGATACATTGACTAATAATGTTGAAAATATAATAATATGTAAAGTGTTTATACCATTACACATATTGTATAGCAAGAGAGTAAATAACACTTTATAGTGGTTAATTGCTGGCATATGCTGGTATACGATGTAACTAGCTATGCATTATATATGATACATGTATATGAATATTTATTACATAACTAAAACTCAAGCAGTGCTATGTGACAATTTTATACCTTGAAGGAAGGTAGTATAGTAGACTGCTGTCATCCAAAGAAGTAATGGAGTGATGAAAGGCTGCTTTTATCTCTGCATCATTTATAGGTTGGCTGGTAGAGAATGCCTCTGGTATTTAAGTCCTCCTATAAGCATTTATTTTGTGTAAGAAGTTTAGAACAAATTATAAAATGCTGAACCCAAATGATAAAAATAACAAACTAATTTGTTTATATCTAGAAAATCATAACAAGCAGATTAGGAGGATTATTATATTTTATCTGTAAATCTTCGAATTTATCAATATATAAGGTGTGTACCTATTGCTGTATATAAAATTATTAACTTAATTTCTAAAATATTTCAAGTGAAAAATAATTTCTTAGCCTCCACATTTATAAGGCTGGCAATACTGGATATTAGTACCAGATCAACAGTGCATGCGGCCCATGGATAGGTCACCGCATAGTAGTATTTGTTTTAAGCGTCTTCATGCTTCTGAGGGCACGTTAAACGTTCGGTCCCGGCCCTTACCATGTTCATAACAGTAGGATCGGATGCTTCTATAACAAATTATGAGCGACCAGAACAAACCCTGACCCTAGGTTGAACACCAACCACTCGTGCACATATAATGGGCTGGTATGATGATTACTGCGAAGAAAAACAACATGGACTATAAAAATATCGTACAAAATACTTAAAAAGATCGAAATGGCCTATTAAGAACAGCTAACGGCTTTACGATAAAAATGAAGAATGCTTATGTTTTTCTCTTTTTTGTACAATAAAATTCAGCTATAGCAAATCGATGTCCATGAACATTGTACCTGTTGTGTGTCCGCTTAAATTAAGATATTGTTCACACCAAACGTATTATCTACTGCAGACTATGAGCGCGCGTTACGCAGCTTATCACTTTTCCATATATGTACTAGCTTTCCGCTTTCTGCTCCCGGTGCCAGTAGGGTGATGTTGCATAGCCTATAATCTTCCTCAAGAACTGGGCTATCATACGCAAAAAGAATTATTTAAATCGGACCGGTAGTTCTAGAAATTAGCGCGTTCAAACAAACGAAACAAACTCCGCTATAATACTACCTTTCCGCGGCGCGGTTTCACCAGCTTCTTTACTTACTGCTCTGCCCCTGTCGCCAGTAGCGTGATGTTATATATAGCGCGTTCAAACTAACAAACAACTAAACTCTTCCGCTTTATATAATAGTATAGATATATTAGATATACACTGACGGACTCATAAACTGCATCAAAGTAATAGACGACTTTGAAATAAATATTTTAACCAAGTATGCAAACTTTCTATACAGATTAAAATTGAAACCTCTAGATTGTTTCGTGAATTTTAAAACAGCGTAGGGTCATATCCTTAAGTTTAAGTTTGTGTATTGGAAAGAACCTTAAGACTTTTTTGAAGAAAAAACCAATTCAAGGAAAATTGGTTTAATAAAAAAAATGGTTTTAACAATAGACACAAACTTTATGCAAGGGTTTATTTATGTTTTTATAAGGTGTATTACCTCCACGTGCCCTTATTACGGATTCTAATCGGTTCCGCATATATTTTATTAGGGTTATTAAAAGATCTTGCGGAATATGGTCCCATTCTTCTGAAAGTGCTGTTCTTAGTGCCGCCACTGTCGTGGGCACAGGATTTCTCGCATATACAGCTCTTTTTAAATTGTCCCAAACATGCTCAATAGGATTAAGATCCGGGCTGCGTGCTGGCCAATTCATTGTACGTATCTCAACCTCTTCGCAATATTGTCGAACTTGTGCAACAGCGTGCGGCCGGGCATTATCCTGCATTAAAGTAAAATTTTCGCCTATGAATTCCATGTAAGGCACCACGTGATCTTCTAAGATCTCTGTTATGTAGCGATGTGCAGTTAAACCCCCTCTATTACCGTTTTGACGGACCATGTCTATGAACACAAGTTCTGTTCGCCCTTTCATCGATATGCCACCCCAGACCATACACGAACCGCCTCCAAAAGGAACACGCTCCTCAATGCAACTTTGAGCATATCGCTCCTCACGTCGACGATAGACTCTTCTGCGACCATCTGCACCATATAAACATGTCCTACACTCGTCCGTAAACAATACGGAGGCCCATTGCTCTTCTTTCCAAATTAGATGATCACGCGCAAATCTTAAGCGAGCTTGTCTGTGAGCTACAGACAACTTTGGACCATTTGCTGGTCTAAAAGGGGTGATATCCGCTTCCTTTAACCTTCTTCTTATTGTTCGTGCACTCACATTTACTCCACGCACTTCATTAAGCTCTGTTTTGATGTTAACTGACGTGAGGAAACGATTTCGCAGGGAAGTTGTAACAATAAATCGGTCATCACGACCGGTGGTTGTTCGAGTCCTGCCTGTACCACGTCTCCTTCTGTAAGAACCTGTCTCCACAAACCTTCTGTATATTCTAGAAACCGTAGACTAGTTTAAATTTAAATTTCTACCAATCGTTCGTTGATCCAAGCCCTCCCGCACCAGTGCTACAATTTGAACCGCTTGTTCGGACGAAGTATCCATATTATGGTTCAAAAACTCTTGATGAGTTAAAAAACTAACCCAACAATTCTGCTGGTAACAATAATTCAATTAACAAAAGAATAAAATATCAATGCGAATCAATTTAAAACTTTGCTTTAAATAACACGCAAATCTGATACTACGAGTAAATTTTCTTTTCCCGGCTATATTCATTTGTTTTACTGCAGTTCTATTTTTAAATTTTGCTTTTTTTTAAGATTAAGAGCCACTGTCTCCATATTTATATAATTTAATCTAAAAAGTTTGCATACTTATTAAAAAAATCATTTCAAAGTAATCCTGAACTTTGATGCAGTTTATAAGTCCGTCAGTTTATTATGTCTGTATTTAACTTCTTGTTCACACAGAACTTATACGTTTATTTTTTGTTTAATAAATTATACGTATACGTTTGATGTGTACGATGCTTAAAATTAGCCGTATGGTCTAGAATTTAGAACTACCTACCTGAAGAAATACCAGCTAATGGCAGTAGCGTTTCTTGCATATCTACTAAATATAAAGAGTTGACGTGTTCAGACTTCAGCCGCCAGAGACCCAATACTTCATCGATCGTTCCATTTTTCATCATCATATTTCTTCATCCACATTCCCATAAGGAAAGCGGTAGAAAAATAAAATCAAGAAAGCTGTTGCCCACCGTTAAGCAAGGATAATGCTTGACCAAGGGCTACTACCACCACCTTCTATAACAGTATTAAGGTTACTTTGTGTTTTGTCTTTTTCTTTTGTACCATTAAAAACAAGGATAGAGACAAAGTAAGGTTATAATAAAATAGCTAAGAGGTTGTGGTAGAGCCCTGGTTGTGTTTTCTTAGTATTATTTTTGCTTTTCATGTCCATTGGCAACCATAAAAAGGTTACGTTGCTTTCCTTTTTTCAAGATCACAGCCGTGTGCTAAGAGTATGTGCCTATCATCAACCCGCCATTTTACTCGTTAAACAAAATAAGTAATTTCTGTAAACGTGCGCATGATAATTCCAAAATCATGATAGTATACTCACACATGTAATGAAATTGTTTAAAAACATTGATTAATTGTTGTTGGAACACGCGACTGTCTATATTATTGTTGTTTCACGACAACCTTAAACTGTTATGGTATTAAGTAGGTACTATTATGTGTTTTATAAGCAACAATGTGCCTTACAGCCTCGTGTTAGATTTTAACATAGAATACAATACATAATGTAATGTCACGAACTGTATTTAAAGAGTTGAGAGAATTATGTTTGTTTTGAAAGTATTGACAACTCTGTTTTAGCCTACAAACGAGCTTTATGTATTGACGTTTTATAGCTAACTAGCTGTTTGCAGTGGTTTTACCCGCGTTAAGTTACATCTTTGGTTACTGCACCCCAGTCTCGCTGCCGGCCGTGGTTCTGTCCATGGTCCGCAGCGAGAGGGCTTGGGAGGGAGTCGCCTCCTTTTGCGAGCAGCTAATGCTCGCCAAGGAGGCGGCCGAGCGGGAGAGAGAGCTGACCACCTTGCTCCCCGCCCGTCGCGCCTGCCCCGGACGTCGCCGTGGGGCGCTCCGGGATCTCCAGCCACCATAGGAGGATGCCTCCGGGAGGCGATTGGGCAATCGCCGCTCGATCAGAACAGGTCCGAGAAGGCGGCGTACGATTTCCACGAACGCCTCTCGATGAAGGAAGGGGGGCTGGGCCCCCCAAATCAGACGGGGCCCGCCGTTGAGCGGGCCGTGGCCTGTCGGGTCGTGGAAGAATGCGCGAGCGTCTCCCGTGACTCCGACACTGTGGCCGTCTGGAGAACACCGTGGGTTTTAGTCGGTATGCCGGCCGCGCTTTGAGTGCAGTCGGAGAGTCCGACATAACCCCGCCTTGCCCGGGCGGGCAATGCGTAATGCATTTCCCACGAAAAAAAAAATGTATAGTAGAAGAGCAGCAATTTAGTTGGCTATGTCTCTGACGCAGCCATTTTAATCAAATTTGATTCTTAGGCGTCGTCCCATTTGGCAACGTTCGTCTTATGACACGATAAGTTCTCGTCGTGCGATGAGTTCAAATATACAGATTTCTTCAGAAGTGTCCTAATTAGAGCTCGTAAGTCGTCGCACGAGCACAAGCATTTTTACAAGATAGATCACATCGTTTCATCGTACGATTGTGGCCAATTAGGACGACGTCTTAGATTTTTGCAATACCAAATAAACTTTTATGTCAATACAACACAAATAATCTTTATTGTACACACCACATAATAAATAAGTACACATGTGCGGCCTTATCGTTTAGAACGATCTTTTCCAGACAACCCTTGGATGGATTTTTTGATGATGAAATCAGTAATTTATGATGTATTATATCTTATTTTAGTAATAGTAAATAATATAAAATAGTCATACATACAAAATGTATACTTAAAATAAAAAATAAATATATAAATGAAATAAAAATTTAAAATGCGCTCGAGTCGCCTTCGAGAACCAGACCGATTTTCGGGATAAAAAGTAGCCTATGCCTATCTCCGATTCTATCTACACCAATTTTCATTGATATCGGTTCAGCCGTTTAGGCGCTGAGTGGTAACAAACACACACACAAGCACACACAAACTTTTCCATTTATAATATTAGTAGAATAAATACACATAATATTAATAAACATATATTATATTTATGTTTAAATATTATATACTAGGTACTGCTGCAGTCTGGTGGTCTTATAGGAGATTTTTGCTTTGCGAATTGAAAAATATCAGCTCTAAATAAACATTATTGTGCCTACGTTCAGCAGATTATTTACCTACATTCCTTTCGATGTAAAGATCAATCATTTGTTTGACAGATAGTTGTCGCTAATCTGAGTGGTTTAAACATGTTTCAACCTATTAAATACACTAACATAGGCATTGTATACAAAATAGGTTTATTTATAAGTATTACTCGAATCGCATTATGCCTAGATTGCACTGCGGTCGGAGTACTCAATCAGGTAACTATTTGTTATTCAATTTTGACTTTAGTTTTCGTCATTTTCCTCATACATTTCGAAACAAACATCTCGCGAGCTGATGGATTATTTTGCAATACATACACGTAACGGTTGACATTATCGCTAAAATAAAAGTGCAGTTTTCACTCAACAAACAAGGACCAAGTAAAATATCCACGAATCCATAAAGTCAGAAATCCATTGGAGTTGCAATTAAATATAAAGTATATTATGTTGGTTTTAAGCTTTAAAATCGAAAATACACTTTTGCGGCAATATGCTTAGGTCTTTCTCATTTTTTTTTTTTTTTTTTCTCTATCCCATGCACACAGCGCCATTTAGCCCCAAATTAAGCAATTATATTTGCTTGTGTTATGGGTACTAAACAACTGATATACTACTTATATACTTTTTTTTTTTTTGTAAATACATACATATTATAGATAAATTACACCCAGACACAGAACAAACAATCATGCTCATCACACAAAGGTTTGTCCTGAATTATAATAATTAATTAATTTATTTATTTATTTGAATTGATAAAATTGAGATAAAGAACGGTTGGAATATTATGCGAACTACCCCCAAAACGGGGTTCTCGCCTTGTCGCGGCGGGGGAGCTTGGTAGCCGTGGTTGCCCGGAACCACGGTGAACCAAGAATAACCCCAAGGAGGCGCCGCTCCTCTGGGCTTTGGTGGTAAGACCACGATGGAGCGGCTCAGGTGGGTTGCGGTGCTGTATGGGCGGCACCGCAACTGGGTCGGCTTTTCTCTATCCCATGCACACAGCGCCATTTAGCCCCAAATTAAGCAATTATATTTGCTTGTGTTATGGGTACTAAACAACTGATATACTACTTATATACTTTTTTTTTTTTTTGTAAATACATACATATTATAGATAAATTACACCCAGACACAGAACAAACAATCATGCTCATCACACAAAGGTTTGTCCTGAATTATAATAATTAATTAATTTATTTATTTATTTGAATTGATAAAATTGAGATAAAGAACGGTTGGAATATTATGCGAACTACCCCCAAAACGGGGTTCTCGCCTTGTCGCGGCGGGGGAGCTTGGTAGCCGTGGTTGCCCGGAACCACGGTGAACCAAGAATAACCCCAAGGAGGCGCCGCTCCTCTGGGCTTTGGAGGTAAGACCACGATGGAGCGGCTCAGGTGGGTTGCGGTGCTGTATGGGCGGCACCGCAACTGGGTCGGGCTGCGGTGTTGCTTCGGCGACACTGCACCTGAGGAGTGGCGGGGCCGCGGCGGGAGAGGAGTGCCGGTATAACGGTGCGCCGTTCTCCCTACCTTCCGCGGCCTCGGCGGGGCCGCAACCGTCAGATTGCGGACGCGGTGGGGCCGCAGGGGAAGAGGAGTGTCGGTATTGCGATGTGCCGTTCTCCCTATCCTCTGCGGCCGAGTTGGGAGGTGGCCTGCGGGCGGCGATTGGGCAGTCGCTGCCCGAACAGCACGGGCCCGAGACGGTAGTGCGCGTGTTCCGCACGCGCCTCTCGAGGTAGGGGAGGCTAGGTCTCCCAAATCGGACGGGGCTTGCTCGCGTATGGTGAGCGGGCCGTGGCCCGTCGGGGTCGCGGATGAATGCGCGAGCGTCTCCCGTGACCCCGACACTCGGGCCGTCTGGAGGAACACCGTGGGTTTCAGTCGGTATGCCGGCCGCGCTTTGAGTGCGGTCGGAGAGTCCGACATAACCCCCCGCCTTGCCCAGGCGGGTGCGTATGCGTAATGCATTTCCCACAAAAAAAAAAAAAAATTATGCGAACTGACGTCGACGGCGCACCGTGAGCATACCTATATGAATGAATTGCCATACACCCACAGGTTGTCGAATTGCGCAGGCAATTCAATTGTATAGCCTAGTATAGCCCTTGAAAATTGGATGGTTAATAACAAGAGCGATTAGGAGTACTACGTCTTCGTTCTACATATTAGGTACTAGTTCATTTCTGCGGAAACAGGTATACCCATCGTTTTTTGTAATATTTTAGCTTCACTGGAATTATAAAAGTTCTGTTAAGAACTATTACTGCAATCGTTTAAATTCATGAAAATGAAAGGAATTCTTGAAATGCTATTGTCGTAGATAACACTATTTCTTTGTAAGTTTGCTTCACTGACATAGATTGTCTGAAAAATGTTATCGCTTTCTGATTAATTGTGATGTTATTTCAGTTTATTAAGTGATATTTTTGTTCAGTGAGTTTTACGGTCTACCCATCTTGATGTTATTAAATTTTTGATTTATTTCTTAAAGTGTCCTTGTCTTTAAATTCTGCCCTACCCACCTCCGTCTGGGTCTGTTGTTTGTGTGTATGTACTCAAGGCCTAAACGGCTGAACCGATTTCGATGAAAATTATTATGTAGATGGATGTGTTGCCGGAGACGGACATAGGCTACTTTTTATCTAGAAAATCGGTATGGTTCCCGAGGGAGACAAAACTCAATTTACACGCGGGCGAAGCCACGAGGCGCAGCTAGTTGTTTATAATGCAGTATGTTATTTGGCTTCTGTAATATTGCGTTCCACAGCTAATAGCTAAAGGCAGACTTTTGATCTTTCCAAGGCCCAAGTTTGTGCACCGTAGGTGTAGTTACTTGGGCTTTGACGAAACGTCATATCGTATACGTTTATGAGTTTTGAGAGGTGAGGAGATTGTGACTTGCTACTTTATTATTTTACAAATAAGTGCGATAACAACTATTAAGACAACTGAGATAAGTGATGTTCACTCGATTTCGAATTCCGTGATCAATTGTTTTGTAAACGGGTCGTTTAAGAACGAGCCGTTTTGAGAAAACGTTACCGTCCAGAGAGCCTGCCACCACCTCTTAGAGCAGTATTATTTTAATATTACTTTGTGTTTCGTCTTTTTCTTTTGTACCATTTAAAGATGAATAAAGACAAAGTAAGGTTATAATAAGATTACTTTATGAGGATGTAGTAGAGCCCCTGATCGCTCCATTACCTCTTATAATAAGGAGAAAAGGTTTTCTTTCCTGCTTATTCCTAATGGTGCATTTATTGTTCTTCATCGCCATATTGGCTAATTCGATTCGTGCTAGAAATTTTCTCGTCCCATCTTACTTAAATCTTTAGATTTATAGATACCTGATTGATTGCTGCTAATCTCTAAAAGATATAATTAAACTTTACGTTGTTGTTTATCTAATTCTTTTAAACTTTTTCACGAAAACGAATCTCGTCTACAAGCGAGATTAAATCCTTGTAACAGTCAGATCAAAATTTAGTTTCAACACTTACTGTCTCTGTGTGTAGTATAAGGTCTTATGCCTAATCATGTTGGCAAAATGACGTATTTTCCCGTACCTTTCGAAATTCACCCGATATTACAATAGGCTCCCCTATTATTTAGGACAAAATATACCTAGTTGTCGAGATGTGGGTGTAACAGCTTTGCTGCTGTTGCTATGTAACCATAATTATAATATTAAGTACGTGTACTCGTAAACAACGCCAGTAATGACTGTAGTAATAAATCGCCATTAATATTCTCGACAGGTTTGTTACAACGTAATATTTGCGTAAATATCAGCCATCATGCTAATGAGGAAAGTGTGCTTAATTTGTCGTCGACGTTTTGCAGTGGTACTTTGTATTACGTGTGCTTCTTAAAGATACAGCACATGTAAACCGATCGTATTGTATTCAAAATGGACTATTTTATATTGTTTTTTTTGTTGCTACTATTTAAACTTATACGTATTAAAACCTGGCAAGCGGCTAACATCGCTCTATACTTCCTTGTCTACTGCTAACTATCGAGCTATCCTATTAATTGAAAAAGAAAACATTGATTAAAACACGCTTAAACACAGTTTTGTAAACTTTAGGGCAAGGGCACAGAAAACGGTGAATAGTGGTTATTCGTGCTATTAGGTATAGAATGATGCAAAAATTGTATCTGTAAGTACCTCAAAATAATGTTGATAGTACATTTTTATACCTAAGTACAATTTTTATTTATTTAAAAAAAAGCCTATATATTATGCTAAACAAATGATTGTTTTTTGGTATTTTGCTTGGGTAAATTTATCTAATTTTTTCAAAGCAATAGCCAAATCAAGCAGAACTAAGCTATTTTATTACTATAGTAAAAACAAAAAACAAACTATAGTAGAAACAAAAATACAATATTCTTTACGTACTTCACAATAAATAAATGATACTACCAGAGCGTCTGCTTTAGCCATTACTCTAAATAAAAAAGCTTTGTGTACATTGGTCCTGATCCAAATATGTTAAGAAGTATATCACTAACAATATAGGACATCTTTATAAATTGTATTCTAGTATGTCTTAACTGTCAAATTAATATAAAGTCGCCATCAATAATCTTGGCATGACCTTTCAATCTAGAGTAATTATTAGGCGACTTGCGTTACATAATTACAAAAAGAATTATTCAAATCCGACTGGTAGTTTTAGAGATTAGCGCGTTCAAACAAACAAACAAACAAACAAACTCTTCCGCTATAAACATTTAATTTCGACAATGGTGTGCTCACCCGCAATGTGCGCGAACGTTTACTAATAAGATTGGTTACGTTA